>PVJX010000239.1:0-315654 GCA_004027295.1 Dolichotis patagonum | reverse complement strand
TGTAATAGCCAGATCTTGGAAACAACCTAAGTGCCCATCAACTGAGGAATGGATAAAAAAGTTGTGGCATTTTTACACAATGGAGTACTACTCAGCTATAAAGAATGATCACATCGAGATATTTATAAATAAATGGACACAACTTGAGACCATTCTCTTAAGTGAAATAAACCAAACTCACAAGGGTAAATACCATATAGTCTCCCTAGTATGAGATTTGATAAGATTATATAAGACTCTATGGTAAACATGAGTCCCCATCTCATAGCTTTGAAGTCTTTCAAAGTTTTCAATCATCAGTTGGGATGGTTTTATCCTGTTTTGTTTGACTATATCATGCGTAATGATATGAACAGCTGTTTTAAAGAAAACAAAACATTATGACAGCTATTGCTGATTTAATATCATCCTTCTTAGAATTCCTACCATGCTTCTTTTGTTCTACTACCATTGGTTCTATCTATCACATTGTGTCATATTGGAATTTGGATATGTGTGATAGTTTAAACAAAAATTTTTTTATCGAAAATGAGATATTATAGTACCCATTGATCATTTTCTGTTATTCAGTTCAGAAAGCCCTGTAATTCTTTCACTCTATGCATGGCTTTGTACTATTTTGTTACGTTTGACATTATTGTATTTGAAACTATGCTCAACTATAGCAGAGTAAGAGATATTGTGATAGCTACTGTTGATGTCCAGTTGTCTTAATGTAAAGTACTGTGTTGCCTGTGTTGTCCTGTTCTGATCTGCTCTGTACTGCCCTCTTTTGTTTTATTCTCTTTAAAATAATATTTAAAAAATAATAAAGATTACAGCAGAAATCAATGCAACAGAGACTAAGAAAACAATACAAAAAATTAATGAAACAAAGAGTTGGTTCTTTGAAAGAATAAATAAAATTGATAAGTCCCTAGCCAACCTTATTAAAAAAAAAAGAAAGAAAAAAACTCAACTTCATGCAATAAGGAATGAAAAGGGTGAAATCACTACAGACCTTGTGGAAATACAGAAGATCATCAATACCTGCTTCAAAAACTTTCACTCTCTCAGGTTCAATAACACACACAAAAAAATGGACAGATTCCTAGAAACATATGAATTATCAAAGCTGGATCAAGAAGATGTAAAACTGCTTAAAATATAATTAGAAACTTATCAATAAAGAAAAACTCAGGTCCTGATGGATTCATGTCTGAATTCTACAAGAAATTTAAAGAAGACTTATTGCCAACACTCCTCTATCTCTTCAGTGAAATTAAAAGGGAAGCAATTGTCCCTAACTCATTCCTGGAAGCAGGTATTACCCTAATACCAAAACCAGAGAAAGACCCAACCAAAAAAGAGAACTACAGGCCAGTCTCCCTAATGAATATAGATGCAAAAATCTTCAATAAAATACTTGCAAACAGAATGCAGCAAGTCATCAAGAAGACTGTATACCTTGACCATGTGGGATTCATCCCAGGAATGCAGGGATGGTTCAGCATACATAAGTCAATAAACATAATACACCATATCAATAGAGCCAAAGATAAGAAACGCATGATGATTTCAATAGATGCAGAAAAAGTTTTCGACAAAGTCCAGCACTCATTCATGATAAGAACCCTATGGAAAATCAGATTAAATGGTCTCTACCTCAATTTGATAAAAGCCATCTATGACAAACCAAGGGCCAGCATCATATTAAATGGTCAAAAACTGAAAATTTTCACTGTAAAATCAGGAACAAGGCAAGGCTGTCCAATATCATCACTCTTATTCAATATAGTGCTGGAAATATTAGTCAGAGCAATTAGACAACAGACAAATAAAAAGAAGGATAGAAAAGGAAGAAGTTAAATTGTCATTATTTGCAGATGACATGATACTTTATATACAAGACCTGCAAAACTCAATTGAATGACTACTAGATGTAATAACCAAATTCAGTAATGTAACTGGATACAATATCAACACTCAAAAATCAATAGAATTCCTCTACGCAAACAACAAACTCACTGAGAAAGAAATAAGAAAAAACACACCCTTCACTACAGCATCCAAAAAAATTAAATACTTAAGAATCAGTCTAACAAATGAAGTAAAAGATCTATTCAGTGAAAATTACAGTACTCTGAAAAAAGAAATTGAAGAAGACCTCAGAAAATGGAATGACATTTCTTGTTCACAGACAGGAAGAACAAATATGTTGAAAATGGACATTCCTCCAAAATTGTTATATGTATTTAATGCAATTCCAAGCAAAATACCTGCAGCATACCTCACAGATTTAGCAAAACCATTCCTAAAATTCATCTGGAACCAGAAGAGACCAGAAGAAAATAGCAAACGCAATTCTGGGCAACAAAGGCAAGGCAGGAGGCATCACAATCCCTGCTTTGAAGTTATGCTAGAAATCCACTGTGATAAAATCAGCATGTTACTGGAATAAAAGCAGACCTGAAGATCAATGAAATAGATGAGAAGATACAACTACAACTACAAACACACTCAAGCCACTTTATCTTTGACAAAGGGGTCACACATGTTCACTGGAATAAAGATAGTCTCTTTAATAAATGGTGCCAGAAAAACTGGCTTTCCATATGCCAAAGACTAAAACTAGACCCATGCCTATCACCACGTACTAACCTAAAGTCTAAATGGATCAAATATCTAAATATTAAAATGTAAATACTAAATCTGCTAAAAGACAAAGCAAGTAGAAATCTCGAATACATAGGGGTAGGCACTCATGAACAAAAATCAAACTGCACAGGAAATACTTTCCAGAATCAACAACTGGGATCTCATCTTACTAAAATTTTTGCATGTCAGAAGAAATCTCCAATAGAATGAAAAGAAAACCCTCAAGTTGGGAAAAATCTTAGTCAATGGTTCCTCAGTCAAAGGACTTCTATCTAGAACATATAAAAGTTTGTTTAAAGAAATCAGGCCCCTGAAACTCAAAGACCCGATCCAAAAAGGGGCATCTGAGATGAATACACACTTCTCAGCTGAAGAAATATAAATGACAAATACATACATGAAAAAATGTTCAACATCATTGGTCATTAGAGAAATGCAAACTAAATCAACACTGAGAATCCATCTCACTCCAGAAAGAAAGGCTAAGATTGAGAAAATCACCAATAACAGATGTTGGAGGAGCTATAGGGAAAAGGAACTCTTATATACTATTGGTGGGAGTCTAGACTGGTGGAACTACTGTGGAAATCAGTCTGGAAATTCTTCAAAAATCTGGGATTGAAAATCTCATTTGACTCAGCTATTCCACTTCTGGACATAGTCCCAGAAGAATTGAAAACATCATAGCACAGTGATATATGTTCATCCATGTTTATAGCAGCACAACTTGTAATAGCCAGATCTTGGAAACAACCTAAATGCATATCAACTGAGGAATGGATAAAAAAAAGATGTGATATTTTTATTCAATGGAAAACTACTCAGCTATAAAGAAGGAACACATTGAGGCTTTTATATGTAAAGGGATATAAATTGAGACCATATTCATAAGTGAAATAAATCAAACTCACATGTGTAAATTCCATATTGTCTCCCTAGAGTAAGAAACTGAAAGACTAAATAAGACACAAAATCTTCAATAAACATTGTGAAAAGGTAAGAAATTGCTCAAGGGGGGAAAATAACTCAGGGAAAAGGAAAAAGAAGGAAGGGAAAAGAAAAAAATATATATACACTTAAGATAGCTGAGATGATTATACTACTAATTCTATTAGTTATTTTAATAAAACAGTTAACATTCATAGGATTAGATCAATTTTTCATGTCTATATCTGGTAATCTGAGGAACTCTTTTGAAGACAACTATGCAGAATAACAACCCTTGTTATGTTCCAACCACCTTGTTTTTTTTATTTAAAGTAAAAAAGAAAGACAAGACAAAACAGAGAAAAAGGTAGAAGTAATACAGAATTTCAAAGAAAAATATTAACATTAAGAAATTACCAGTTGATCAGTTACATGTTGTTCTCTTAGAAACAGTTGTTCAAGTTACAAAATCACAGCATAAAAAGTGGACACTCAAACATTGACAGTGCAAACCATTCTGTTCAATGATCTATTGGAAGCTTAGCAATATGGTCATGATCTTACACACTTAAACATCCATGTAGTTATATCTTTTAGAGTGCTTTCTTGCCACCTTGTTTTGAAAGCCTATATTGTTACTATTTTGGGCTCTTTATTATTGTTATTTATTTGTCTCTTTTGTTTTTTGTTTTTCTTTTCTTTTGTTTTGTTTTTCCTTCTAATGCAGAAAGGACTGATACACATGTATAGCCTTATATATGCCTAGAACTCCTCCTAAAGAATTTAAAAGAATTGATTTTATTATGTGTGGTGGTATGAACAGCTACTTTGAAGAAAACAAGACATTATGATAGCCATTGCTGATTTCCTGTCATCTTGTTTTAAAGTGCAATAATGCTTTTATTATTTGTTTGGCTTTAGTCTGTTTTCTATTATTAAATTTCAATATATATGAAGATATTTTGAAGAAAACAAGAGACATTATGGTAGCCATTGCGGATATTCCTATTGTGTGGTTTTGAAGGCCTGTAATGCTTTCATTCTACTGTTTCGATTGGTTTTATACTGTTTTGTTTTGTTCAACTTCACTTTGTGTGAAGATATGGACAACTATTTTGAAGAAAATGAGAGACATTCTGGTAGCCACTGTTGATTTCCTGTTGTCTTGTTTTGAAGTCCTGTGTTGCTTGCATTGTTTTGTTTTTATCTGCTTTGTTCTGTTTTGTTTTATTTCATTTTATTCTCTTTAAAATAAAAAACATAAAAAATTAAAAAACAAAACTGGATTATGATGTCCAATAAATCTTATGTTACTTGTTAAGAAATTTCTATTTTAAAGTATGCCAGAAAATTCAATGTGATATTATGCATTTGTTCATTTAAACCATATTTTATAGACCATTAATTACTCTAATGAAGAATTTATACTCCAAATATAGTACAAATTTAATTAAGATGACTATGCTTTAATACCATATGTTTTGTTAAAGTAATGATTGTTATGATCATTTTACTTATAAAACTGAATGCTTAATAGTTAACAAAGTAATAATGGCAATGAGTTTTATCAAAATTGTGATTTGAGATACAAAGATGGGCTCTAAAAGCTGGATCTCTTTTACTCCTGGCTTACAAGTACAACAAGCACTCAGAAATCATGTCCAAGACTTGACTACTAAATGATCCTGAATATGCCATAAGGTGTAATTAATTATGGCAACCTATTATTAGGAAGTACCTGGAAGAAATGAATATGTTATTCACTAAAAGGTATAGAAAGAATGTTCATTACAGTACTGCTTATGATACCCTCAAAATAGAATCTACTCAGATCAAATGCTCACCTGCAGTGCAATAGATATCTAATTTTCAATATATGTAGAAAATGAAGTATTATACAATAATGAGAATGAGCACCATGATCTCGCATGACAATAGAGGTGAACTTCAACAGAACAAAGCTGAACAAAAATGTCAAACTAGCCAGGTGTGATGGTGCACACCTGTAATCCCAGCACCAAAATAGGTTGAGGCAAAAGCACCACAAGTTCAAATCAAGTCAGGAAAACTTTGCAACTTTCCAAGCCCCTGTCTCAAAATAAAACATAAAGAAGAGGATGAAGACATAGCTCAGTGAAAAGGCCCTGGGTTCAATTATCAGTGCAGCCAAGAAAAGAAAAACACCCATGTCTTCAAGGGTTTTGCCTATTCTGTTTTTCAAAAGCTATAGTGTTTCTGCTTTAATGTTTAGTTCTTTGATCCATTTCGATTTTTGTTGATTGGATGGTTATATACATGAATTTAGATTTAGTCTGTGGCATATGGAAAGCCAGCTTTTCCAGGATCAGTTATTAAGAAGTCTATCTTTCTTGCAGTGAATGTATTTGGCTCCTTTTTCACAGATAAGGTGGCTGAGTGAGTTTGGAGTTGTTTCGGTGTGTCCTAATCTGTTTGATTGAACCAGGTCTGTTTTTGTTTTCTGGCACCATGCTGTGTTTATCACAGTAGCTCTGTAGTATAATTGCAATGCCTACTGCCTTGCTTTGTTGCAAGAATTATTTTTGTTATTCTAGGTTCCTTCTGGTTCCAAGAAAATGTTAGGCATATTTTCTCTAGTTTTGTGAGGAATTCTGATGGTGTTTTGATTGCAGTTGCATTAAATCTGTATAAAAATTTTGGGAATATGGCCATTTTTACTATACTGGTTCTTTCTATCCATAAGCAAGGGATCTTTTTCCATTTTCTGATATTCTCTTCAATCTCCTTTTTCACATTACTGTAATTTTCAATGTATAGATCTTTTTTTAAATTTTATTTAAAGAGAAACAAAACAAAACAGAAAAAAAGGGTAGCAACAACACAGAATTTCAAGGAAAAAAAAGAAAAGAACAAAAAAACACTAAGAAATAATTACTTGATAACTTACATACTGTCATCTTGGAAATAGGTGTTCAAGTTACAAAATTAAAACATACAAAGTACACATTCACACAATAAGACTGTTAACAGTTCTACTCCACGATCTAACAAAAACAATAATATGGTTATTCATCTTACACACTTAAATATACATGCAATTGTATTCTTTAGAGCACTTTCTTTTCCTCTCTTTTTACAGTAGCAATTACACATTTTGGGTTTTATTACTCCTACAGTTATTATTACTTTTTACACTAGAGACACAATATGATATTTATAAATATGGTTCTTATTCATTTCACTAATGAGGATAGTCTCAAGTTGTCTCCATTTTCCTATAAAGGCCTCAAGATCATCCTTCTTCATAGCTGAGTAATAATCCATTGTATAAAAATACCACATACTTTTCATCTACTCTGTGGTTCATGGGCATCTTGGTTGTTTCCAAGATTTAGCTATTACAAATTGTGCTGCTATGATCATGGGTGCACATATATCACTGTGATATGACCTTTTCAGTTTTTCTGGGAAAATACCCAGGAGGGGAATAGCTGGGTTGAATGGAGCTTCCAATCCTAGTCTTCTGAATATTCTCCATATTGATTTCCATAATGGTTGCACCAGTCCACACTCCCACCAACAGTGGAGCACTGTTCCCTTTTGCCTGCAGCCTCGCCAATATTTGTTATCAGTTGATAACAAATGATGGCAGCTATTCTTTCCAGTGTGAGATAAAATCTCAATGTTGTGTTAATTTGTATTTCTCAAATGACCAGTGATGGTGGACATTTCTTCATGTATTTATTTGCCATTTGTATATCTTCATCTGAGAACTGTGTGTTCATATCAGATGCCCATTTTTGGAGAGGGTCTTTGAATTTGGGGGGCTTGATGTTTTTCAATTCTTTATATGTTTTTGATATAAGTCCTTAGTCTGCGCAGTTGCTGGCTAAAATTCTTTCCCATTCTGTGGGTTTTCTTTTCACTCTGTTGGTGATTTCCTTTGAAGTGCAGAAACTTTTCAATAACATGAGATTCCAGTTGTTGACTCTCTGAAGTGTTTCCTGTGCAGGTTGCGGTTTGTTCATGAATTCTCTGCCTACCCCTATGTCTCCAAGATTTCCACCTCTTATCTTCTAGTAGATTTAGTACTTCTGTTTTAATGTTTAGGTCTTTGATCCATTTAGACTTTAGTTTTGTGCATAGTGATAGGCATGGATCTAGTTTCAGTCTTCTGCATGTGGAGACCCAATTTTTGCAACACCATTTATTAAAGAGGCTATCCTTCCTCCAGTGAACATGTTTAGCCCCTTTGTCAAATGTCAGGTGGCTGAGTGTCTTTGTACTTATACTTGCACCTTTTAATCTGTTCCATTGATCCTCAGGTCTATTACTTTGCCAGTACCATACTGATTTTATCACTGTGGCTTTGTAGTACAGTTTCAAGTCAGGAATGGAGATGCCTCCTGTCTTGCCTTTATTGCCCAGAATTGCCTTTGCTATTTTAGGTTTCTTCTGGTTGCAAATGAATTTTAGGAATGTTTTCTCTAGATCTGTGAGGTATGTCAATGATATTTTGACTGGGATTGCATTAAATCTGTTTAACAGTTTTGGAAGTATGGACATTCTCACAATGTTGGTTCTTCTTAGCCAAGAGCAAGGAATATCTTTCCATTTTCTAATATCCTCTTCAATCTCCTTTTTTAGTGTAGTATAATTCTCAGCATATAGGTCTTTTGCACTCTTAGTGGTTCCTAAGTATTTCATTTTTTAAGATGTTATTGTGAAGGGCGATATCTCCATTATTTCTCTCTCAGTGAGTTTTTTCTTTGTATATAGGAATGCTATTGATTTTTGAGCATTGACTTTGTAGCCAGCTACACTGCTAAATTTGTTTATTACCTCTAGTAGTCTTTTAATGGAGTTTTTGGGGTCTTCCATGTAGAGTATCATGTCATCTGCAAATAGTGATATTTTAACTTCTTCCTTTCCTATCTTTATTCTTTTTCTTTCTCTCTTGTCTGATTGCCCTGGCTAGTGTTTCCAGAACTATATTGAAAAGGAGTGGTGGTGGTGGACATCCTTGTCATGTTCCTGATTTTAAAGTGAAAGCTTTCAGTTTTTGTCCATTTAGTGTAATATTGGCTGTTGGTTTGTCATAGATCGCCTTTATAAGGTTAGGGTAGACACCATGTATTTTGAGCTTCTGAAGGGTTTTTATCATGAACACGTGTTGGGCCTTATTGAAAGCTTTTTCTGCATCTATTGAGATAACCATAAGGTTTTTGTTTTTGGCTCTATTGATATGGTGTATCACATTTATTGTTTGCTTATGTTAAACCATCCCTGCATGAACCCCAGTTGGTCATGATGTATAATCTTCTTGAAGATTTGCTGCATTCTATTTGCCAGTATTTTATTGAGAATCTTGGCATCAATGTTCATTAGTGAGATTTGCCTATAGGTCTCCTTTTTGATTGGGTCTTTCTCTGGTTTTGGTATGAGAGTAAAACTTGCCTCCAGGAATGATTTAGGGAGGACTACTTTATTTTCAATTTCATTGAAGAGTTTAAGGAGTATTGGCATTAAATGTTCTCTAAATTTCTTGTAGAATTCAGCTGTGAATCCATCAGGACCTAGGCTTTTCATTGTTGGTAAGTTTTTTTAATTATGTTTTCAATTTCAATAGCTGATATTGGATTATTCAAAAGTGCTATATCTTCCTGGTTGAGATTTGGTAGTTCATAAGTTTCTAGAAATCTGTCCATTCCCTCTGTGTTTTCCTCTCTATGTGAGGAGAGATTTTCAAAGTAGGTATTCATGATCTTTTGAATTTCCATGGGATCTATAATAATTTCCCGCTTTTCAGTCCTTATTGCGTGACCTTGGGATTTTTCTTTCTTTTTCGTTATAAGGTTAGTTAGAGGTTTGTCAATTTTGTTTATTCTCTCAAAAAAACAGCTTTTTGATTCATTAATTCTTTGTATTTTTTTTTTAGTTTCAATAACATTGATTTCTGCTCTAATCTTTACTATTTCCTCTCTTCTATGAGCTTTGGGTTTAATTTGTTCTTCTTTTTCTAGAAGCTTGAGATGAAACATTAGGTTGTTTATTTGTGCTCATTCTGTTTTCTTGATATGACAATTTATTGCTATATATTTCCCTCTTAAGACCACTTTCATTGCATCCAACAGATTACAATATGTTGTTTCGCATTTTCATTGAATTGTAGGTATTGCTTTATTTCTTCTTTAATTTCATCTGTAACCCACTGTTTGTTTAAAAGGTCCTTATTTAATTTCCATGTATGCATGCAGGTTTTGCAATTTCTTTTGCCATTAATTTCAAATTTCAGTGTGCTATGGTCAGATAGTATGCATGGGATAATTTCAATACCCTTGCATTTACTTAAGAATGTTTTATGGGATAATATATGCTCTATTTTGGAGAATGTCCCATGGGCAGCTGAGAAGAATGTGTATTCTGATGTAGGAGGGTGGAACACTCTGTAAACATCTACTATGTCCAATTGCTCACAGGTATGATTCAGTTCTATTATTTCTTTGCTAATTTTTTGCCTAGTTGATATATCTCTTTGTGACAGTGGGCTGTTAAGGTCACCTGTAATAATTGTGTTCTTGTGTATTTGGTTTTTCATGTCCTTTAGTATCTGTCTTATGTAGTTGGGTACTCCTGTGTTTGGTGCATATATATTTATAATTGTTAGTTCTTCCTCTTGAATTTTTCTACTTACAAGTATGTAGTGACCTTCTTTGTCTCTTTTAATCATTTTAGGTTTGAAGTTCACATTGTCTGCAAATAGAATAGTTACCCTTGCTTTTTTCTGGGTTCCTGCTACATGGAATACTGTTTTCCATCCTTTGACTTTTAATCTATGAGTTTCCTTTTGGGTCAGATGTGTTTTTTGTATATACCATATTGTGGGATCATGTTTCTTGATCCATTCTGTCAACCTATTCCTTTGATAGTTGAATTGAGTCCATTTACATTTATGGATATAACTGATATGCACTGGCTCGACTTTGCCATGTTATGTTGCAATTGTTTGCTTCCTGATTTTCCTCTTTATATAATTGCTTGTCCTACCAGGTGGTTTCTTTTTGTTTTTCTGGGGATTGCGGTCATTTTTATCTCTGTCTACTATGTCTTTCAACACTCTTCCTAGGGTTGGTTTGGTGGACATGAATTTCTTCAGTTGTTCTTTGTCATGGAAGTATCTTGTTTCTCCATTAAATTTGAATGAAAGTTTTGCTGGGTACATCAGTCTGGCTTGAAAGTTGTTTTCTTTCAGGACCTTAAATATTTCACTCTAAGCTCCTCTTGACTTGAGGGTTTGTGCTGAAAAGTCTGCTGTGATTCTAATGGGCTTTACTCGATAGGTGACTTGTGTCTTTTCTCTAACAGCTTTTAGTATTCTGTTTTTGTTGTCTGTCTGAGATCTTAATTATTATGTGTCTGGGTATAGATTTATGTTGGTTGTGACTGCTTGGTGTTCTATATATGCTTCACTTATCTGCATATCAGATTTTTTCCCCATGTTTGGGAAATTTTCTCCTATTATTTCTGTGAATATTTTACATATGTCATTTGTATTGACTCCAGCATCTTCACTAATGCCTATTAATCTTGTTGCTCTTGGCATCATCTTGAAGCTTCTGGATTGTCATGTCATGCTGCTTTCTTATTTTTAAAAGTTCTGTCCTTTCATGATCACTAATTGCGATCCTGTCCTCAAGGTCTGAAATCCTATTCTCAGCTTCATTTAAACAGTTTTGCATGCTTTGAATTGAATTTTTTGTTTATTGGATGTCTCTTTCAGTTTGCTTCATGAATTCTGCTTGTTTTCTATATTGTTCTTTCAAGGTTTCGATCAGTTTCCCATGCTCCTGTACTTTTTTCTCTATTTCTTCTTTAGCTGCGCTCAGCAACTCCTTTACTAAGCTTGTTACTTCTATCTCTACATGGGAGAGTACTTCTAATTTGATTTCCTCTATGGCCTTATGGAGTTGTTTTTTATTTCATTTGCTATCTTTTCAGAGGTTTCTGGTGTGTTACTTTTGGAGTCCTTTAATTCAATGTCTCCTGTACTTGCTGCTGATGGTCTATATGTTTGAGACTGCATTTTGATTTTTCATTTTTTCACTTTCCTCTTTTGAGTTAGTGTTTGGTCCTTTAGACCCACTAGTGTGAACTGTTGGTAATGTGTATCTTGGTGTCCTGCTATAAGGTTGATGTTTGTCCAGTTGCTGGGTCCCACAATGAATAGGTGGGCCAGTCACCTGACTTCCTGCTGCAGGGCCTGTTGGGTGAGTCCTGTATTCTTCCTGGACTGACAAGCCTAGTAGTATTGATGTAGGTCAACTTTTAGTTACTGCTAGTACTTTATCTTCAGGTTATTCCATGTCATCAAATCTCCCTGTCTATAGTGTTTGTGTTGGCTGAAGCCCTACTGTGTCCCTATTGTGTGCCTGTGTGTCTCATAAACCCTTTTGATTTTCTTCAAGTTGGGGGAGTCCTTCTCGGCACACTCCTCACTCTGCCTGATATTTTCTGTGTGTAGGAAGGGGGTCACCCTCACTCTTGTCAGACTTACCAAGGTCTTACCAATAGTTGGAGGGAGCTTTACTATTGGCCATATTTACCCACTGTACACCTCTATTTTAGGGGCATATTCACCACACTGACTAGAGCCAGCTGAGATCTTGTTTTGGTGAGGCAGTCACTTTATCTCCTTTCAAGCTAACACAGATAACCCACTGCAGTCCAAGGTTCCTCTGGGTGCAGAGTTCCAAGTTTGCCCCATTCACACTGGGATTCCAAAGGAGCAAGTGCAGTCAGGGCCCAGGGTGGGTTCAGGGCCCTGCTGGCTGCTTGGTGTTTGCTGAGCATAGTCAATGTATAGATTTTTTACTTCCTTTGATTTCTAAATATTTCATTTTGCTGGATGCTATTGCGAAGGGTGCCGTTTCCCTAATTTCTCTAATGAACAAAACCCTGATTGCACAGGAAATAATGCAAAGATGCAATACTGGGATCTCATCCTATTAAGAAGTTTTTGCACAACAACAACAACAAAAAAAAATCACCAACAAAGTGAAAAGACAACCCATAGAGTGGGGAAAAAAAGATCTTAGCCAGCTGTTCTTCAGAAAAAGACATATCTAGAACATTAAAGAGTTGAAAAAACCCAGACTTACTCAAATTTAAATATCCAGTCCAAAAATAGGCATTGAGATGAATACACACTTCTCAGATGAAGAAATACAAACACAAAAAAGAAAAAATGTTCAGCATTACTGGTTATTAGAAATATACAAATTAAAACAACATTGAGATTTCATTCCATGCTACAAAAAATGGCTATAGTCAACAAATCGATCAACAACAAATGCTAGAAGGTGTATGGGGAAAAAGGAACACTTCTCCACCTTTGGTGGGAGTGTAAACTAGTAAACCAATCTGGAAATCAAATAATCATTACTACAAGACACAGTATATGGATTTACTTGTTAGTTTGTTCAGTATTGCCATTTCTCAGTTCCATTACTCTACCATCAAATGTGTTGGCATAGATTTTATTTTTTGTGGAGTATTTTGGAAGAAAATTAAAAGTTAAGTTTTAGGTATGTTAAGTTTGAGACGTTCACTAAACATCAAACTGAAGTTGTGAAAAAGATATTAACAATCTGGTCTGACTCTCAACAATAGAAAAATAAAAAGTTGGGGTGTTGTTATTTTTTTGTCTTCTATTATAATTTTTTCCTTCAATAGTTCTCAAGGGAAAACTTTTGAGCATTGATACTGAAAAAACTTATTATATTCTGTAAGTCTGTTTTTCTACTGTATTTACATATATCAACATATTGCATTATGTCTTATAAATATATTGTCTATTAAAATATTAATTTAATTTATAAGCAAAAATGATTTCCCCAATATAAACTTGTTAGTTTCATATTTTCTTATATCAAGAAATGTATTATTAAACTGTCTCTCTGCCTGCTGAAGTTTAAAACTAGACCCATGTTTTATCACCATGTACTAAAGTCAAGATAGACCAAATATCTAAATAGTAAAACAGAAACACTAAGTCTATAAGAAGAGAAAGTAGGTAGCAATATTGAAGACATAAGTAAAGGTAGAAAGTTCATGAACCAAACACAGATCATATGTGAAATACTACAAAGAATCAGCACCTGGGATCTCATCTTATTCAAAAGTGTTTGCACAGCAGAATAAATCACCAACAGAGTGAAAAGACAATCCACAGAATAGGAAAAAAATTTAGCCAAATGTTCCTCAGGCAAAGGACTTCTATCTAGAATATACAAAGAACTGAAAACATCAGGCCCCCCACATTAAAAGACCAAATCCAAAAATGACCATCTGAGATGAATATGCAATTCTTAGATGAAAAAATACAAGTGGCAAATAAGTACATGAAAAAATGTTCAACATCACTAATCATTTGAGAAATGCAGATAAAAACAACACTGAGATTTTGAGATTTTTATCTTACTCCAGAAAGAATGGCCACCATCAAAAAATCAACCAATAACAAATAATGGAGAGGCTGTGGGGAAAAGAAGTCCTTCTCCACTGTGGGTGGGAGTATAAATTGATTTTCAATCACTGTGGAAATCAGTGTGCAGATTCCTCAGTAAATTAGGAGTAGAGGTCCCAGTCCACCCAGCTACTTCCCTTCTAGGTAACTTCCCAGTAGAATTGAAACCACCATACCAAGTAATATTTATGCACTCATGTTTATAGTAGCAATATTTGTAATAGTTAAATCTTGGAAACAACTCAAATGCCAATCAACAGAGAAATGGATAAAGATGTGGGTTTTTATATTGGGTACAATTTGAGACCATACTCTTAAGTGAAATACAATTCACACATGTAAACATCACTTTGTTCCCCTAGTGTGAGAAACTGAAAGAGTGAATAAGAACCAAAATATACAATAGATATTGTGAAATTGAAAGAAACTGTTCAAAATAAAAGGGATATTAGGGTAGGGAAAGGAGAAAAGAAAAAAAGGCCAAAAAAAGGATAAAAATATATACAAAGCTTTATAAATAGTGATTAGAAGATAGAATGAAGGGGAGACAGGGGCTTGGAAAAAAAATGAAGAATCAAAATACGTATAGGTGCAGATTCCCTATGATGAATAAGTATGATCATTAAGTATATCTAAAATGTATCAAAAAATTAATTTTTTAAAAACCATAGGATTCCTATTCTTGGAAATATGTAAGTTGCTAAGAGCATAAGAAAGAAACATAGATATATAGCAGACAGAGTTTCTGTAAGGAACATATGATATATTCAAATTTGCAAGATTAAAAAAGTGTTATTTAAAAAAGGAAAACAGAGATACGGAGGAACCACAAAGGCTAGTACAGTTACTCTGAGCAAGAAAATTAGTGCTATCTTTAGAATTGACACCACAAAAAGAAAACCAGTTCAAAAACTCACTAGACAGTGGCCCTGTGGGGCCTCCTCCAGTGGAATAGTAGTAACCTTGGAGTGAGGCCACAGATTGGCTATGGTGAGCTCGAGCAGAGAGGGGAGTTATTTGACTTTCTCTCTTCCCTCCTTCCAGTCGCCTGCTGAAGGTCCCCATTAGCCGAAAGCAGTGCGAAGCCACGGGCCTCACCTTTGATGGCATCCATACAGGTCAGTCGTCCAGACAGAGTGCGTGTATGTAAGGCTGGGGAGGTTGTGGGATGTTCAGGGGTAGAAGAACAGCACATGTCATACCGATTGCCTCAATCATCTAAAGAAGAGGAGTTGCTGATGAGAGGGTCAATTTTTTTTCTTCACATAGCTTTGCCTTGTTACATGATTGCAATGACAATTTAAATTGGGGAAAATGTGCCCATGTGTAGGAAAAGCTCTCTGTGTGTGTGTGTGTGTGTGTGTGTGTGTGTGTGTGTGTGTGTGTGTGTGTTTCTAATAATATGCATGTAATATGGGAGGAAGGTGAGAGCGGGGCATGTGAGAAGAACCGCTTGTGAAAATGTAGGTGTGCAGATGAAGGCGTACAAGGAAAGTCTTAAGGTGTGCCTGAGTGATGTGTGTCATGTTGAGCCCCTGTGGGTAGGAGATATGAGACACTGTTTGCAAGAGTATGTGTGACAGTGTACAGGTAGATCTGAGGCTGCATATGTGTGCAAGACACATGGGTGTGGATAAGTGTGTATATGTGACAGATAGAATGGGGTGTGCAGGAGGGGTGTAATAGTGAGTGTGAGGTTCTAAGGTAAATGGTTTGCATGTGTGCTTGAGGGTGTGCGTGTGAGAGGTTGGGAGTTCTGTGTGTGGTATGTCTGCGTGAGTGAGAATATAGATACAGGAAAATGAAGGAAAATGTGCGAGTGAGAAGGAAGGCAAGTGAGGCAATGTGCACTAAGAGATGGATGCATGGTAGTGTGTGTGCATCTGTGAGCACACAGTGAGTGTTTCTGTACATCTATCAATGTGTACATAAAGTATTTCCTTCTAAGAAAAAGGAAAAATTGGAAGAAAATACAACAAAATATTCATAATAGTAATCTTCAGTGGCAGAATGAGTCAAATTTTTATTTTTTTACTTGCTTTATTTTGCTTGTAATCAGAAAAAAAATCAATATTTCAGTGTCTTTATTCCAAGAACACATAAAACACACTATATATTTTGAGTAACATGCAAAAAATAAAAAAACACTTGACCAATAAAATGTTTCTTTTTTGAAATGTGTTTGAAAATTGAGATATCCTTTTTCAATCCATAACTAAATATATATCCAGGTCCCTGGTTAATTTATAGAAGAAAACCTTGTCTTTAAATTTGAAAATCATCAAAATGCTTAATTTGTCAAGTAATTTTATTCATTTCTAGGGATTTGAAAATTGAAATTGATTGCTACTGATGTTTTTAAGCCAAGGTCATTTTGATTTTGCATTAATGAATCGATTAAACTAATAAATGTCTCAGTTCTACCAAATTGCTGCAGGAAGTCAAAGTGCTTTAGATTTTCCAGACTCAATGCTGATGCTAGGCAGGGATTATCAGTGGACAGAGGGTTTTATTAAATGTTTTTGTTTCTGTTTTTCTACAGGTTTATTTTTATGATGCACATTCAAGGCTTATGTAATAAGGTTTCTGTTAACTGATTTAAAAGCATATTGCTAAAAACATAAAATAAATAAAAACACTTGTTTTGAAGTAGAAAGAGAGCTTGAATTTTTATAATTTATTTTCTCTGCACTGCCTCATTTCATTAATAGAAAAATATTACCCTATTCCAACTTAGATTTTTATAAAACAAGTTTGTGGCAGTGGGTGACTGAAAAATTGTTCTATTTTAATGTATTTTGAGCCTTTCTCTTTCTTTCAAGTTGCTATCACCTACATCAGCCCAATTTATTGTGTATTGTTATCTGTAGGCCCCTTAGTGCCTACGTAACTTAAACTGGATTTTTGGAGTATAGGTACTTAGTTTAGTTTTATGTCAGTGACAATTAAAAAAGTGACTCCGTGTACCATATCTTTACTTTGCACTTAGAAAGCAGACTTGACTTCAAATGTAAATGGAGAAAACTATACTGCAAATGCTATTGAGTCTGGCTGAATCCAAGGCAATCGCTGCTAAGGGAACACATGCCACTCAACAGTGAAGAGGTGCTCCTCTACTTACCGTCTGATTACAGCTTCTCTTTTGTTTCAAATAGCTATCAAATCAACTCACTTGAATCAGTGTTACTTGGAAACTGCTTGATACAAGTTGACAGAAGCGATCTATATAACCCATGGACGCATTCCTAGAGCAAAAGGAAAAGCCACCTAGCTTTCACTCCCCTGCCATATCAAGCCACTGCTGGGGTTCAGTGAACACTTTATTTTCCCACTTGAACTTGAGCTCTTCTGCAAGGTCACTCTTGCCCGTCTTGCGGAGATGGCGAACGAGGAGGCGAAGTTTGTCGGTGGAGGTTGGAAGTGATTTTTTCCAAAAGCAAAGAAGTTCATAGATCTGTTCTGTGAGATCATCAGGGTGCTTGAGTCTGATGAGCTGCGTGGTGCTGCGGCGCAGAGGGAGGGAGGAAGTAAGGGCCTCAGAGCCTTCTTCAGAAAGCTCCTCTGCCAGCCAGTGAAGCAAGTTATCCCACAGGGCTTCTGTAGGGACATGGGGAGCACCCAGGGTTAGAACCTCTGCTCCGGAGAAGTGCTGATCCAACCCTCCGCATCTCTGCATCGGAAATCTACCTGATCTTTCCTCTGCTCTGTTACGGAGACCACCCAGGCAGACAACGAAAGCCTTTGGATTCAGCCACTGGTGGGGTCACCTTCTGAGGGCACCAACTATTGCAGAGGGTTAGAAATCGCCTCCAATTGCAGGGAACCTAGAGGACTTGGTGAAATGGTTTTCAGACCCTAGCCCAAATAGTCTAATCCTGTAGGACTAGAGAGAAACAAAAGCTGGCATTTTTAATGAGCATCCAAGGGGTTGATGCTGGGGTCTCTTTTAGCTAGCACTGTGTCAGAGGAAGTTTTGCAGGTTCAAAAAGATATTTGCCTTTATTAGGACTGATGTAGATTAGACCTGCCACTAGGCAGTCCTCACATCCTCACCCACTCAGCCAAGTATACACACCGACGTGCGCCCGGCACACACACTCACAGAGTCACTACCCAAAACAACAGTTCTGTGAAGGTGCTTTACATCAGCAATTCCACTTGCAGGCACCCCTTCTGAATATGTCCTGGTGCTCAGCATAGCCTTTCCCTTAATCTGGGATGCTGTCTACCTCCTCTTCTCATCCTAACACCAGATTCAAGCCTGACATTGCTAGTGACCTATTGTTTTCTAAACTATACTGCTTGCTAACGAAAGTTAAAGCCTAGCTACTGATATCCACATGCCTCTACCTGCCATCCATGGGCTTATCTCATATGCCCCTTCACCAGGCTGTGGCCCCAGCCGACTTGATCTGGTCTGAGTGCCACTGGACACTCCAAATGAGCTGGGGTTCATTGTAATCTCATTGTAATGGTAAAAATACACCCACTAGTTCTATGACAGATCTGACCATACCCAAAGTAAGGCATAAAATACGCAGCACCCTGGCTCCTGGAAATTTCTTCCTCCTCTGTGAAAAACTCTGACAGCTTGGATACCACACCCCCTCACAACTCAATCTTCATAAAGACCCAAACTCCAGACCTCCTCAGGGAGAAAGTGCCTTTAAAGCATGAGCTCACTTGCTCCATTCAAACAAAATTTCCTGCAGCTTTTAAAGCTCTTTGGTTATTTGTGAAAGGTACTGAGAGCCTAGAAATATGATAACTGATTCCATTACGCTGTTGCTCATAGTGTACTGAGATTGATCACTGTGAGAAAAACCTCTATGCACTGCAGCCAATACCTCCTCATTTACCAACCCCATATGGTATCACAGCCACTTTTTTTACTGCATGTTCAGCACTGCGCCAGCTTCCCTGGTTTTGTGTGAACAAAAAGGTTTATGTCTCCCCACTGTTACTCAGTGACTCCTTCCCTCTATCAACTCACGTAAATCACACTGTGATTTTGCATTGTAAAGCCACTTTTCTGTGAAGAGTATTTAGAGAAAGAGGCTAACACAACTTTGCTGGCTTTCACATGAATCCTGGCCGATTGTTATTTAATGCATTTACTTTGAAATCTGTGTTGGATTGGCCTTCTTCTCTCTGTCACGTCATCTACTTCTTCCCATTGACGGGCAGTTTTATTAGCCACCTTATTGATAACTTTTCTCTTTGGCCCACGTGAATCCTTAATCTTGTCAACTCCAGTGACCTGTCTTGTGACTCCAAACTAAAAACTGACTCCGAGTCAATTCTTATGGTTCATCATCAGGCAGAATTATTCCACTTCTATGACCTCAGCTTCTCAATATTATTGCTGAATTTTACTTTATAAATTTCCATGGCTTCTGTTTCTTTGCTCCTTCTAATATGCTCTTTGCCTGATCCCCAATACAGTAGTTCCTCAGATACATTGTAATCTTTCAATTATCTTGCAATATGTCATCCATCTGTCCACCAGCACTGCTGACAATGGTCAGTTATATACATCAAAAATACTCTTAGGACCAATTTAAAGCATTTTGTCCTCTTTAGCTTTCACTGGTCCCAATTTGTTAACCCTCACCCTGCCTTTCTAATACTGTATGGAAGTATTATGCTGGATGTGACCAATAAACTCTACCTAATATTATCTTAGGGCCCATTAGTAGTTTATGCACTGAAAACTCTTCTCTAAAGTCAACTTAAAACTTTCCATAGCAATGACTCCAAAGGTCAGTCCTACATTTAAGCCTTAGTCTCAGTCTCATCTTGTTTGCTCAGCCAGTGTCTATTCTCTTATTTTACCTAAGATCATTTCTCCTGCCTCATTTTCACTTCAAAAGTTATTTTCTTACAAAGTCTCCCTCGGAGACTACTGTGTTTTCTGGAATCTATCCCGTGTTTTCCACTGAGTATTTTTTCTTCACTAATCTTTAATCTCTTCCTCATTACATGTTTCTTCCATGCTTCTTTCCCTGCTTCTACTACTATGCCAAGCTACTGTGCTCTCTTCCCCCTTTTAAATCATAAACTCTTTTAATACCTAATGTAAACATGAATCCTCCAGTTCCTCACTAGTGACTCACAACATGAACCTTTGCTTTAAAGTTCTGTGCCCTCTTGTGAAAGTCAAGCTTCTATTCCTGTCCTCGGAGAGAACTATTAATTAGTACTTACAGCAAATGAGTGTTAGCCTATATCTTCTCCGACTTCCATGAAGCATTTCACTTACCTTTTTAGATTCCATGGCCTCTCCTTGTTCTTCTCTTCCTTCACTTGCCCTTCACTAACTCTCCATATCTGGGTGGCTGAATTACTGCTTTCTATCTCAGACCTCATATTACTGTTATTTCCATTTGATGAAATCAGTACCTCTTACTTTGTAAAGCATCTCTTCCATGTCAAGTATCCCAGACCTACTATATCTTCATTGTTGTCTTTATTTCCCTA
The DNA here is from genome assembly GCA_004027295.1 of Dolichotis patagonum. Taxonomy (NCBI): domain Eukaryota; kingdom Metazoa; phylum Chordata; class Mammalia; order Rodentia; family Caviidae; genus Dolichotis; species Dolichotis patagonum. Next base: position 295,106 of record PVJX010000239.1, on the reverse strand, counting down.
AATCTTAGTATAGTTTTTTCAATTTTCATTTTCCCTTTATCTCTACCAAGGAGAATGATAGTTAATATAAGCACCATATTTCTAACATTCAAATCACTACTTCTGGCCTTTCCTTCTCTCCATTTGATCTGCCTTCACTCTACTCACTCTCTTCGTTAATGTTATTACTCATCTGAGTAAGCTGAAACAGGATATTATTCACACTTCTAAAAACCCATCTCTTTTTATTTGAAAGCCTGTTTGTTATCCTCTGCACCTAAGTTCTAATGGTCCCAATTCTAAACAATTCAAATATTTTTTCAACTTTCTAGTTTAACTTACTTAATCTTGCCTGTTATATTTGGGAGCTTGAATGTCCCTCAACTGTGGAACTACTTGGAGGTGGTGGATGGACCATTTAGGGGGATGGTTCCAATGGTAGTAAGTCAGATGTTTGAAAGAATGTCCTTGAGATGGACATGCAGACTCTGGCCACTTACTGTTTCTTTCTTTTTCTATGATACTATGAAATGAGTGACATCTGAAGTGAACTGCAGGAAACATGGGAATCTCCAAGGGAGACTCAATAAGAGAACAATTTTGAAGTGAAAAAGAGGCAAGGAGAACTAGCAGAGACATATACTCCTACTATGATGTATCATGCTGCCAAAAATCCAAATCAACGGAACCAAACAACCATAAACTGAAAGTTCTAAAACTTTTAGACCAGATAAGCCTTTCCTCCTTTTATGTTGATTACCTTGGTTATTTTAGCACCATGATAGAAAGCCTTCTACAACAAAGTCCTATGAACCTGTTTGCTGTAATATTGCAGAATCTAGGTGCTACCTTGTATTCCTGCTGTTAGTTGTGACACAGTTTGGTCTCCTGCACACCTAATAGAAGTTTTGTGTCTAAACTGGTCTTGTTAGTACCTCATTAATACATCTCTTGAAAGGTCTTTATGTTATTTAAACTTCTTAATGTGACATTTATAGTTTTTAAAAGTTTCAGACCATTAAAATTCTAACCATCCTGTATCATTTCTCTCTAACAGCTTTGACTTTCCTGTACATAAAGGAAGGATTATTATACTCTTGTACTGTCAGTTGATGACAATGGCATGATTGTGCTTTTATTTGAATATCAAACTTTCAAAAGCTAATATTATTAACCTCAACTTACTGATCTCTCTCTTATAAATTACCTGTTCTCTCTTTTAAAACAGTTTCATTTTCCCTTGGAGAGTATATAATATTAATGTTTGTTCCTGTGCTACTCATGATATGGTGCAGTACAACCTGTGAATTTTCTGCACAACTCTCTAAGGGTAATCACTAGTTAGGACAATATGCCATTCATGGAAGTGCTGAATGGTAAGTCAGAACCTAATAAGATATTTCATTAGTAGCTATTGATATTACAAAATAATTTTCAAAAACCAAAAGTAAACAAAAGCATCAAATTCTACCCTGAACTCTGTATCACTATTTTGGAACTATATACTTACTTATGCATGACCTTACTAATTGTGCACAACCAAAATAAGTAGTAAATGTTTCCTTGTGTGTTTATACAAATTGGTACTTCTATTTCAAATCTGTTGACCTGGAATGTTGGTTTGAACTGACCACATTTAAAGATTTACTACTTGTCAATATTTCAGTATAAATTCAAATTAGTTATTTTCCAATTCTAGGAAATTACTTATTATGTGAGTAAAATAATACTTCATATGGTCTATATTTCTTCAGAATTCAACACCAATTTAATTATATGCCTTTTTCAGGATGCTATTTTGGTTTATATGTGTTATGACTTTCAAGGAAACTTCATTTTATTGGACTGATAAACTTAACACTTAAGCAAAAAATCACTTTCTCCATTCCTTTCCACAAAAGGGTTCTTTTATAGTTTGGATCTAAAATTTCCCCCAGGATTCTCATCTGTGTCAAAAGTGACTGGATCATGGAGGTACTACATTCATCAGGGGACTCATGCATTGACAAGTTTAGTAGCTAAATGCATTGTCTACAGGTAGGGCCTGAATGGATGTAGGTCATGGGTAACACGGCCTGAAAAGGTGCATTCTTGCTCCCTGTTCTCTCCCTACTTCCTGACTCATAAGTAGTGACTTTTCTCCTCTACCAAGTAGCTCTATGCTGTTTCTGCCTTGGAGCCAGCTGACCAAGGATTAAAACTCTGAGTCAAATAAGTTTAGCCTTTTAAATTGTGATGCCAAGTATATTGTCCTAGCAATAAGAAAGTCACTAGGACAAATACATAGAATATAAAAGAGGAAAAATGACCCAGGCCTTTCCTCGTAAGTCAGCACCATTTGTGGACTACAAGGGGAAAGAACAAGGCCTCACCAAGAAGCAAGCCCTCCCTGTGAACCAGTGCCATACACGGGCCACCACCAGTAGAGGGACACCAGACTCCAGCCCCTTCTGGAGTGTGGAATGGCAAACAAGAAGAGCCAACCCCACCCCCTCCGTAAGCAACTGGCTGATCCAGAGAAACAGAGGCTGTGATGATAGCTGTTGAAGTAAAATGCAATTTGATGATTCTGTTGTTTTTGTGTTTCACTGACATTTCAGGTCTAGGGCCAGTGGTCTGATCATCTATTCAGAGGATAACAGTATGCAGTAAGGGATCTAGGGGGATCCCCTTCAGAAGGTGGTAGCCAATGTTATTTGCCTGTTACCTTGTTTTGAAGTCCTGTATCATTTTCATTTTTTGTTGTGTTGGGTTTTGTTCTGCTTTGTTTTGTTTGATTTTGTTATATCCAATGGCATAAGCAGTTTTTCAAAGATAACAAGATGCATTATGGTAGCCATATAGGATTTACTATTGTCTTGTTTTGAAGTCTTTCACTGCATTCATTGTTTTGTTTTTATTGGTTCTATTCTGTTCCGTTCTGTTTGATTTTCACTATGTCTGAAGGTATGTGTGGTGTGGCTATTATGAAGACAAGAACCATTATGGTAAACATTGTTGATTTTGCATTGTTTTGGAGTCCTATATCACTTACACTGGTTCATTTTGATTGGTTTTATTCTATTTTATTTTCCTTAGTTTTATCTTCTTTAAAAATAAAAAAAGAGAGGGAGATGGTTCTATAATGAAGACAGAGCTATTATTCCTTACCTATGGGATCTGTAGAAATTCTTTTGGTACTCTGTGGACGATTGATCAATTTTTCATGCTGTGGAACGTAAGGGACACAGAAAAGCAGAAGAAATTGTTCATTGGTAAACATTCTGCAAAAAAATATTCAAAATGAACCTCATCCTTATTTGGAAGAAACACAATACTGGCTACCTTGCAAAATTAGGTCTTGAGATTGTATTTGCACGCTAGGAAGGCAAAGAATCATAATCAAATTTTTAAACACATTTTAGTGTAAAAAGACACATTTAAGAATTATGAAATTCATGTGAATGCTGAACAAATACCTTGTAACTAAAATGTAAAACTATTTAAGCCAATTAATACAGAGCAAACTATCTCCATACCACAAATGTGGTGCTTGGTAAAGTCCCCTGTGTATCAGTGTAGGTGCTTTAACAGTTGACACAGGAGTTAGCAACTCACAGGTACTGGAACAATGAACGAAGGAATGATACACACATGGCATGCTGAAAGAATAAAGTTACTGAGCATATATTATCCTGAAACCAATATTTTAGCAAGAAGTAATCGCATACATCATTACTTTTCTACACCATCTGCTGGACAGTATTCTCAGTCAATGTAAGACTGTGGAAAGAGCGTGGGAGATAAGATAAAAACATCTGGTTTGGATACCAATTCAGCGGTTGAGTGAAGTGTTACTGGGGAGAATTTATCTCCTTAATCTCTATAATACATATATCCAAAGTTACATCACAAAAACATGTACATGAATGTTGATAGAAAATTTGTAATAGCCAAAACTAGAAGCAAATAAAATGTTCCCCAAAAGGTGAATGGGAAACTATGGCATACTCCTCGGTAATAAGGACAAATCACTGATACATGCAATAACTCCTATCCATAACCTCCAAGAACTGCAGGGCATTACTCTGACTACAAAATTCTACTCTTAAAATCTTATACATTCTGATTTCATTTATATCACATTCTTGAAATTATAGAATGTTAAAGATGTAGAACAGATAATGGTTAGGGACTTTTTATGGCTATGAAGATAGAGCACAAAGTAGAGTTTTGTGGCCGTAGATAAGTATGTCTCAAAACTAGTGGTAGAAGCAATTATACACATATGAAAAATGTCACAGAACCATATTGTATCAATGTTAACTTTATAACTTTCATATTCTGCTACAATTACATAAGATGTAACTACTGAGGAAACCTGGTTAAAGAATACATAATTTTACTGTCTTTTGCAACTTCCTGTAAATCTATAATTGTCCTGGATATTGATCCCAGGACTCTGTGCAATCTAAACATGTATTCTACCCTGAGAAACCCAAAATATTTTAGAAACCTACTGCCCAGCAAGTATAGAAGTATAATGAAAGTCCTATACTTTAATGCATAGCACACTGGTTCCTACTAAACAAAATATTCAAGTTAATTAAATCTGAATGACATGTTTTGTGGGCATTCCTTTCATAGACATTGAATAAAGATGGGAGCATAATTTCCACTAAGAAGTCTGATGACAAGGAATTGAGAAAAACAGTATAACTTTACTATACTGAAATCTTGCAAAATAAATGCATTTTTGAGCCATAGCTATGTGCTAGGTCCCCCTGAAAACATGAGAGATAAGTACCAATTTAAATACTGCAACAGGAACTGTGATTTTTGTCAAAGGGCGCACAACCTGAGCTGAATCTGGGACAAACATACACATTAGATTTTTCTCTTTTCTTTATGTAATTTTTTCTCCATGGTCATATTTCTTCATAGGTGTTTTGTAGTTTCTCCGTGTACAGAGAGTGGTACTACTACTTAAATACAGGGTTTTTTCCACATCCATGAAAATTCAGGTCAAGTACTTCATCTAACACAAAACCAGTGAAGCAGTGAACTTCAGTAACACAGGTTTGGTTGGACTTCTGGACACTATGCTGATCTCCTTATAGCCCTCTCTTCAGTAATTTTTCAATGCCACCTTCCCACTTTCTTCTCTTTCACTTTCTTTCTTATTTTCCTTTCCTTGCATTTTTCTGTCTATGCACAAATTTTGTCTACGTACTATCTTTGCCTTGCACATTACCTTTTGAAGCTCAGAGTTGGCCCAAAGGCAAACAGGAAGCATTTGATTGTCGTCACACAGTTTCCTCTGCCACAAGTGTCTTGCAAGTTCTCATATAGCTCCCTGCATGACTTCCTTAGCAGAACCAGCTCTAATGTGTTCCTGCTTTCTCTCTCCCCTTCTATTAGGATGTTATTCTACTTTTATTTGCTAAAGGAAGTTTGTTATTCTCAAATAACCTATTTTTATGTTAATATTTTTATTTAAAGTTGCTATATGTAATTTTTACAATTCCACATTTAACTTATCATTGCTTAGAATAACTGATGGACAAACTGAAAAATCCCTCTACATCTGACTGTAAACTGTCTCCTCAATACAGAAGTTTTTCCTTATGCAGCAGTTTGTCCCTCACTATAAGTTTCTCAATGACATAGGTATAAAAGTACAAAAGGATAAGTAATTGAGATAGCTACAAGGGTTGCTAAGCACAGCACAGGCCTCATCTACTTGGAAGTTATTTAAAAAATTGAAACCAAAGGCAGACCTTGGCTTAGTGCAATTGTCTTACATGGTTTCTGTGTTCTTTGGCCTATTAGTCTGGTTCTCAATGTGTGTAACCAGTAAGTAACTTTCTAAGGTCTTATAAGATAAATAAATAAATCTGATGCTGAAAAAATAAAAGGGGATGAAGAAAGGAATTGAAATGTGTTATGTATATGTTCCAATCCCCTACAGTGAATGTAATCATTATACACTGTGCACCTGTACTAATAAAAGGGGGGGATGATAAAATAAGATAAGCCCAAAAAACAAAGGCAGACTCTTACACTTGAAAAGGGCATAAATGTCTTAAGATTTATAGCTACTGTTGTTAGGACTTATGTAATTCTTAACTATTCTTTCCATGCTACCTCAGTGTAATCCTCTTGCTGAATTCTTAATATGGCAGTTTGATCTTTTTATGTATAAATAACTGACTGCCATTATAATAAAGTGTTATTTCCTGTAAAATATCCAAAACGTCCCCTCATTTTAGGTCTTTTCACCTCCTACGCTCAGACCAGATCTGCCTTGACCTTTACTTGTTACGTTAATCTCTCTGAGGACCAATGTGTTTTCTTTCCAATAGTTGAGGTAGCATAGTACATGCAAAGCTGTAAAAATGTTTAATTTATATGATAATATCTTTTCTTAATTTAAATGGCATACCCTTTCCAGTGCAGTCATATTTTCAAGGCATTGCTTGAATTCTACACCTTTTTTCCAACTACATAAATGACATTTTTTTAGTTTGGAGCCTATGCATTATTACACAACCTATCTAACAATTTAATTGTGTTGTTATTAACACCATTTTTACATGCTTATTTTCCATCCCTGGTTAGGCTTTTAGCAATTTATTATGTGCTTTCCTATATTTTAGCATCAGGACTTACATTTGCCACATGGTGACCAGACACACACTTAGGAATACCTAGGAGTCATGGGCCCCCCGGCCCACAGACAATCTCGAGGATCGCTGTCACTGTATTTTTAAGGTCAATAGTCTCAGCTGGATACCAGGGCTGCTCAGCATCATCACTGTGTATCTATAAAGAATTCTTCCACATTTACAAATTGACCAGTCTTTGCTAGACTTTTACTTCACTTCTGTTTGTCCCTTGCTCAGCAAGGAATTTTATCTCCTACTCATTGAGAAAAAAAGCAACCTTTCTCAATTCTCCATCCCTGACAAGGAATCTTAAGGAAAAGATAAAAAAAAGAGAAGTCACACTATGTGACTTCACACACACTCTGACTTAGTAGGTCTCAGATAAGGCATAGTGCATGTCGTAACAGCCTCTGCCAGGCTCACATAGGTGCTCCTGAGGCACCTCAGAGCCCATGTGTTGACACGTATGGCTCGCAGAGGTGGGTATTGTGGCTCCTCCATCACCACCTGCTGGGTCCGGCCAAAGGTGACTCTACTCCCATCACTCTCCATGTACCATTCAGTTCCTTCTTGCCTGTTACTTTTCTCTTGTTGCTGAGACAAAACACTTGATGCCAAAATGAAGCATAAAAAGGTTGATTTAGCTTACAGTGTTTGGAGGTTTCAGCCTCTGCTCATCTGGCTCCCAGGAAGGGTGGTGTGGCTAAGGAGAACTCTTCATGGGGGCCACAAGCGATAAGAGCAAAACAGCAAAAAGGAGAAAAGCATGCCTCCTTCCTTCCCTTGTAGTGTATGATAGCTACCCATCCCTGGGCGGGTGCAGTACTCACACTGCCAGTTCCAGCACTAGACAATGAACCAATCACATAGGGAAGTAAAAAGATTTAAGATGTGTCATGTTCACATCTCTAATAATCACAGTGAATGTAAACATTATATGCTTCATTATGTATTTACATGAGCTAAAAATAACAATAACAATAATGATGAAAATGAAGAAATGGATCAAGAGACAGAAGAAGGGAGGCAGGTGGGGAGGAGAAGAAATATAAAAAAGAATCAAAATATGTTATATTCATGCATCTATTCCCAAAGATGAATATAAAATTCATGCATTGCAAACACGTGTGAATAAAATAAAATTTTCTTTAAAAAGATTGGTCAGTTTCTTTGTTGAGATCATAAATGAGGAGCAAGGGGTGGAATCCAGGTGTGATTAAGCCCAAAGCTGTTGCTTTCCCCACTACCATACTACTTGAACACATGGGCTCTCTCTGATCACATCGAGTTTAAACCATATTCTGTCAACTGCCGGTCCCTCAGATAATGTAGGCCTCAGTTCCCTAACCTTAAGAGTCACTACGTATTTCCCAGGTTTGCTGTGTGCTTTAAATGAAAGAAAATGGGTAGCACATTACCCACTTCATCACTGTGCAACACACTGCTCCAGTGTTTATGGTGAGGCTGGGGTGTACAGACCTATTGTACGTGGTTCCAGGCATGTAAAAGTACAGCACACACAGCCGCATTCAATACATAATGCTTGACAATAGTAACAAACAATTGTTTCTGCTTTACATACAGTACTACATAGCACTTTTTATTTTAAAGAGCCCCATAATACCCGTGCATATTTACAGGACAAAATAAGGTTTCAGTGACATTTTTATATAATGTGAAATGATCAGATCAAGATGAAAAGCATTTTCATCTGTAATACTTATTATTTCTATGATGGAAACGTGCCAGAACTTCTATCTGTTGTGGAATACTAATGAATTGTTGTGGGCTACAGTTAGTTACCTTAAAAACTAGGGTATATAAGATTAGAACTAATTCCTCCTGATTATACTCTGGCACCCACTAAAAAGGCGAGGGTGAGGAGGGAGGTAATAGCACACTCTCAATGAAATAAGATGAAACAACACTTGAACCAGAGTGTGCTCTCAGTAAAAGTCACCGAACTATTTTATCACTCAAGTTTTGGTAGAGTTAAAGCATCATTTTTGCATGCAGGGAGGATTTCTGCAATCCTAAATTTTCAATTTGTTTAAGATTGTCCAAATATCCACCTGTAACTAAGGTAAGAATAACCTTGTGCAGAGGAAGACATAATCTGAATAAACTGTGGCAGAACAGCATGAGAGCTACTGTAGCACCCTCCTCTGAGGCCTCACACTTTCCTGAAGTCCCGGACTCAGCCACTGCTCCCCATCTAGTCTCTAATAGTGCTTTGACCTGGAAAAAAGCTCAAATGTTTCAATCTCTATTAGGATTCATCCTCATTGCACTGTGCTTTCAGGGAGCTTAGGATGGTGCTGGCATCCACTAAGGTAATGTCACTGTACAAACATGTGGGTGAAAAGAGTGAAAAGCAATGCAGTAGGAATAAGTGCCATTGTGCATTGGCTTTAGGGATGATTTGCTTGGTGACATCACGTCATCACCACTGCACCTCCTCAGCCTAAATGAATGAACAGAGATCGCTGTGGAGAACACACCCAAGACCAGGAATGAGATTCTTCCAGGGCTCAACACAAGAACCAGTAAAATCTAATACAAAAGTTAGAACAAGAGAAAGTCAGGGAAATTATCTTCCCGCTGTTTCACACATTATTTGAGGTGCTAAGTGGAAACAATGAAATAACATGATATTTTTTACTGCTAGAACAATATGCTACTATAAATTGTACCTTGGATGGTCACAATTTCAAAAGCACCCAAACAATAACATCAACATTTGGTGGACATAGAAATAACAAGTGGTGAAGGTTGTCTTTTAAATTTTACTGCCTTCCGGTTCTTGGGCTCTCCACTGCACAGCTAATTAGTATGCTAGATAATATGCTAGGTACTTTCTGATAGTATATTTTTAGCACAAGTGCTACACAATATAATAACTAAACAATGGCTTTATAGAACCACCATCAATAACAGAAAACTTAACATGCAGTTGTTATTATTTTTATCATTTATCTTCAAGTGCTGATAAATGAAGATATTTTCATGTAACTTGTGTCAGCACAAGTTATAATATAGTCCCACCCTTCATACTTACCAGATTTTTTTTTCTGGTAAATAGATAATATATTATGTAATGAAAAGACATGCAAGTAAAAATGAGTATCCATAGACTAGGAAAATACATATAATTAGCATTTTCTGTATATTTTTAGCAAGGATTTCTGCTCAATATTTGTAAGGTATCATATAATATAATTCCTGGTTTTCACTGACTTCTTTACTTATTTTGCATAAGGCCCTCCTTAACTAATAGTTCTGCTTAACTTGACTGCACTTATTAAATCATATTTGTAAACTGTATCCTCTGTTTTATATTATAGGATTCAAATAAAGTTCTTAATAGTTTTTATTGTAAAAATTGATAGAGTATTGATCAGTGAAGGAATCTGGTATAAAAAATTAATGCTAGCACAAATTATCCAGTAGTTGTGCGTTCAATATGAACGCTAATCAAATGAAAGCTTGTCTCAGTCCTGAATGAGACATATGCCTGACTACATTATTTCATGCCAAAGTCATGACAATATGTAAATATATTATCATCCTCATTTCACTGATCTAACATCTCCAAGATGACATACCTAGGATATGAAAAAAAGTCATAAAATTCAAGTCTGTGTAAAGTTTCAATAAATAGTGTTGACTCTAGATAGTAATATCAGCTACTGTTGCTATTAATTACCATTTAACAAAACTTGCTCTAAAAATTTAACTTATATAGTCATAGCAATAACATGCCATAGTCAGGGATAGAGATGACACTCTCTGTAGAGTGCTAATCTAGTAGGAATCTGACCCTTGGTCCAGTTTTCCTTTCATATGAAGAGATTTTTTATATATAAATGTACATTTGGCTCAGCCATGTGGCTCAAAACAACATCTTTGTTACGCTTATTTTACAAATGAGAGAACAGACTTACAGATAAAATAATTTAATCTAAAATGTGCACATTAAATGACTGATAGAATATTTCAATTAATATCCGGAAGAGTCCAGATCCTCTAATTATAACTGTAAGTTAAAATTTGAATGAAAATTTAAAGATATGATGTAGAACTTTCCATTCAGCCATTCCAGTACCTCTTGCACTACACTCACGATTTACATATTTCAGCTTTACTTCTCTAAATTTGAATGGAGATAAAGAGTTCAGCTACTGCTTATTAAACTTATGGTCTTGGACAAAGCATTCTCTTCATCCTTTGATTTCCTCACTTAAGAAATGAAGATAACATTAGGGTCATCAATATAAGGCACTGAGTTACATCAGGGGACTTGGAACAGGACATTATATTTTATAAGTTAAAAATGTTTCCAGTTAGGACTTATATTTTTTCACAATATTCAAGTATTTTCTACTTATATTAATGCAGTTTTTAAAGAATTCTTTACATATGGAAATAATTTCGCTTTTGTAAACACACACACACAAAACTTTAAAAATAAGTGGAATTAAAACAAAACAATGTAATTAAATTCTGTTGCCAGCCAAGAATTCTAAGCTTGGAACAATTCTCTTTCATATAAAGAGTTTTGCAGTTGCTAAAATGAGTGAAACTGATTCAGAAGATCACAGATAGGATTAAAAAGAGAACAAATGTCTCATCATATGAATCTATTTTTATGTGTACTATCCTAACGAAATAAATAAAGCAACTCAGAGTTTCAAACTTTGGGGATAAATCATTGTAATGAAGTACCAGCTTTTATTTGGTGAGAATTAAATCTTAGAGTTTAAATATGTATGGAAAATATTTTTGTCATTTGGAACTATAGAGCTAATCTTTTATGGGGATATGGATGACCAGTCATCAACAAAAAGCAAGGAACATGGATTCATAACCTAAAGAAGGTAATCTTGGAGCTGCCCTGTTAAAGAAATGGATATCTCCTGTGCTCTGAAAATTAGCTGGGACCTGATATCCCAGCTGGGACATTAGCAGGACAGAAAAAATTATGCTGTTTAGAAGCTGCCAGGCACTCAGAATGAATGATTAAGAAAGGTTGCTTCAGATACTGGTGCTCAGAATGTCCAAGTCAACAATGAAACCACCACCCAAAGCTCTATTCCACAGTCTTATTTCAACAAAAGTTACAACCACCCGTTCCAAGTAGCTTTTTGAAAGATTGAGATTTGCAAAACACTCTGAAATGCAAAACTGAGGCAAAATGTCACACTGGTAAAAGTGGCAGGCATAACAATAAGCAAGGATCTGGTTTACTCAAAAAAAAAAGAAGAGATAGTAGAGCATAAAAGAAGAATGACTTTGCAATCTGTCTCTGCCCCGTGATGCTGTGCAAGTTGAGGCAAGCTATCAATACTTTCGTCCTGAACTTCTAACTGGGAAACAAAAATAATAGTCTCTACCTCTGCAGTATGCATGAAGGTGGTTTGAAAAATCATCTATAAAGGACATGCTTATATGGAGAACTCAACAGAAGGTGGCAAAGACATGCACACAGTAGCAATGATCTTATTAGGACCCCTGTTCTGACAAAATCCTCTGAAGAAAACTATTGAGGCAGTGGGTGAATATAGGACATAGGCTGGGTAGTAAATGCTGAAAAGCACTGATCGCTAATGTGCAGGGAGGTATACCTAAAGTATGGTACATTTTGAAGGGTTGGTTTGTAGACATAATAGTGATATAAAAATGATACAATTATCTATAATTTGCCTTAAAATACTCTGACAGAAAGAAATAATACTATGAAATGAAATAAGCATGGCAGAAATGATGAAAGGGTGATCCACACAGGTCCCTTTCATATTTTCTCTATTTTTGTGTATATATAAACATTTTTATACAAATACTTGCGCAAAGACAGACCATTATTATTTATTTATTTATTTATTTATTTAGATACCAGGGATTGAACTCATGACCTTGTGCTTGCCAGGCAGGCACTTAGGGTGCTGAGCTAAATCCCCAGCCTGAGAGAACCATTTTTAAATAAGTTCATTAAGAGACACCAGCCTCAGCCATTCTTGCTGCTGTTGTCATTATGAACATTTTCCTAACTGTACTGTCAGTATGGAACTTTCTAAAGGCCTAGGCAGAAATGTTTGGTCCTCACAATGAAAGGAGGTACTTCTACATAGAATATTCTGGAAACCAGCATAAATCCACAGAGAAGTAATAGTAGTAGAACACAGAATAAAGACAGAACCCAGACCAGGAAGAGCTGACATCGAGTGGTCTCCAATTACAAATACATCTAGCAATGGGGCTTGGGAGAAGACAGGTGGCTACCAGTCATGGAAGAAAAGTGGATCCCATCTTAGTTTTGCTCATCTCTTCCCTTATTTTAAGCCCATTCACATTTCCATGCAACCAACTTTTCGTTTGGGTTTAAGTGTTTTGTTTTTAATGTTTAAATTTCTGTTCTCCTTAGAAAAATAACTATTTTAAGCCTTCAATCTGGTGTGGTTTGGCTAAGAGGATGAGATTTACACATTTCTGAGTGCTTGATGAGTTCATTCACAAAAGTAAACAGCTTTAGGCTCTTGGAGCCAGATAGATCAATTCAGGAAAAGCAAAAGAGTCTAAGAAATGAGGACGGAGTGGGGGAAAAGGTGTGCTCTGTCACTGCTGCAAACACCAAGTAAGCAAGATTCTGCATGTATCAGAAAATATATGTGAAATATATGTGAAGATAACCAAGAGAAGTTATCAGAATCATCCAGGAATAGAGAAATTTCCTTCCTACATGAATGTCTTTGTTTTCATTTTTAATCTACCAAGCAGGCAGAGCAGTAGATTCAAATGAGTTGTGAAAAGGATTAAGCGCAGCATACATAAAACATTTCAAATGTGCAAAGGATTCACAAATGGTAGCTATTTTAATACATTTGAATTTTCTGGCATTCCAAATAATTCTGGCAGAAGCACATGCCTCTGACCCATCAGTGCAGCTATGTAGATGGTATTATTAATTTTTGAAACACTTTAACAAATCATAGGGGGAGAGATATAATACTGTTAGGACTTATATTACCTTCAACTTCTCTTTACTGCTTCATTTCTAAGTTATACTTCCTGTAGATTTTGTCAATCCTGAAGACTTTTCAAGGTGTCTAGGGAACTCTAATCATAATTCTTTCTACAATATTCTAAAATCCAGGCTGTATATAATATGGAAAGTGGCCAAGAGCAGAATAAAGGATTAATGATGCCCTTGAAGGAAAAAGGTACAATTATTTATTAGGGCAATGTTAAAAGGACGAGTGACAAAATGCAAATATAAATGTCTCTAAAGAGGTCAATAAAGAAAACGTTACATCATAAGATAAAAACTCAGACCAATAACCCAGAAAGCCCCGTCTATAACTTCCTGTACCTTCCAATGCTCCTCTTCCTCCCAGCCCCACACATATTCACTCTATCAAGTCCTATTGATCCCAGATCCCTGGTCTCCCACTATTATCTGCTCCTTAATACGAAGATCTTACATCAGACCATCACCATCATTTCTGTTATCTATTTAATTTTTTAATTTAACTCTTTAATTTACCTCTCTGATTTGCCTCTCTTTCTGGTGTATTTTTATAGGCTTCATAGTGACAGTGTCAACAAAATCTGATTTATTGTTCTCCTGATTAAAATTTTCCCATTATTTATGAGTTAAAACACAAGCTTACTTATAAACTAGAAACTTTCTTCTGCTTCCTCAATTATTGTCATAACTATCCCAAGAATACCAGTAGATGAATGATTTGTTTACTTCTATGCTTAGAGTGTCTGATTAAAATTTTTGATATATGCTCATTATGTCACAAAATTAATCACATTTTTTATGAATTTGATAGAATCCCCGCTTAAAACCATTGCAGACATTTGATTGACCTAAACAAGACTTTCAAAGCCTTCTATAATCTTTCCCCAAATTATTTCCGATATGACTTTTTCCAAATATTCCACTCCAGCTAGGCAGATACATTCCTTATCCTTTCTTGAAGCAATCCTCATGCTTTTCCACTATGATGTTCTGCCATCCTTCTCGTATGGAACTCATTGTCTCTTTTTTTTCTCCTCTCCTGATCCCAAACACTACGTACATCTACCTTGCTCTGCAAAGCATCCCCAGGTCACACAAGCCCACAGGAATTACTCCCTTCTCTGAAAAACTCAGCTTTTACCATTTTGGTCTTTCCCTGGCAATTAGTCATCAGTTCCTGTCTTTTGATAATGCTGCATTGCTGTATGTGATTATTATTTATCTCTTCCATTGTTTTGTAAGTTTAAATGTTTATGCCTTATTTCCTAAACTGGAGGTAATTTCCTTAAAAGCTAAAACTTTGACCTGTATGTTTCAAGCACCCCAAAATTCATATTATACATGCATACAGCCATACATATTAGACAATTAATGTTTGCTACTGGACACATTGTTATACCTATAGAAAGAATCACTGGAGTTCATAAAATAGAAAATTGGGTTTAAAAGTATTATTTGTTAAACGTTACAATTTAAGAATATAAATGCAAATGTATCTACTTTTTTAAACTTAATTTTTTAGATTTAATTTTTTGGATTTAAGTTTTTTTCAGATAGGCAAGAATATATGTAATTATTTTGCAGAAGAACCATTGAAAGCCATTTGACAATACAGTGCTGGATTCCTGCTTTATTTGTTTCACTCTCTAAACAGAAAAAGCTTCCCTTTGATGGTCAGAAGTTAAAGGAGGAAGGAGGAGAAGTGAGAGGGAACAGAAAGAGAGGGAGAGAAAAAGGAAAAGGAAGGGGAAGCTGGAGGGAAGAGGAAAATGAAAGGGGAGAGAAAAAATAAAGAGAAAGGGAAGAGAGATGGGAAAGATTCTCATGGTTAAATTGGCCAGCAAAACTTTTCTGGGAGAAAAAAATACAAGATCCTGTTTCAGACAGCATCCATCTTTCTCCCACTCTCTTTTACAGACATGGTCACAACTGTGTCTTTCTCTGAAGATCAGTCTGATGGCATATAGGCAACTGACACTGTAGGTATGAGCCATGTCAAGGGAGAGGCAGGAAAACTGGAATTAAGACAATGGGAACAGTAGGAAGGTTCTGAAAAACGTTTACAGGTCAAAAGTTACATGATCTCTCTGTTTACCAACATTGGGTGTCTTTCTTCACTGATAAAACAGCAGATAGGTTGCTAGAATCACCTCTAACACATGAAGTGACACTACAGAAAATGGTTAAATAGCTGTAAATACGCCATTTCCACAAAGACAATAACAACCACCAAATACTCATTTCTCTTACAGATTTTGAAACTCAAATATTTTTTTCTTTCCTATCTTCTTAATAGCAAGTAACAGGCTAATAAATTCTATTTTATTCTTGAATCCTAACATAATTTTGTAAAATTACAGTCTTAAGTATAGCTGTAAATATTTTCATACCCCTAAAACTCTCATCTGTAGTTGATATTACTTTAGTATTCCATAATTTTAGAAAAAAAACTTTAGTTATTTCTAGCAGGGCATGGAGATGGTAATGAAAGGGCAGAATCGTGAGCAAGTGAATGAGATAAACTGAATCATGCACTAGCGTCTGCACACTTCCTCTCTCTGACACAAAACGTTATCTAATGTGAAAAGTGTTAATGTGGTATCATTATTCACTAGAAATGACACACTATGAATTCAGTTGTTTAGAAAACGGAAGTTCAGGCAAACCAAAGTTAGGTCAACACACGGCTTACGTAGACCTGCAGTTTAGGTATGACTGGGAAACTCCAGCCTGCTGTGGCCTCCAGCTCTCAGCTCTGGGGTTCTTCCTCCCTTCAAAGAAAATCTCCTAGCAGGTGGAAAGAGTTAAAAGGAGGTCCCAGCCCAAGCTGACATGAATGACCAAATGTCAAGAAGCCGTTTATCTGGTACAACTTCAGAAGCATGTGTGTGTACACACACACACACGCACACACACACAATCTTCCTACTTCCTTTCACCTAAAAAATCCTTTGAAAGAGTTTTTTTTGGTTTTGTTTTTCAAAAATTGTCTTATTTCTGCCAAAGTACAAATATACACAATACTAAATTTTCTTGAACATTTATCAAACAAGATAGTATGTAGAACAATTTAGGAAGGACTTAGAAGGAAACTGTTATTATATGATGCAGTGCATACTCACATGTATTGGTAATGGGACCATTTTCAGAAGATAGTGCTGAATATGATGTTACTTGTCTTTCAGTCTTACAACCCTGAGGTGGACATCAGCTATGGTGACTTTTTTTTTTTGTGGTACAAGGGATTGAACCCAGGGCATTTACTCACAGCTATATCCTATAACACTAAACTTAAAAAAAAAAAAAAATTAAAGACAGGGTCTCACTAGGTAGCTAGGTTTCCGAGGCTGGGCTTGAACATCTGGCCATCTTATGACAAAGTTCATATTACCCAATCTGTCTGTTCTCTGATGCTGATGAATTCCTTCCTTGTCACCTTTCACTTTCCTTTCATGATTTTGGTGTTTAAAATCCAAGCTTTATTCAAAACTCACTCGTTTATTCAACAAACATTTATTGAGCATCCACCATATTTGGGGCTCCGCTATAAATACTGCACTTGTGATTTGATAGGAAATGGAAGCAGAAAAAAATCCTTAGCCCTCAGGGAGCTCCCATCCTGGTTGGAGGGGAGAGAGTATTCCTATGTCACACACATCACATGATCATAGGCAGTATCAAGGACTTAAAGGACAATCAGGGCAGGTTAAAGGGGATTTAGAGAATGGGAACAAAGGAGTAGAAGTGTCCTGCAGTTATGAACACCCTCGGGAGGGGGGGGCTCAGAAACAAGATGAAGAACTGAAGACGGCAAAGGTGTCAGGCATGCAGACATTCATCATTTGAGACAGAGGGAATCACTAACTAAAGCAGAGGCATGCACAGCCCGTTTCACCAGCACCAAGAGTTTGTTCTGCAGTAAGGAGAGGAGGAAAAGATCCTAGAGTCACTGGAGACCAAGATCATGTAGTTGTTTATAATAAACTCACTGCTCTGTGATTTTGTTCTCTGTGGGTTCAGTTACACATAGTAACAAAAATGTAAAATGAAAAATTCCAGAAATAAATAAATCATAAAGTTTAAGTGACACTGATTATGATACATTGTTATAATTGTTTTATTTTATTGCTAATTGTGGTCGTTATTATCTTACTTTAGCATAGGTATGTATAGGGAAAAAGAAGTTACACATAGGATGCAATGCTATCCATGATTTTAGGTGTCCTCCAGAGTCTGGAGACGTATCCCTGAGGATGAGCGAGGATTGTGCCTTGAGGGAACCTGGGAGTCAATGTGGGATTTGGAGCAGAGGCATGAGAGGACCTGACTGATGGCTAAGGAAGGACAACTTTGCCCAGTGTGATCCACTATAAAATCTCTGAGATGCTTTTTTCTCGTTTCCTTAAAGATATGAACTTAAAGATATGCAATAAATTCAGCCCGTATTTATCCTATGAACAATCAGTGAGATCATTTCCCAGACCAAGTCTAGCTTTGGGATGAGAGTTTATATGTAACCATTTTTTCAAGCAAGATTCTTTAGAAAAACATGTGTTTGCATTGAGTTTGTTCTAAGCAATGTTTAACACATTAATGTCTTTTTCTATTTATGAAAAAATTAAAAATAGCATCTCTATTTAAAAAATGTATCTTCTGTGGTGAAGAACTTAGAATTTTAACAAATACCTTTGCTTAATTTATGTTGCATGTATAAATGTACGACTAGTGCCATCTTCATTAATGGCAAGCTACTATAATAAGGCAACCTCTCCTTCCTGAAACACAGCAATTCAAATACAAGTAAGCTGAGGCAGAGGTTTTTTTAAATTCTGAACTTTATGGAAGAAGTCTGTTCTCACAAAAATAAAGGTCAGGGTTTCAATTCCCATTCAGATATGCTAGTTACAAAAGAGCAAAGTTTCCACAGCCACAAATTCTTTCTAAACTCTGGCAAAATTACTCGTGAAGATTTTGGACACAAAAAGGGGTTATGAGAGTGAATCTGGAAAGCCCTGTGCGAACCCATCTGGGAGGAAAGTAAAGTACAGATGGCATATTGGCATTCATCTACGAAAAGGAGCAGACATTTAAAATGTCCTATTTTTAAACATACCAATGTAGTTTCAAGGGTATCGATGTCAAGGTTGGGCAATTTTTAGATGTGCAGAAATTACCTCAATCATGCAGTCATTCACATATATTCATAAAGCACATACTATGCCTGGCACTGAGATGTAAAGTTGGCCAAGACAGTGCCTGAGCCTACCTTATCCAGACTTGTGTTACCCGGAAATGGGGGAAAATAGAAACTGAGGAGAGAAGGTTCAATCTGAGTAAGACCAAAAACAAAACAGCAAACAAAAAAAGAAGCTTACTTTTTAAACATTTAAGTCATGGATATGCACTACATACATAAAGAGATGCCCAGTGTATCTGTGGTACTAAGATTTCATGGGAATTCTGATAGGATGCCACATGTTTATAATCCCAGCACTCTAGGACACGGAGGCAAGTGATTTGCTATGTGAGCCCAGCAACTTAATGGCTTAACAAGACCTTTTCTCAATACAAGCAAAATTAAGCCTCTAACCCCAGCAACCTGGGAGGCTGAGACAAAAGAACTGCAAATTCAGACCCAGTATGAACAACTCAGGAAAATCTGTGTCAATATGAGATATTATAGTAGACATTGTTCATTTTCTGTTATTTGGTTCATAATACCCTATAATACTTTCATTCTCTTGAATGGTTTTATACTATTTTGTTATGTTTGATATTATTGTGTTTGAAGCTATGCTCAGCTATTTCAAAGAAAGAGACATTATGGTAGCTACTGTTAATATCCAGTGGTCTTGTTGTGCAGTGCTGTGTTGCTTACATTGTACTGTTCTGATCTGCTTTGTTCTGTCGTCTTTTGTTTTATTCTCTTTAAAATAATTTTTAAAAAATGAGAAAAGGATGAAAATGTAGTCCAATGTGAAGACCCTGGTTTAATTCACCAGTACAACAATAGAAACAAAAACAAAAACAATTATACTTGCCCACTGGAAAGAAAATAAGCAAGTGATTACAAGGAAATACGATAAGCAATGGTACAGATTGTTGTGACTGTACATACTAAGAAAACCTAACTTAATACAGAACAGGAAGTCGAGGAAGGCCTCCCAAGAGAGGACACACGCGAGACTTTCAGGATGGTCAGTCTAGGCAAGCAGATAGGGAGTGATCAAAACCGAAGGGGCTTAGGAAATGTTCTTGGCCATCACTCACAGGCTATCACTGAAGAAAATTGATTTAACCCTAATAACCCTAATAATGAACCCTAACTTATCTAGTTTGAGTGATTCAGGTAATTGATTCACAAAGTCAGATACAAAAACATGGATTATAGAAAGTTTCTCACATTTTTGGATAGCAAATCAGTTCTATTTTATACAAGAACCTTCCTTTCCATTGTCTGCCATCATCATAGCAAGATTCTGACCATCTCCTGCCAGGTAATTCCATCAGTCTCCCTCCAATAAGTCTATAGCACAGACCTCCAGAGCCTTCTAGAAGAAATGTGCTAGGTCAAGCTGCCTGCAAGGCAGGTATTTCCTTATTCCAGATCTTCATCCTAGTCCAGTTAGCTACTCTGCCTGCCTGTTAGGGTTTGTTACCCGTAAGGGTAAATTTGAGTATTCCTTTCAGCCAACAGTTCTCAAACCTTTAATCTAACATAAATTGGGGGCCTCCTCTCACCCTCTAATCACCAGCACCAAGAGCCTGCTGGGTCCCTGGTACTGTTCTCATCACTGATGATGGAGCCTCACAGGGCAGCCAGGTCTTTCACACATGGTGTTTGCTTTATAGAGCAAAGGTACAGAGCAAATGCTGGAACAAATCAACAGAGCCCATCATTTCAATTAAGAATGTGTGGTAAGAAGTAAATGCAAAGAAGGTAACAGTTTAGCATTACTTTGGATAAGGAAGTGGGAGAATAAGGCTAACAAGGGACAAACAGGCTGAGAAGTCAAATAGCCAACTATGGGCAATCTAAATCCTCTCTTCTATCTGTTTTGAAATGTTTGAGATGATGGCTATGCTAATTAGCCTGGTTTGATTATTACACATTGCATACAGTGTCAAAGCATCCTACTAGATCCTATAAGCTCTTTTATTACCTTTCTTTCTTCTTTCTTTTTTTCTTTGTTTCTTTCTTTCTTCTTTCTTTCTCTCTCTCTCTCTCTCTCTCTCTCTCTCTCTCTCTCTCTCTCTCTCTCTCTCTTTATCTTTCTTTCATTTTGGGGATTGAACCCTCGGCCTTGCATATGATAAGCATACACTCTACCATTGTTACATCCCAGCCCAATCTGTACAATTCTTATTTTAATAAAATAAAACTAACATAACTAAATATACAAACAATTAAAACTAAAACAAAAAATCAGCCATGTAACTATCAGAGGGAAGAAGACATAAAATTGAGAGGGGGACACACTAACATGGCTATACTGCTATGAAAACGCCATTGTTTTCAGCATCAGTGGTTTAACACAGAGGTCCCCAGCTCCTGTTCCTGGAATGATAGGAAGCCCGGTAGAGAGCAGGAGGTGAGCAGCAGGACAGCCATCAGCTTCCTCTGTATCCACAGCACTTCCCATGGCTCACATTACCACCTGAGCTCTGCCTCCTGGCAGATTGGGAGAGGCAGTAGGTTGTCACAGAAGGAACCACTGTGAACTAAGTATGTGAGGGATCTAGCCTGCACGTTCCTTAGGAGCATTTAGAGAATTTAATAATAAAAATAAAATGTGCAGTGTAAAGTAATAGAAATAAAGTATAGAATAAATGTAGTGCACTTGAATCATTTCAAACCTATGCCCCTGCTCTAAGGAAAAATTACATTCCATGATACCCTGGTGCCAAAATGTTTGGAAACCACTGGTTTAGAAGATTCTACCACCATACACAAGCCACTCAGGAACCTCAAGGTCTCCCTCTAACCATCTAGAAAATAATTAATGTCTCCAGGGTCCTGCTTCTTTGCAGTAAAGGTAGCTTCAGTTTGATATAAGGTTGTAGGATTTTTGTGAGGATTTAATGTACAATGCATGTAAAACCCTTGAAAGACTTTTTGATATAAGAGAAGTTATTATAATGGTTTTTACATAAAGTATGAATTTGTATGAATTTCTGCTAAACTATCCCTACCGTCCTAATCAAATGCATTCCATTTCCTCATGCTAACTTGTTTTTTTCCCCTTCACATTCAATTGCCAAATTCCTACCAACTTTCAAAGCTCAAATAAAATGCCACAGTCACCACAAAACTTTGGCTGTCTTTAGCTTCCAAAAAACACATTTCCTTCCTCTGAGAAACTATTAATACACTGTTTATATCATACTATACTCAGTATCTCATAACATAATTTTGTGTACGTGTTGGATTATAAATTCGTTTAGAGAAGTGCTGTCCCAGAGATATAACTTTAGACACTTATAATGTTCCAGTGGACACATAAAAAAGATAATAGCAACCAAAATTAATTTACTAACACTTAATTGAACCATATATGACCAATATATTATAAAATTTATCATGTAATCAATATAAATCAGTGAAGTTATATATATTTTATACTGAGTCTTTAAAAATTTGGTGCATATCTTGCACTTATAATACACCTCACTTCAGCCATGTTTCCATTGTGTGATGATAGCCACATGTGGATGGTGGCTGCCATTATGGACCAATTCAGCCTAAGGATATGTGTTATACTCCACAGCTCTTTAACCTTAATGCCTGGCATAGCACATTCCTTATCTCAGAAGCTCAATTAATTTTGTTAGTTAATTATTTATTTTGCTGATTTACTTAAAAACAGTACAAGGTTTATTTATGGAAAACACACTTCTGCTATGTATGATATAAAAAGTGAAAGCCAGAAAATAATGATTTCAGCTTTCTTTATAGAATAAGAAGTTTGTTTTTCTTAAAGAGCAATAAAATGCAATTTCAATTATGTTTCACATTAATAGTATAGTTTGTATTTACCATGTCCTGGAAAGATATTGCATATATAGCAACAAAATGTGTTTATTGGTGTGTTTGATAAACAATCCTACTTTCTGACTAAAGTAAAAATATTAGGTAAGAGTAATTAATTCATAAATCAAAGATGTGGGCTTTGGAAAAGCTCAATGAAAATATTTTGATGCCATTTACTATTTACCATGATTTTTCCTTAAAGTAACATGTTCTGAAATGTATTCACTGCATTCATAAGTGATTTCCCAGATATTCAAATGTAGTTCCAGAAAATGAATGGCATTATTTCCATAATCATAAAAACACACTGAGGAACAGATCAATTTGAGCTGCTCTTGTTAGAAAAACTGATACGAAAAAGATAAACTCCAAATATGTATCCTACTACTCTAAAACTAGGCCTACCTACTCCTTCCTTCTCAACTTTATCTTTTATCTTTCCTCTTCACTTTATATTTGCATGCAGAACGGATTAAGGTCAGGATTGTAAAGTGTTAACAAAATATGGTAATGAGAAAAAGTAAAAGAACTCACCTTAGGTAATCTCAATGGTAATTTGCAAATTGGCAACTGAGAATGGTTTTCATTAAATATAAGAGACTGATCCAAGTTAGAGATTAACTTTTCTTTGGGTACTTTATAAACCAAAATTGTCCCCTTATAATGAGGGCAGCTATAGTTTCCGAATTCATCCACTTCTTTGATCTGAAGTTCTAGCCTGGATTTTCTTCGTAAATGGAAAATAAGCCTGTGATCTTTTCCATAATCCTCCCCGTTGCCTAAGTAGAAGTAAAATGGATTTGTTAATCATTAAGACACATCACATTGTTTTATCTTTTTATTTTTATTTTTGTTAATTTTTATTTTGTGTGTGTGTGTGTGTGTGCGCCAGGGACCAAACTCACGACTTCACGCTTGCCAGGCAGGTGATTATGCTGCTGAGCTAAATCCCGGTCTATCTTTTTAAACATAAGCAATCATTTAATTTTTAAATACAGCTATAAAAATTATTGTTTCTTGCCATAGCATAACCTGACAAAGAAGCGAGAATGTAGAAAGATTTTCTGTAATTTGGCCAGGTACTTTTTGGCTGGTATTAGATCTAATAATCTTTAAATTCCTTTTTTTTTTTTTCGATTTGCTCAAACAAGTAACTACTGGAAACGTTTAGCTCTCTCAGTGTTTAGAAAATCATCTTCATGCTTCAAGAGTGATCCTTTTCCTTTGCCCTCCCTCTTCACATCACGGTTTACATAACCATGTCCTTATAATAGAATTCTAGTACTGCACTTTCCTATAACATGGCTATTTAAGTTTACATGAAAATTAATTAAAACTAAAATTTAAAATTCAACTCCTCAGTCACTCTAACATCTAAAATGTTGAATAGACACATGTCTCATGGTTACCTTACTGACTAGCACAGAAATAAAATATTCCCGTGGTTACAGAAATGGATATTGGTGGTTCAGAACATGCAAATGGACCAGTTATTGGATGTGTGTTACTGAAACTTTGAGGAAATGTTACAGATGCTTCTAAAACAATTACATAGATAAAGGTCTTCTCAATTCCTCACTGTACATACTGAAGCTTTTGTGAACATGCTCTTCCATTTCCATGGATTTCACCAGGGCAATCTAGATATTTTGTTCTGGCATCCCAACAGTAGGAGAGGTGTTGTAATATATGTCTTTATCATTCTTTGCAAAACTTGTAGAAATATAAATGTAGCAATTATAATAACATATTTTGGGAAAAAAATCTAGATTCAAGTTCAGCCTCTATCATTTTTTACACACTACCATTTTTAAAGTTATTTTACAATTTTTGAAGCTTTAAATTCCATATCTTCAAAATAGTAAGAAATAAATCTACCTCTTAGGATTGCTCTGGGAGTGAAATGGGATAATATGGATAAAGTGACTGCCACAGATCTCTGAATAAATGATAGCAAATGACAAAAAAGACTATTTTTACCTTGTATTTTTATGCTAAAAACATACCTAGTTAATATTTTAAGAAATGATGACTTTAAGATTTAATATAAAAGTTGAAACTACCTTCTCCTTCTATACAACATCATAAAATTGATTTCCCAGAACTCTCTTTCACTAAAAACCTTCCATTTTCCAGAGTGAAAGATTTCAGTCAGAGATGTAGAACATACCACTGTTCTTTTCTTTGTGGTGAAAACTAAAGGTCATTTTGGTGAACTTTAAATCTACAAATAGACTTGCACACAGATTTAAGCAAGAGCATAGCTCCAGAATACGGAAGACGTAGGAGTAGGTCCCTTTGCCTAAATTCGTATTTCAGGGGCAACTTGGTACTTGAACAGAACACACACGTAAGTGTGGAAAAAACTAGTTAGAAATGTTGCTTAAAGAGATCACCCTTTTTTATTAAAGATAAATCATTTAGGTGGGATAAAATGTGGCTTTAATTTTAAATAATGTAAATTCAACTTTGAGAATACTGGAGTAACACATGGTAGAATTCTGGTTCCCACTACCAAATACTATCAAGAAAAATATTAATACTTTGAACTCAATAGTATAACATTTAGTAAATTTTTGCTTCCTTCCTTTGAAAGACCTTCTCTTCCTCACAGTGCATAGTTACTCATAAGGGATGACTTACATAAAGAATATAAGGGTTAGGGATGAGTTCAGATCTAAAGCCTACCTACCATTTGTTGGTAGTTTTTAAAAACACAGATCTGTAATAGAATTTCAAAAGTCACATTTATATATGAAACAAGGATGAATTTACTAAGAATTTGCTATTGATAAATAGTATAATCAAATTATAAATAGAAAACATTATGTAAAATTTTTTAAATTGTAGTTTTATTGTTGTTAAGACATTATTCTATATTTTAAAGATCCTCAATTACTAGAAAAAGGTACATATCACATATATAAAGAAATGTACTGTTTTATTTGCTATCCTTCACTGGCATATTTAAAGAAGTATTAGAAAAAGTCACCTATTGCATACTCAATATATGACATCAATCACTAATTGACCATTTGAGAATCTTACAGACCCTAGTAGGGACCGCAGATGGCAGCTGCTCAAAAAAATTGTCATATAAAGAAAGCTAACATCTTATTATATTTGTGAGTGATTAGACATTTTAAAGCAGTGCATTTTCTTCTCAATAATGGGCATTGAGTGTTTTTCACTGACGATGTCATAGTACAAACATGCAATGTGTTCTTTCACTTAGAAAAGTCAGATGTGAAAGACAAAGTTCTGGCAATTTGGAGAATTAAAAAAAGAAGAAACTCTTATGAGAATCACTGGCTCAGGATATTTCTACAATTCTAAATCATTCTTAGTCAACTCCATTTCTAAGCCACTACCATTTCTTATCCAGGGACTTTAAAACTGCAACTCTGCTACTCCTGAAACTCTCTCCCTTTACTTTTTTTATTAGCATATGCTTGTGATACACAATAAATATGCTCATCCTGGGGAGTGGATATACATATCACATCTTGATCCTTCCCCTCCCATTTATGGGCTCATTTGCTTATTCTGTCTCTATAGCTTCTAGATTATAATATACAAGTAGCAGGGAATTGTTGTAGCCCCTCCATCCCTCTCTCCCCTCACCACTCCCACCTATCTTGTCACCTCTCACAGCCATCATCCTGCTTGCTCGCCTCAAAATTGTTACAGACTCATTCAATCCAAATACTTTTACTGAAAAATATTGAGGTACTAGGCTCAGAAAGCATAAGACAAGAAAAACATGATCATTGCCTCATGAAATTTGTTCCAGTGAAAACTGTAACATGAGCGTATGGGGGGGGGAGTATAAATTGTAAAAAATTCAATTTGTGATAAGCCTTATGATAAGAACAAAAATAACACTAGATAAATATGAAGATGAAGGAGAGAGGATATGACATCTGTATCTGAGGTTCTCAAATCTCCTCTGTACTATGGCCAATTATAGTTGGGTGGAAACCATCAATTTTTTCCAAGAGCCACCTTTTAAAAGTATAAAATAAAATACATGGAAATACAAATGAGGCAATTATACTGGAATATATTTCCACCCAGCATCTCTTGGGAACCCACTGACCCTGGCTTAAATTCTTATAGGATATGTTGAAAACATTGGAAGTCATTGTGGTTACTAGAGAGTAATAATAAAATTCTAATTAGAGGAGCAATATACACATGCTGCTAGCCTTATGCCAGTGCTACTGTGCTAAAGCGCACCACTAGCTAAAAGTATCGTGCATCAAAAATGAATTTAACGCACTTAACCCAATGAACATCATAGCTTAGCAACCCAGTATCAGTTGTTTCCCCTCATTATTCCCTGGCAGAATGACAGTTGTGGTTCACTGCTACTACTCGGCAAGACAAGAAAATATCGTGTCACATATTTCTAGCCAAAGAAAAGATCAAAGTTCAAAAATTAAAAGTTCAGTTATACTGAATACATATTGCTTTTGTACCATTGTAAAGTGGAAAATTTTTATCTCAGAGTTAGAGCCTGTTACATGATTTATGCTTTTAACAGATCACTTCATCATGGGTTGGAAATAGACTTGAGGTGATGAAGAGTAAAGTAGGGAACACTATTGGGGATACTGAAATATGACAGGAAAGAAATTTCCCTAGGTGGAACTTAGGAAGTAACACTAGAGATGGCTGTTTCTTTAAAAAGGTCAAAGTCTGCCCATAAGACTCTGCCCATAAAGGAGCAGGCATCCTCAAGAATGCTTTCAAAAGAGGAAGTAAATAGTTCTGTTTCTCACCCTTCTTCCTAAAAATTCTCCTCAGTTCTCTAGAGTTTGATGAACTTAAATAGTAGAATAGACTGAGGATTGAGCTCAGCGGCATAAGCACCTGCCTGGCAAACGCAAGATCATGAGTTTGATCTGTGGTACAAAAACAAAAAAACAAAACAAAACAAAAATTAAAAGAGCTCATTATACTTACTCGAACCAAATATGTTTCCAGTAAACCTTAAAAGCAATTGTTCTCCTTCTCGTACTTGGAAATGGCGAGATGATTCTGGAAGTTCTCTGAACCCTTCCAAGTGCAAGTTTTTAAGTGTCTGGTTTAAATTTTTGGAAGGCACCACTAAAATAATCACTCTGTGTGGATTGTCCTTCTGGTGGGACAGTACCATGCAGGCAGTGGTGCTGAGCAAGGCTTCCTCTAAAGACTTCACAAAAGCAACCAAGTGGCTGTTGTTCACCATGGAAGAGAGGTGAAGCACAATAAACCTGCACAGAAGAGAAGGAAACACACAGCCTCTAAAATATCCTTGACATCTGGCAATACTCAAGAACGGAGTCACTATCTTTTGAAGCAAGAATTCTGCTGACCCACTGGTTAAATTCATGAATAGTTTTAGTAAATCTGTTGGTAGTCAAGAAACCAGATCAACTCAAGCTAAATTCTAACATCTTTTTAAAGTAATCACATCATTCCATCTCAGTTCTAAAAAGGGTACCACATTGTAAGTTCTATAATCAGATGCCACAGTACCAATATGTCAGTCAACGATGGGCAACATGTAATTTGGTAGTTTCATAAGATAATAATGGAGCTGAAAAATTGTGTCTCTCAGTAACATTGCCAAATTAATATCACAGTGCAACACAGTATTCCCATGTTTGTTGTGGTGCTGGTGCAAACCTATTGCACTGGCAATTATATAAGAACATAGCACATACAATTATCTATAATACAGGATATTTAACAATGATAATAAATGACTATGTTACTAGTTGATATATTTGCTGTAACATAACTTTTATTATTACTTTAGAGTGTAATCCTTCTATTTATATTAAAAATAAACAGTTAACTATAAAACCACCTCAGTCAGTTCCCACTGGAAGACTCTGGAAGAAAGCATTGAGCTGATAGGAAGTGAAAGAACCATGTGAGTCACAGCCTCTGCTGATCTTCCAGCAAGACAAGATGTGGAGGTGGAGACAGTGACTTTGATGAACCTGACATTGTGTAAGCCTAGGCTAATGGGTGGTTCTGTGTGTTAGTTTTTAGCAAAAAATAAAAATAAAAATTTAGACTACAGGGAAAAGCTTAGAGAATAATCATATGAAGAAAACTTTGCATACAATTATACAATGTATTTGTATTTAAGCTAAGAATGATTATAAAAGACTTAAAAGTTTTTCAGCCATCATCAAGGCCCTCCCATAGGTAGCCAGCTCAGTGTGGGAGAAGAAACAGCCAATCCAGCCTCCATGAGCCCCATGGACACCATCAGAGAACTGTAGCCAGTGTGGGCTGGGAGAACAAGCCAGCCACACCTAGGAGAAACCACACATGCCTGAAGAAGCCTACCCTACACCCACCATCTCTGTAGGAACCTAGGTTAAGAGAAACACTGGTGCCTGACCCATTCTTCTACACCTCAAATGAGCAGCCAATGTGGGAAGCATTTGGGACCTCACAACTGGTTTGTCCAGAGGAAACTAGGAAAATGCCAGTACAAAAGAGCAAAAGACAATTTTGACCTCCAGCCCACACAGAACAAGCCCAGGAAACATAGACATGGAATAAATTGGAGTCACACACCTGAAATTCCCGGAATGATGGCAACTGAAGTAAAGACACTACTTCATGAAGCTGTAAAAGAAATCAGATCAGAAATAGTATCTCAGGTAAAAGAAGAAATGAAAAACATAATGAAAGGGTTGCTGACCATATCTAAAGAAGACGTACATTAAAAACAAAAAGAGGAGCCTAGGAAAATGAGGGAAACCTTGAATGAGCAATACAGGGAAGAATTAGAATGCTTAAAACAGATTCAAAGAGATATTCGGGAAATTAAAAACTCCATTGAAAGCTTGTAAAACTACTTGAAATAAATTAAAGATAGACTCTCCAATCTTAAAGACAGGATGGCAACTAGTGATCATGAAAGAAAGACACCCTAAAAATAACAAGGAACCAAAAAATAAAAATTCAAGTCTGCAAGATGATGTGAAGAAAAATAATTTAAGACTGATAGATATCAGTGAAGAAGCAGGGGTAAACACAAATGAAATAAAAAGGCTATTTAGAGAAGTAATAGCAGAAAAGTGCCCAAGCACAGGCAAAGGAACTGACATTCAGATAAGGGAGGCATACAGAACTCCAACTAACCATAGCCAAAATCTACACCATATAATATAATAATCAAGATCCAAGGCATGTAATAATCAAGATCCAAGAAATTAAGCCCAAGAATAGAATATTGGAAGCTGTTAGAGAAAAGAAACAGGTCACTTATAAAGGAAAAGCTATCAAAATCATGACAGACTTCTCAGAAAAAGCCATCAATTGCCTCCTGATGCAGTTCTTAAAACATACCCCATCATTAAGCAGAGCCTGACCACATTTTAAGTAGCATTGCCAAAGTGTCATTTCAAAATACAGAAGAAACCAATGTTTCGGATAATCTATTTACTACCACAGGATGCAGAATATATACCATAATTAAGTGGAGATTGAAATACTCATCTCTGTCTCTGTGTGGTAAGGATTTTAATGATGGATCTGCTATGGGTTGAGCTGTGCCCCTCCCCAAGTCACTTGCTACAGTATTAACCCCCAGGACCTTAGGGTGAAGGCCCTGATCCAACAGGACCAGTGTCATAAAAAGGAAAGATTTCAACACAGAGGAAAGCACAAAATGAAACACCATGTGAACATGAAGATGGTTGTCTATAAGTCAAGGAGACTCCTGGAGCATATCCTTCATTCACACACCTTGATTTTGAACTCCCAGCCTCCAGAAATCTGGGATAACATATTTCTCTTACCCTAACCACCAACTTGTGGTATTTTGTTACAACAGCAATTGCAAACTAATAGAGACTGTATTCTTGGGCTACACCAGTCATTCCTCAGCTCTTCTACAAAGAGCTGCCCTGTAGGAGACTTCATCCAGAGCAGCCCCTCTCCACACCAAGGATGAGCTGACCTGAAGGTGTGGAGCCAATGCCTCTGCTGCTCTGAGCTCCCCTCAAGTGTCAGGCAGGGAAAGATTTCATCGGAAACCAGTGTGCCATCATCCTCCATGGCTCTACCTCCTATTTTCATCTTCTTACAGGATCCCCTGAGAGTCTGCTTCACTAAGTCGCTTGAATTCACACCTCAGACTCTATTTCTAGGGAACTTGATACAAGATAATCATAGACATAAGGTTTTCATTATGAAATAAAGGCTATCTTTAGACATGTGATTGCCCTCTCTTTATGTGTGTCTGCTGCTGATGAACCTCAAAACTGTCTAAAACCCTCCTCATAATAGTCTGTCTAGAAAACATGGAAATGAGAAAGCAAAATGAGGGCACTGAAATAACAAATTCAGTTTATACTTACATAGTTAAGAGATGAGGATAACATTAGCAGTTAATTACTATCCCTGTGGAATTTCAAAAATGAAGGTGCTATTTTAAAACTATACTGGAGTTAAAAGAATCCCAGAAAAATGTAAGTTTATGTATGGCTAGATTACCAAAGCCACTTGTTAAACTATTATGAAAGAAATCGTAAATGACATATTAACATAAATTGTGGTTTGCATTTCAGTTATACTCTAAAACAGTTCATATTCCTATTTGAGGAATAAGAATGAAAACCTATAATTCCATGTCTAAACACCACAATAATGGACCTGCAGGAGAGAATATCCCTAACCGCGATTGTTTTTGATGCCATTACCTCTCTAAATGTTCAAGCAATTCAAATGATATCAAGCCACTCTGGATGGTTCTCACCACAACATTATCAAGTCCAAACCAACCACTGTCATGGCTTCTGAATCCCAGTAATTTCAAAGTTTCGCTATTGTTGTTCCCAGGTTTTCTTATGGAAGCACTTTTGACCCTATACAAAGGTAACAGAAAAACAATTAGGAAAATTTACATAGCATAATAGCATAAATCAAATGATTTAATGCATCTATTCTTTCACTAACTGAATAATCCAGTGATAATTCATTAAGTAAATATTATACATCAGAAATTATCCCAGGTACTAAGAATACAAAGATAAGAAGATACAGGAATAATGGCATCATACTATTATCTGATTCCTGTACAAGATGATCCATAAGTAATTAAAGAATGGTGCAGGGTGGGTTTAGTAGCAGATGCCAAGTGCAGGGAAGCTTACAAAGTGAAAATGCTTATGTTGAAGATGAGACTTGGAGAATGAAAAACATTTTACTCATTTACATTTCAAACGGAGTTAAATGGAACACTCAGAAGCCTCAGTGATCTGACATACACCCAGATGCAAGACCAGTCATATACACAATAGGTAAGATGCAAACCTGCCCAGTTTCAACTCCTGCGTGGCTCTGCCTTTTATTGGCATATGACCATGAGCAAGTTATTTGATTTCTCTGTATCTCAATTTTCTGATTTATACTGTGAGGGTAATAATACTACCTATATCATAAAATTAAATGAGTGAGTAATTGTGAAACACTTATAATTGTAGCAGGATTAATAATATTAATTTTTACTTTAATTCCTATAGCAAACATGACTATACTTTCCTGCATACTTTTCCTTCTATCATAACCCACCCAACCAAAGTCCCTTAAAAATATAGTTATGTGTGCCATATGCCACTTGTCATCAACCAAATGCTAATTTGACTATCTGTCAAAGGAATTTGATTAATAAGTCTGTCTTTGGAATTTGATTAAGAAATCCAGATATTATAACTCATCACTTTTCCTTGGCTGTGGTAGTCTGGAATATAAAAATTAATAAATGGAAAGCTTATTAGAAAAATAAAAATGTAGATTATAAGGAAGGAAACAAGAATCAAGAGGATCCATGGAGTCCTCAAAATGGAAAAAAAATCAGAGATTTACTATTCTAATTTTACAGTAACACTTTTATTTGAGTTTCTTTAAGTGGATCTGTTCTTTACAAGTGAAGGAAGAAAAAACCTTGATATTGAACATCCTGGGAGAAAATTACATTGCTAATGACCATTATGGGGACAAATATGCTACAGTACAAAAAGACAGAAGCATTCTAGCTAGGTACTAAGAAGGAAGGCACAAGTGTGAATACCACATCTCTTTTTTGCGTGTATGTGAAAAAAATCTAGGGTCATAACCTAAAAACCATCTTAGTTTCACAGAACATGATCCAGAGACTAGGAAGTGAACTAGATTTAGAAGTTTGAGAGAGAGAGAGAGAGAGAGAGAGAGAGAGAGAGAGAGAGAGAGAGAGAAAGAGAGAGAAAAGAAGAAGAAGAAGAAGAAGAAGAAGAAGAAGAAGAAGAAGAAGAAGAAGAAGAAGAAGAAGAAGAAGAAGGAGAAGAAGAGAGAATCTTAGCTTGTATTTGTAATTTCAGGGAATCAGTCATTTAAAATCAAGAGTAAAGGGAAATATTGTTGGTTATTGGGTTTAATTATAGATAATGATAAATTATTAACCTCATGAAGTTAATAATCTATTCACAAGGAAGATATGCACTTAATGAACACAAAACCTTGGTCATTTACTAGAAGTGAGTAAATTAGGTATAAAATTAACTTTTGTTTTTCTGGTAGCAGCTATTCACTCTTTCTACCAATAGTATTAATTTTCTGCAGGGTCCTATAGGCTTCCTGTAGTCCTGAGACTTCTCTACTCCCAGATCCTTAAGCTAAATAATGTATTTGGAATTAATTAATATGGCTCAGCAAAATTCCCAATTTCCTTTGTGCACCTGATGAAGTTGCATGCCAAACAAAAATCTGTCTTCTGCAACCAGTCCCAGTCAGGCAAGTGGTCAGTCTTGTCTGCCTATGTCCCTAGATGTTAATAACTGAGGCACAGCCAACTTTTGATGGCCACACTGCATGTATGAGATATTAAAACTACTGTTAGAAGCCACTAGGAGCTAAATCCTTTTTTTGCTAAACATTTGAGTTTGCTTTCCTTTCATTTAAATGGTTTTTAAGATTAAAAAAAATTTAGAATGACAAAATTCATATTCAGATTAAATAAGTATAATAGGTATCACTATGTCTCCAAAATATTAACAGAGCTCCAAATAAATTATTCTCTTTGTATGTGCCATGCATTTGCATTGACAAATGTGTTTTCCCAAAAATAGACCTAGCTGGAAAAATAATCAGCCTTGAAAACTAGAGATCAAAAATGTCAATCCCAATCAACCTACGCTTGCCTAGCCTGCCTTACAGAGTAGCCAGAGGGCAAGAGAATGGTGATGGTGGGTAAGCCAAAGATAGGCTGAGTGGGACTGGTGTTTCTGGCCTTTACTTTTTAAGGATGATTATTTTCTGGTTAGGTCTTATTTTCACAGAAAGGGGGAATTGGGTTTTATCTAGCAGTGAAAGGCACTTGATTAAGCTTCATACAAGATAATGTTTTGATGTCATGATAGTTTCATAAAATATATGAAGCTCTTATTTAAGCAGTTTACTTATTTAAGAATGAATAAATTTTACCCAGAGAGTGCCAGGATTTCTCAGGGTACTGATTAAAATGCATAAGGTACTTTATTTGTGGAAAAATATGATGCATAATTTTTGGCAAGCAATCTTATCATCAAAATCATCTTATGATATCTTACTTTCAGATTATTTCCTTTATGGTATGCATAATGTGTAGATATTTAAAAGTGAATGCCATTAACGTTTCAGGCTTAACTTTTTCTCAGAAAACTATAATTTAGTCATTAAAGTACTGATTTTAAATGACATGCTACTCTCAAAACAATTAAAAAATTTCCCCTTATAAATTATACCAGTTAATTATAGACTGTTAAAACACAGAAGTAAATGCAAAAGGAAAGTATGTGTCATATTACCTAGATCCCAATATTGTAATTTATTGTTAAATTTCTAGCAGTCTTTTTTTTTAGCATAGTTCTTTACTTGGTTTGTAAGGTGGTGATCATATTCTATGTCAAATTATAGTCCCTAATTTTGACATTTACAATCAACAAAATCATTTTGAAAGTCCAATCAAATAGTGTTAGTGCTCATGATACCACTGAGAGAAATGTCTTCACAGAAATTTAAGAACAGAAGCACTTAGCTGTAAGTGATAGCATGATGAGCACGAAGCTTCCCACAGCTCCATGAGAAAGGGAAACTTCAGAATTTCACCAAGACTTGCAAAGAGGCTGAAGTGGTACCAGGGAAGTAGCAGCTGAGTCTCAGCAGAGCCAGAAACCCATTTGGAGGAAAGAAGCTCCGTGCTACACCTGCAGAAATTCTATATATACATGTCCACAAACAAAAGTTCCCCCGAAGAAGGAGATAAATACCATGGACAATAGCCAACAGGAGTAACAGGCAGCAGACATATAACACCCCAAAGAATAAAGATTTTGGAATTAGCAGATACAGGATGAAAGCAAGTTTAAGAAAAGGAAGGACAGCATCATAAAATTAAGCAAGCAATGGAAGACTATTAAGAATAATTGAATAAAAGTCAAATGTAAATAAAAGCCAAGTAGCATTTTAAGAAATAAAATATTGTCATAAATAGCATATTCAAATGATATGTTAAAAGTAAATGTTTAAAGTGTACAACGTTTTTGGCTTTGGCATTTTGAACTGTCAAGTAAAGAATCACAGATTATAGCACACAAAAGTAGAGAGAGAAAGTTTAAGAAAAGTAAAGAAATATGAAACTTCTAAAAAGGCAGTTTAATATACATCTACAAGGACCCAGGACAGAATGGATAGAGTGAATAAGTCCCAACAATTGATTAGAAAACCTAAGGTTTTTCAGAAATGCAAAATGACAATTCCATTCAACAGGAATCAATATATTTATTCAAAAAAGTTTCTAAAATTTTCCATTTAACTACATCTCAGATAACTACAGAATAACAAGTTAAATCATCCAGCAACTACAAAGTTAGAAAAGTTTTAGGTACTTCAGTCTTCACATAAATAAACTCTATGAAGAAGGGCAAAATATCCATAAAGAGAGAAAAAAATCAGTGTTTTTCTAGAATCTTCTGCTAAATATGGTAGGCAATCTCTGAAGTTGAGCTTCAGTGAACTTCACTCTCTTTATCGAAGTCCTCACACATTCTCACATAGATCTACAGCCAGCTGTGTGATTCAGCTTTAATCTGAAGTTCTCCACAAGAAAGAAAAAAGAGACTTTATAAAGATGACTTCAAATGTACATGATCCAACCAAAAGTAAATGAATGGGGCTAAGTTTATAGTTCAGTGGTAGAATGCTTATTAGCCTGTGCAAAACCTGGTTTTGGTCCATAGCACTGAAAAATTTGGGGGAGGGATAATAGTTAACATTAGTAGGAATGAGAAGCAACTATAGTAAGGGAGAAAGGAATGAATGGGGAAGGATAAGTAATGCAATTTTATTGATAATATTTAATTTTTTATATATTAGCTTTACCAGTGATCTCTTTTATTATATGATTTAACTTGCATATATTTCATAAATATCCTTGAGATAAGTCATGTATTACATTTGTACATAGTAATAAAATATTTCTTATATAATATAGAATGTTTTTATTTAATGAATTGTTTTTCTTATTTCATTGCTATTGAGAAGTGTTTTTGCTATTTTATTTTATTTATTTTATTTTATTTTATTTTACTTCATTTTATTTTATGGCAGCATTAGCAATCAAACCAGCACCTCTTACATGATAGGAAATTGCTATACAATTGAGCTGTCTCTTGACCCCACCACACCCATCATAATTAAATGACTTTCATCTTTTCTACAGAAATCATCGTCATAAAGAAATGCAATGCAGTACAAATCACTCATTCTTACTATGCAGACTATGCTTTAGCCTCAAATACTTATTATCTTTTAATTTTATAAGGCATGTATTGCTCCACTGTGTTTCTGTTTCCATAGAAAATGTTGGCTTTTCTGTCGACTGGATTTTTCTCTTTGAGAAAAGAATGCCAAATAAACAGTTGAGATGGATTTTATTTTCTTCTTTTAGTTTAATATTTTAAGCATTATGTTGCCATTGTGTAAAATGATAAAAAAAATGGAAAAATATATACAGTGGCACTCAGTGCATAAACCCGTTTGCAATTTGGTTTTCAAACACAAGCATTTGTCAAATTTTTGTTTTTGTTCGTGAACCCCGCATCAGGTAACAAATACAGCCATGGCCAGCATTCATTCATAAACACAAACATGGTCATCGTTTCCCAAATTGTAGAACAGATTAAGATAATATAGAGTTACTACTCTATATTATCATTGCAGTGTATATAGGATGTGAGCAAAGAATCGTGCTGGCATAAGAGAAGTAGACTCAACTTGATGACTTTTAGACATATTGTGACTCCTGAGGAATTCCAAACAAACTGTCACACACACACACACACACGAAAATTTGCAAACTTCAGACCTGAAGAGAAAAATCTCTTAGATCTGAAACAAAAGATTCCATAGTGTAGAAATTGTTTTCCTTGCCTGAAGACCTTGAGAAACTACTCTACATACACTACTTGTGCTGTTATCCTCCTCTTGTGATCCATGCCATGCAAGTATACTAGGAGCTGGACACTAGAATTTAATCTCCAGTCCAGATACTAGACACACATGTACACAAAGAAGGAACTGGAACTAACTCAATTGTAAAGCTAAGATCTCAGAAGGGCAAAATTGGCTATGAAAGGGGGAAATAAGAACAACCATCAAAACCCTTGCCATTGGCTCAGGAAAGCAGCAAAAAGATTCATCGAAATCACTTAGGGTTAGGGGAAATAGAAGGAGGAACTCTGAAGTTTAGATCTAATAAACATTACAACCAACACCTAGAAAAGAAAGGAGTGTCTAAGTTTATGAATCATAGAGGAGAATTAGTATTAAAGATAGTATATTTTGAGGCCAGCCTGAAATATATAATGAAACTCTGTCTCAAAAAGACAAAAAAAAGGGTTAAAAAAATACATTATACAAGATTGCATAAATAGATGACAAAATATTAAACTTCTTGGTAATAGAAAGAGGACAGAATAATCAATAGGACACTGTTAAAATAGTATGCTTAGGAAAATTAAAAAAATAAAGGACTAAATGTAAAATATAGCAAAATAAGTATAGCAGCTTAAAAGAAAAGATTATATGAAGCAATAACCTTTCAGAAATTATAATTACAGTGGTCAAAATTAGCACTTTAAGCAACTATAACTCAGGTGGTAATCAACATTAGAAACTTAAGTCCAATTATGCCTTTGATTATTGCTGCTTTTATGCTTGTTTAGTCTCTTCTTCACTGGTACCTATAATTATTAGTTTACATCACTTTGAAATTATTCCTTATCATACCTTGTTTTTTTTTTAAATGAGCATGCTGTCTTATCATCCTGCTGTCCTTTTCATCTTTTCCAATTTAACTGGATCAACTTCTCCTTCCATGTCATGGCTGACAAGACACTACCAAACTTACAAAATAGATTTTTATAACAATATCCAGCTACTTACTTATCTTTCTTATTTTTTGAGAAAAATATATGGGTATGGATATTTATTTTAGGAAATAGTAAGTCCTAATCTATTAGACTACTGCATTTTAATTTAGAAGCTCCAGAATATATCTGGCTATAAGTGATGTACAGAAACTTGGATTGACTAATTTGCTACTTGAATTATACATAGATACAGATATAGATATAGAGGCATGATATGTAGATACAATATGTAGATACGATTTTGGCAGCAAAGGCATATCTAACTCAATAATGTTAGTATTTCTGTTCTCTCTCACTTATCTCTTCTTAGAGAAGACTTTATTTCTTCTCCTATCCACAACTCAACATTCTACTGTTTTCAGTTTCCTAAACTACAAACATAATAAGAAAAAGCAGTAATCCTGTTCCTAAAGGCTAGCCTTGCAGCTTCAAACTCAAGAGATGTTGGCCACAAAGAACTCATGATTAAAAATTGAGGTATATGAGTCTAGGTCGAGACTGCACCATTTGTTAGCTAAGGTACTCATACAAGTTATTAATATCATTGGGTTTGTTCTTTTATCTGATAAATTGCAATTATGTGAAATAATTTGCATGCTTAACTTGGAATTTGGTAGCTTTCAACCAATATGGTGTTTGCAATAGTTCCTCCACTTTCTGATTTTTGAAAGGAAAAAAAAATCCCTTAACTAATGAATAGGGAATTCACTTTTTCTGGTAGAAAACTGCTGTATAGTAAATGAAAGGATAGGAATTAAGATTATGGTTATTATTATTCAACATATTCTTTCGTGTTAGCATCTCTTTTCCGATTTCCGATTTCATTTTCTGGTTGAATATATATATATATTTGACTTATTAGTGGATATTGTGTTTTGTTATAAAAATTAAGAAATGTAAACTACTTATAGGGTAAATATGGTTTCTAATTTACTTTTTAAAGGATAGGTTAGTCCTTCACTGATAGCAACAAAATACTTTTAAGTACAGAAGTTAAAACCACTATTCAGCATGTTTGGTTAGTACATGCCTGCAATGCCTAATATTTACATTTATCTTGGGGAACTGGAACATTTCTATATTGCATCTTGATCATCTTTTCTTCTCCTTCCTTCCCCTGCCTTCCCCTTTCTCTTTTACGCCAGATCCTCTTCCCATTTCTACAAAGCCTGCTTCTCTACTTCCTACCATTGTTCTTTTTTTTTTTTTTTTTGGATGCTTAAATTGTTTATGTTTGGATTTCTCATATGAGAGGCAAAATGCAATCTTCATCCCTTTACGTCTGATTTATTTCACATAGCACTCTGGTCTCAAGCACCATGGCCTCTTCTCATTAAGATGCATCCATTTTCCTACAAATAACGCAAATTATCCTGCTGTATGACCGAGATATAGCACTTGTTTTTAATTTACCATAAATTCTTGAAAAGGAGAATTAATTTTACCTCTTTTACATTAATCTTACTGTGTAGCACATATTTGTGTCCATTGGGCCTAAAATTACTTCCTTTTGTGGATCAATAATCTAAGTATATAATATTTTGTTATACTTAAAACCTAATATCTGAATGCAAGGCATTTTATTACAATGTGTAAACACTTAAGTTTCTTTGTTTACAGTTAATTCACTTAGCAACAGTAGACACTCACCGATTGAAACATAAAGGTGTGGTCCTGTTTGATGAGGCATTACTTGTTCTTTGGTGATCTATCTCAGACCCAAGATTTCTTTTATCAGGTTGTGGAGGACAAGGTAGGAATACGGTGACTGGCTTCTGAAAAGGGTGAGTTGATGGGTGCTGAACATGGATCAGAGGGCTTGTGGACAGTACTACGTAGGAAGCATCTTGCTGTGTTTTTAAATATGTCACCAGAGATGGGTCAACCGGTTGGATCTAAACAAAGAAATCATATGTGTGTTTGTGTGTGTGTGTGTATATATATATAGTTATAGTTACAGTTATAGTTATAGTTATAGTTATAGTTATAGTTATAGTTATAGTTATATAGCTATATCATATATTTATAATATATATTTGGTATATGATAGATATTTATATATGTGTGCATATATGTATATTTAGTGGAAAATCTATACATATCAGCATATTCCCAAGCCAACCTTTTGAAAAATTTTCTCAACATAATCATACGTTTCTCTGTACATCACTGGCTATAAACATGACTTTATATGAGACATCATCAAAAATATAGTGAGTGTGTAAATTGAAGTAATGTATTACAGTAAAAGACACATTGCTATTGATTCCTCTAAAAATATTCTCACTTCGAACACACTTATCCCATTGTATAGTACTTGTCATTTTTGGAAGCAGTTCTGGAAATCTTGTTGCATGAGTGTCCTTGTTTGCACTGTCATGGCTGCCTAAGTTTCCTGAATCAATTTTCAAAATTTACCTTTTATAGTCATTTTGACTTTGAGAAAGAGCCAGAGATCACGTGATGCCAGATCTAGCGATTAAAGAGGATGAGGACATACCTTACTTTTCTTATTTGAGCCTGAATTTCTGTTGGATGGTACCTGACAGCATCATTTACTACATTTTTATTTTCTGTTATAAAAAAGAGAACTTTCAAAACTGCTTCAAAAAGTAGCAAGAATGATTGGGTAAGTGAGTTCATAGAGAGGGGAATATTTTGAGAAGGAAAATAGCAATGTGTCTTTTACTGTAATAACAATGTTTTATTTATTTAAAAGTACACCATATTTTTTATTAACTCTTGTATGCAAGAACATCGGTTGAAATCCTTTTTACAGAATCTTTCTGAAACTCAAGTTCCCTTTTCTATATTATAAATAACTGAAAAACACTCTAAATATTAACTAACAAAATAACCTAGGAAACAAAGGAGACATTTTATATAACTTCTAATTAGTATTATTTTTAGATCAAGTGATCTTTAACATTAGAGAAACAAGACTGTATTTCCTTATTTCCTCTCACAAAAGAATGGTTAAGATTTAAAAATAGCTAACAAAATTTCAGACTTTACAGGAAATATTTATTAATAAAATATTCATAACTTGTTTTCTTTTTAACCTTTCTGCTTCATTCATCCTGATGACTACAGATGAGAGAACCAGAAGAGCATAAAGAAGAATTGAAGCCAGAAAGATTGGTAATATTATTTGAGGAAATAAAATATACACTGATACAATATTATACATTTCATATATATTTATGTATATATTAAATATTTATTTCAAA
The DNA here is from genome assembly GCA_004027295.1 of Dolichotis patagonum. Lineage (NCBI taxonomy): Eukaryota > Metazoa > Chordata > Mammalia > Rodentia > Caviidae > Dolichotis > Dolichotis patagonum. The sequence goes on along the minus strand of PVJX010000239.1, from coordinate 253,737 downwards.
ATAGCTAATACATCATAAATGTAACTAAATATTCATTACAGTAAATATTTTTATTGATTAGCTTTTTGGTGCTATCCTCACAGATAGAAATCATGAAAGTCCCACTGTCTGTCATTGGTTGTTTCATAGGTACTTAACATACTCATTTGTCAATAAATATCATAAAACAACATCTTAACCGGCTAGGAGAATCTTTCAAATAAAGCAGGGATTTATTTTGCAGTGAGATCAGGGTACTCAAAATCACCACTCCATCATTGTTGTCAGTATGTGTTAGTCCTTTATAAGTAAAAGAGAAGAATCTATGAGTGATGACTTAAATCTAGGAGAAGTCAGTCGGCATTTAATATTTACCTTTAATTGTACAAGCACTGGAGAGATGAAAGCTCCTGGGGGGTAACATAAAGATATTCGAGAATCCATGCTGGACTTCAGGGTGAAGCCTTTCTTTGTTACTGTGAAAGACTCTTTCTTTAAGCAAGACACAACAGAAAAGATACCCAGTTTGTAAACTTTCACTGAAGCGCAGGTCCCCTGTGTGAATTAAAGGGCAGTAAAGCAAGTTACAGCTGTATTTCATGAAGTACATGCTCTATATAGTTTATCAACTATCAATATATGCTGTCATATATAATCACCCACAATTTGGAATGAGCCCATTAACTGAAAATGCGTGATCCTTTTATGAAATATAGTGTAGACTACTAAGAGGTTCTCAAACTTGCAGCACATGAGACAATAAAGGCAAATATGTATTTTTAAATTTAAATTTCCACATTATATGTATAGTTGGAAACTACATTTAGTATTTTCACAAATATTAATTACTTTGGACTCCTGGCCTGCTTTAACTAAAATGGATTTTAATATAGATCATTATCCAGAACATTCAACACTCTTTTAGAGAAAGCATTATTTGAGTAGTTTATTCAAATGCCATAGCACCTGGACTGTCAGAAAATTCTTCCTTCTAAAAGCTCATAATCTTATAGGATGCCAAAATAAAGTCTATTTCTTTCTCTACAGTGGGAGTAAATGACTGCAGTGAGACACATTTGCGTTTCTTTTTTATACAGTGATATTCAAATGTAATCATATATGCAGGCACATAGTCAAGCTTTTTTTAATCACACAAAAGAGAACTGAGTACATAAATGAAAACAAAATGATCTACTCGTATAATCACCAAAGCTTAAAATGAGGAGGCAGACTTAGAGTAATTTGGTCTATTCTTGCTTCCCCAAACACCAGCCGGACTCCGCCCCAGCATGAGTGGATAATCGTGCAGACACACACACAAACATTCAGGGATAGTCACAATGGAAAATAATCTTTCACTTGAAAGCTGACTAAGAAAGAGATTTCACAATATCACTGCATGAATTTGTCTCTGGGAAAATGCAGGGCCTGATGAATGTTCTTAATTAGCCATTGGGGAAATGGTGAGAATTGAGAAAGTGTAGCTTCCTGGGAAACAGTGTGGTTGGGAAACCAAAAGTATTTTTTAAGAATTAGAATTTTTAAATGTCACAGGACTCACATAAAGTTTTGGAAGGAATCCAGAACTCAAATTTTCTTGACCAAAAATTAGGGGCAACTACCATGAATTTATTATAAAAAGAAAAGTATGTGCTATTATTTTTTATAGTAGCCAATAAATCTCTTAATTTTTCTTTAAACTTGATTATCCATTTACAAAACATCTTTCACATACATTTTGTGAAGAGCATGCGTGCTGCAAGTAGCACTTACTTTTATTGTGGTAGAAACACAGACAAGCCAAGATTAAAAAGTCTAATCTTGGGCAATGTTAATCAGATTTTTATATCTCCAGGCTTCCTGTACTAAATATAAAATGTATTACTTGCATGAATTAGATGGAATTATTGGAATAAGATCAGCTTTCTTTTTCAAATGCATAATCTAATTTCTAATATGAAAAGAGGAAAATCAGAAAAAGAATTTAATATAAAGAATTGTTCAACATTTATTTCCTGCCCTCCTTATCAAATAAGAAAAAACATACTTATAGCTGAAAATATAAGTTAATTGGTTAAAAACCATTTCAGTGACCTACAGAAGAACCTAAAATATTGCTCCATTTCAACTCCATAGTACTAAATATAATTGTGTATATTCTCTTTTCACACATCATGAACTTGTGACCATACAAAGCCTCAGAGTTATGACAATAAAATCTAACAGGAAAAATAATTTATTAATGACAAATGTGCTTACAGGTCTCCTTATCTTCTTATCATGTTATCTACTTATTTTACAACCTTATCAAGTAGACACTTAATAATGTCAATTTTTTAGAGAATGAAAGTGAGCTACAGCAAGGTTCGTTAATCTACCGGACTTCACACTGCAAAACATGTAGAAACCGGATTTTAAACCCTACCAGTCTTCTTCCACTGACCACATCCTGATCACTACATATACTCTCTTCCATGTACAGCCTAAAGTCTATTTATAGGCTTATAATGTTATCAAAGAATGTACATAATTTTTATTTTTATTTTTTAAATATTTTTCAACCTATGAAAAACAAAAATAAGCCTACCTGGAAATTCTAACTTTCTAAAATTAGGGATCACCCACAATAGATAAGCTATTCCACAAGTAACCTAAAGCATGAAGTTAATTAAGCCATGATGTTGGTTTTGTTTCCCGTGTGAAAAAATAACATTTTCTCAATGCCAGACCTGAAGTATCCATTCCCAACTTTAGAAAATAAATGATGCTCTTTGATCTCTATAAATGCAAAAAACCATAAAGGGACTGACACATATCTACCAAATCTTTCTTTTGTTTTCAATGGAGTAATTTTATCTGCATTACTAAAAAGTCAAAGAGCAAACGCAGATGCAGCCAAGGATTTACAGACCGAATAACTTTTCATTCCTTCCAGTGAAGTCGGGGAGAGGTAACTTGACTGAAGGTTTCTGTCAGACACTTTCACCATGATATCTCTGTAAGTCCCCCTGGAACAGGCAGTAAATGGAATCGCGATGCATATTGGAAATGGAATTCTCTTTTCTTTATCTGAGCATTCCACAGAGACAACGTTGCTGACCAATTCTTCATTATCAGTCACAATTAAAGAACTCATACTATTAATTATCCGACATTCTAGTTGCTGCAGAATGTATGATGGTGCTGTAATGTAACAAGACACTTGGGGGTCTGTCCCATCACTCAGCACATCGAGATACCTGTAGGAGAAGGTGAAAAACATTTCCCAGTTATTTATTTCTATACCTTATAGTTAAATTCAGAAAGGCAGAAACTCTAGGGCACCCTATCTTGGTGTGTTCTTGCTTACTGATCTTGTGAGCTTGGACAAAATACTCAACTTCTCTATGACTCAGTTTCCTCAATTGCAACATGGTTCTAAAATAACATCTACCTCAAAGCAAGGTGAGAATTAGGTGAACCATTACATGTGAAGTAATTAGAAATATCTGTTTCTGGTATGTAGCAGGCATCACTCTAGATATTAACTATTTTTTTGTTTAGTGTTGTTATTATTATTATTACTATTATTATTATTTAAATGATTGCCTTTTACCTCAGTATTGTTCACTCCACAAAAAGAATTAAAAATTGCTGATTTTCTAATAAACCAAGTATGACTATGAAAAGAGAAAGGGATCATTTATGAGGTGTTGGAATTTTCTAAACATACTACATGAAATGATGATGTTTGTGCTTTGTAGAAAAATGGATAAAAATATACAATATGGTGAATTTAAAATTTATGATTTTAATTAAGAATAAATTAAGAAAATCAAGAAAATTAAGAAAACAATAAACCCTCAACTAATTATACCAAATTTTATTTTGACTATTTTTTACACATTTTAAACATCATCATTACTGAAACTTTATAGTTTTAACAGATTTCTGAAAAGAGATATTTCTGATTTGTTTGATGATATAATAATTATTTGAAAATAGCTAATATTTTAAATCTTTGGACTTAACTTTGGTTTTATATTTCATTTAATCTTCACAACTAGGGTATCAGTCAGGCATTACTGTTATCACCATCTTACAGATAAGAAAATTGAAGCTTAGAAAATTTAAAGTTCAGGGCTGAAGGTATAACATAGTGGTAGAGTCCCTACCTGAAGTATGGTAGGAACTGATTCAGTACCCAAAAGTCCACAGAGGGGGGAAAAAAAAGAAAGAAAAAGAAAAAATTTAATGTGCTACAAATCCCACAGATGGTAAATTTTAGAACAAGTAACTGGCTCCATATATTTGCTTTTTGTGTGTTTGTCTTTTTGTTTGGTTAGTTGGTTTAGATGGTTTTATTGGCTGATTGTCTGTTTTCAAGTTGGCTGGCTGGTTGGTTGGTTGGTTGGTTGGTTTTATGGTGATGAGGCTGAAGCCTCTCATTTGCTAGGCAAGCACTCTACTACTGAGCTACACCTCTATCCTTTTTTTTTTTTTTTTTGGAATTCTATTATAAGATAGAGTCCTACTAAATTGCCCAGGCTGGCCTTGAACATGTGATGCTCCTGCCTCAGCCTTCCTAGTAGCTGACATAGGAATATACCACTTTTATCAATCTATTTGTAATGTAAAAAGCCCAACCTGTAAAATACATTCTTTCAAATCACTCTGAGATACTGATTATTTCCATTACCAATGAAAATGAATATCTAATCCATACTCACATGAAGATGGACTGAAAGAAGATAGTTAAACTTCTTACAGTAATGTGTTACGTTGGGTGCTAAATAAATGTTAGGACTCGACATTAAAATTACCACCTTGAGTTTCTCCTCTTCTTGTTACTTCTCATTTTATACCAGGGAAGTAACTGAAATAGCAGCAATGTTGAAGAGAAATGAGAGCATCTATATTTTTCCACAGTACTATGGTTTTTAGTTATAAAATAATCCAGTTTTAGCTATTTACCAATCAGAATTTTAAAGTGCACTTTAACATAAAAATCTACAACAAAAACGTGGAAATAGCAGAGAGGTGCCATTTATTTATACTAACAATGACGATAGAAAGAATAGAAAATTACCCAGCACATTGGTCTGCTGGAGCCTTCTCTAGTGAGAGTGATAGCAGGAACTAGCAAATGAGAAACACAGTTCAGTAGAGGATACAGTGACCCAGCTTTTGTGACTTTAGGAATGGCTCTCTTCTGTGTCCTGGAAGCCAGCTCAAAATCCTCCCCTTGAAAGGTGAAGCTCTGGTTACCAGCTGACAAAGTAGAATGAAGAGATCTGCTAATAGTTCCATTTGGGCCAGGGAGTATAGCTTAGTGGAGTAGTGCCTGCTTGGCAAGCAGAGGTCCTGAGTTCAATTTCCAGTCCAAAAAGGAAAAGAAAAGAAAATAGCTCCATTCTCCCCAACCTTCATCAAATATATCCAGCCTAGTCAGTGACATGATTTATGTTGGTTTATTCCAGTGTTTTTCCCTTGTGTGCACAAACTAGGACATACATACTAAAGGAGATGAGGTTATTGTGGAAACCCGTTGTGATGGAGCCACACTGGATTCTGAGCAAGGCTTTATTTATGACACACATATTTCATACAGCATCATGGCTCCCTAGCCTGAGTGATTGCAATGAATAGTCACCTTCTTAAATATGCAAGCCAAGCACAATTGGCTTGGGTGTCACAAAGAGGAAATGGCTAGCCAGGGAACACCTAAAGGAGGTGTTAGAGGGAGTGGCTCAGGCAATGACTCACTAACTGATGTTTTGAGTCACTTCTGAATGTGAAGTTATAAAAAAATCATTGTTTACCTCAAGTGAAATGGGTGACCACATTTTGACTACTTTAGCACTTGTTTTGCTATATGGAGGTCTTTCATATATCGAAAAACTCATTCCTTGATTTCATCATTATTCTCTGACCTATAAAGACATCCCAATGAAGCTGGTCCAAATTATTCACCTTATAAATAACTAAGGTAAATGTGAGAAAAATGATTCACTGAAGACCATAGACCAAGTGATGTCATCCTGAAAATGGTATTATATGTCTATGTAAAAGAGCATCAGTACCTCATGACAAAAAATAAGGTACTTGAAGAATGGTACTGAGCGGAAGGCTGAGATGGTGATCATGGTTGGAGGTGAAATACACTATCACACTAAGATTTAGCTGAGCATGGATATCCTCACAGTGGCGTGGTGCTACACCTTTTCCCTGATTTTCTCATTTGACCTTGCCAAATACATTATTTCTACAAACAAGAAAATGAGGCTACCAAATGAAGCAAGTTTCCTAGGGTCATCAAACCAGTATATAATAAAACAAAAACCAAAACTGAGTTTGTCTGACTCCCAAAACAAATGCTTTCCCCTGCCCTGTTCCTCATTGTCTTATAAGGGTATTATGTTTATCTAGGAAAATGTGGTTTGTAAATATTTTATATTATCAGAACAAATAGAAGATTATCACCCCTTCATAAAAGAGAAGTAATTCATGAAATATGTAAGGCTTTCTCCATTTTTTAAAGTGTTTACCTTTTAAAGAATCTGGTAAGAACCCTGGAAAATTTCCAAAGAGATAAAATACGTATGGAGATATATATATTCAGCTTTAAGAATCTCCCAAAGCTTATCCATGAGCCCCTAAAATTCTAAAGACAAAGGGTAATAATTCATGATGATTTTTTTGAGAATATAAATACCATAAAATTCTTTTAATTTTTTAAAATTCTGTAATCTCAGTTTTTGCTCATATAATTCAGAAAGTAGTGATTTAGAAGTGTCCATAATCTGAACAATTGTTTTTTAGCTACTTTCTCATCTAATCCTTTCCTCTTTTAAAGAAAAATTTAATGTATTTGTTTCCGAAAACCATTAGTAATAGTAATCACAAGTTTCAAAGGGTAATTCAACCTGCATTAATGATATACAATGTTCTTTCTGATGATATGACATGGAAATATAAAATTTTATTCATTCACGAATACTATTTATTTTACTCATGTATACTATGAGGATCAAAAGCTTGTGTTCTTCCAAAATTAATATGATGAAGTTCTTCTTCTAAGTGATGGTGTTAGAAGGCAGGATCTTTTTGGAGGTATGAGGGTGTAAGTGCAGAGTCTTTTTTAATGGATTAGAAGTCTTATAAAGTAGGACCAAAGGAGCTTCTTCACCCCTACCACCAAGTGAGGACACAGCAAGGTGTCGTTTCTAAACTAGAAACTAGTGAGTTTATATCTCACTAGATATAGAATCTATCAATGCCTTGATCTTAATCTTACTCTTCTTTGCCCAAAGAACTGTGAGAAATTATGGTTTAAAAGCCACCCAGTTTTTGGTATTTTGTAGCAGCCTAAACAACTAAGATACCTACAAACTACAGCAATACTCACATAACTAGGCATACTTAAGTACTTCTTATGCTGCATTTACTTACTCCTTTTCCATGATGTTATTCTTTTGTTTTAGACTTTCTGACTCATTGAGATTATTCACATATTCATCAGAGATATCACATGTTGTCAAGGATGTGGTAATCTCTTCTCTTTGGTTTTCTGGGGTTTCTTTAATGTCTCTTTCTGTTGTCTGGATTATGTCATGAATGTGTTCCTTGTTGCTATTTATGTTCTCAGCAGTCATGTGTTCTATTTGTTTATCATCTCCATTTTCTGCATTATCTGGGAACATGGTGTTCTGTGACTCTTCTTGCCCAGTTACATCTCTGGTTGATGTTGTGTTGTTTTCATTTTCTACCAATACAGAATTTATATGTGTTTTATTTTTTTTTAGCTGGACCTGGTTTGTGCAATGACTTTTCTCTCCATTTGGGCAGGAAACAGTAGCTGTTTCTATGACATTTAGTTCCCCTCTTGCAGCAATGCCTGTTGCTTTGGTGTCTTGAATGGTGCACATTGTCTGTGGTGGAGTATGTTCATCACGCAAGCTGCATAAATTACACATCTCCTTTTCTTCTTTCTTTAGAAGCATAGCAGTGTTCCCCAAATGTTCGTTCATTTTCATGAGGCAGTCTGTGAAAGTAATAATTTCTACACATACACACATATATATACACAGAAAGAATGAGAGCAAAGCTGAAAAAATTATGCAATAATTATGCAATAACCACATGATGAGGTATGGCAAGACAATTTTAAAAACCTACAAAGAACTTTACTAGACATTTAAGCCAACCTCTTGAAACAAAAGACATTTATACAACTGACGCTTTTAAATTTTCTAGGAATTGGAAACAAACTACTTAACATAATAGCAAGAGCTATTATGCACTATATTATTAAGAATATAGTGGCATCATTAAATTCAACTCTAAATGATACAGTGTCAAAGTGGGTGGTTAGGCCCCATCAATCTGGATTCAAAGTAGATAATATTAAGACATCGCTGTCTAGAGGACAAAGAGGGGGCATACAGCTCTTGAAAATGCTTTGAATTGTAAAGATAAATATCATAATCCCTTCTCTCCAATAAAAATTGAAGTCAGCATTTTTATCAATCATGCTTCATCTGATATAATCTTAAGAACTAGTCATTTACCCCTGGAGATACTACAGTTTATCAATAATCCACTTAAAAACCTGGGCCTGACAGGGATATAGCTCTGGGGCGCAGAGCCTGCCTGGCCAGCATGAGGTCCTGAGTTTGAGTCCCAGTAATACATAAACAAACAAACCTGGGCCTAAAATTAACTAAATACTCCAGAAGAGGCCTAAGTAGCAGAAGTACTTTAGTTACATTATCTCAGCTAATGTAGATGCTATATTTGGAGGAGGGATGGGGTGCTGCTTTGAGGGTTAGACAAGTGTCATACGATTCCTCCTACCAAGCTTGTGATTGTTAGTAATTTTCAAATTGGTCTTTCAGGTTCTGTCCCTGTAGTCATTGCTGAGGACCACAAGACCAAGCTATGCCTATGCCCTCCATCAGGATCGGATCTGATGTGATCTCTCACTTCAGCCCTGCCAGCCCTGTTTCATGCTGTTCCCCATAAGTGCACCCTTCGTCTTGCAAATGAGAAGGCTCATCTGATAACTTCTTGCAGTCTTAGCACCTCTATTATCTTCAGATTTCAATTTGAAGCTAAGGAATCTATGATTCAGGGCCCCATTGCTCAGTGTTTTTCAGAATCATCACCAAATGATACTTTGAATTGTCTGGGCTTGTCTTTGGACTCTACTTCTGACAACTTGCTATGTGTCTTCTACTTAAGACTGCCTTTAAAAAAAAATCCTGTTTTCTGATAGCTGAATCTTTATCATGATCCATTGTCTAGGACCATAATTGATTCTCTTCAGAGACTGGAAGTCTGGTTATGAGCTCCAGCTGATGGCTCCCAAGTCTTACTTTTTTGGACACTTTTCTCTGATGCCCCCTCTTTGTCCTCTAGACAGCAACATCTTAATATTATCTATTTTGAATCCAGATTGATGGGGCCTGCCTACCCACTTTGACACTGTATCATTTAGAGTTGAATTTAATGATGCCACTATATTCTTACCTGGAAAAACTATTGTTTTGCAAGAATATATTCATCTGATAATCATGTTTTTCCTGCCTTACTGTACTTTGCAACATAAGTCTACCTAGACCCAAGAACTTGCCTTTTCTTTACTTCGTGAGGGATCCAATTAACTATCCCAGCCCATCCATTCTTCCTTGTACTGTTGTAATTAATATGTTCATGTTCAAATTATGAGATAAAATATTATTTTCCAATGTTTAAAAAAATTTGCTTGTTCTTCTTCAGATTAGGCCTACAGTTCCCTACCTCTAAGCCTTGGGTCATACTAATAATACCGCAAGACCCCCAAATCTCCAGCTATATGATTCCTAGTCATTCTCTCAGCCTCACTTTAAATATAACATTTTTTCTAGCAAAATTCTGAATTTTTTACCCTACATATGGGATGCTGCCTGCCTCCAAAGCCCAAAAGAACTTCATGAGTGTGTCTCTAACAGGGCTGGCCTCAAAGCTGCTTGCATGACTGTGCATGTGTCTTACCTGACTTCCCTTATTGTACTGTTGTTCCCTTGTAAACAGAGACTAGTTCGAAAACACATAGCGCCTTGAAGTATATTGCCTCAATTTCTATTTCTTACAGAACAAATAAACAAGAAACTACTTGCCTTGTTTCCAGATACACTGATTCTCCTTGTCTCGCAGTATATACAGCCGCTGGCAGGTGGCACTCAGGGTCCCTGCAGTGTGCTCCAGCAGCTGTTGAAGGGCACTGCTGAGTTCTTGGCCCAGAAAGACCACCGTAGCTATCCAGCTGGCTCCACCAGCCCCCTCCCAAAGGTCTTCACCCAGGAGTGCCTGCGTTAGCATTTGGTTTTGTCTCCAAACCTGCTTCAATATTTGGCCTAGTTTACCTGAGCCCATGTCTTCTGTATCCATTTTGTGCTCTCAAAATAATGTGCTTTCTTTCCTGCCAGCAAAGACTAAGGTTTAGCAAATTCAGACTTGGCGAGGGTTATTTCTCCTAAAATCTAGGAGGTGATCCAAGTCAGCTAGCCAAGCACTTTCCTGCATTCTAATAGTTTATTCAGCTTTTTGTTGACCAGTGAAAAGTTACTAGGTGACCAAAGAAGGGGCGTTCCTGGGTGCTTTTGTGTACAGAGGATTAGCCACAGGCTTGAGCTAGCTCACAGAATTCACTTCTCCATGCAAGTTTTACAAACTCAGTATATACTATTGACATCCCAGATGCTTTTCATATTTTGAGGCAACAAAGTATGGATTCCAGATAGAATGAGAAATGTATTCAAAGGTAAACTGTATTTACAATAATGTTAATAAAATTCCTGTATACATATTTTAAAATACTTAGCAATAAGATAATACAGGATTTGGTTTGCTTCAAAATAATCCTGGGGGGCCGACTGTGGTGACACACAACTGTAATCCCAGCAACTGGGAAGCTGAGGCAGGAGGATCACCATGTATTCAAGGCCAGCCTGGGCTACACAGGGAGTTCAAAGCCAGCCTAAACTGCCCAGCCAGATCCTGTCTCAAAAAAACATAAACAAAACAGAAACTAATCCTGGCGAGGAGAGGGGACAAAGAAAATGAGTTTGGCTATAAAATTTAATAATTGTTAACCATACTTGGAGATGCACGCTTACAATCTCAGATACTCAGGAGGTTGAGAGGGAAGGTCACAATTTTGAGACTACCTATACAATTTAAAAAGACTGTGTTAAAAAAATAATTAGAGATACAGCTCAGAGTTAGGGCTCTTACTTTGCTTCTGTGAAGTACTATGTTCAACAACCACTGTGAGAAAAAATTGTTATAGCTTGATACCATTACAGTCTACATTTCATGGAAAGTAGTGAATATTTATAATTTTTGATAGTAAAGAATTAAAAAGAAAAAGATTCCTCTATTGGACCAGAGAAGTATTACTATTGCTATTGTTCACTAAATAAAGTTTAATTGGTACTTTCTTATATGGTAAGTCTGTAATGAAGTTGCAATAGAAAACTGGCCTCTTTACTCTGTGATAGTTTCCCATTAGTGGAACAAAATGCTCCCTCACTAAAAGAAAGCAAACTTGAAGAGTGCTTTCTCTCAACTAGCAACAAGTCTTTATGTATTAATTAAAATTCAAATACAGCAAACTCTTGCCACACAGCTGCCTGCTCAGTGGACACAGTATACTGGGGACCAGTGCAGTACATGACTTGATGGAGGGGTACAGCAGAGCAGCCTGCTACCCCTTCTCCAATTCCCCTCAGCTAAGGAAGGGGCGTGCCTACCAAAGGGACAGGGCCTTCCATGCCAAATAGGCTCCCATTCCCACAGAGATGCTGGAAGGAAAGGAAAGCTTTCCAGAGGGAGCTGGAATGATTTCTTCCCCCAGGCAGCACATTACTTCATCTTAAGCATTGAGGCTATTAGAACTAAGCTTATGACACCAGGAAGAGGAGACAGGGAAAACAATCACAACAAATAAAGAAAAAAGATGCAATCAGGGGCTTACAAGTTATCCAAGCTACCTGTGTTTCAAAGAATCTTAAAGACAAGCATAAGAGCAATGTGGGGATTCTTGGGTCCAAAATAGTGTGAGACTCATTTTCTGCTAAAAATGATGCTCTTCAATGGGTCACTGAAAAGGAGACCTTTTTGTTAATGTGAATCCCTATCAAATCATAGATCACATTTTAAAAAATACTTGTAGTCACTTCTTAATATTAAAGACTTTTCTATTTCAGTTTGTTTTTTTCTAATTCCTGAAATGTGTTATTCTCAAAAAAAAAAAAAAATGGATAGATGGCTTTAATTCCATATCAATTTTGAAAACTTTCTACAGCATTAACTGTGAGTCAGACACTATCTAAATGCTGGGGTGCAGCCTTTAAAACTACAGATATAGAGAGAATCAATGCATGAACACACTATTAAAATACAGCTTGGACTGTTGAGAGCTAGAGCACAAGTATAAACAAAGCGTATCCTGAGAGCTTTAGGAGTAAAAAATTCTCATTTGAGCCTTGGGAGATGCTAGATTAGGACCTAAAGGATGAGCAGGTTTGGTGCCAGCCAGAGAATTCAGGGAAGGAAGGAACATTTCAGCATAAGAAATAGTATGATCTTAGGAACAGATTCATGAAATTACAAAGTAGGATGAAAAAAGGGAAAGTATGGCTTCACAGGAAGGTTTCTTTCATGAGTCAGGAGAAACGGAGAGAGAAGAATCCAGTAATTGTGTGGTCCCAAGGGAGACTCAGAATTTTGCTTTGCTGACAGAAAGGAAAAATAGTATTTTTGAATTAAGTTACATTGTGACTGAATCTGTGTGCAGGAACACTCAGGGTTTAAAGGTCAGAGACACAAAAATTGTGAGGTAGAAAGAACTAATGTTGCAACAAGGCAGGCAATCTAAGGGGCCAGCTTAAGAGGGAGACAGGAATTAGGTGGACAGAAATTTCTAACCTATCAGATCCAAAGGGATGAATAGAAAGCATTGAAAACAATCTTTCATTTATTTCAATATTTATTGGCCAGTAGTAACCAGGCTTGGTAATAGCATATAACTAAATTTTTAGTTTGGATAACTGCATGTGTGGTAAAGGGATTTAGGAGAAACATTAACTTTAATGGGCAGATAACATGATTAACTTCAGATATGTTGAATCCAATATAGCTCAATACAATTCTTTAGAATGTATTAGAAGTTCAGAAAAAAAAACTCAGAATAATACTAGCATATTTGAACATTACCAGTAGAAGAATTTATGTGATTTATATATTAGATGTTTAATAAGCTGATAATGAAATCCTGGGTCACTGAAGAAATCTATACTTATTTCCTTTTAGATACATAGGAAAATCTTTTGTCCTGGAGGAAAAAAAAATGCAAACCTTTTTTTCTTAGTTTCAATAACATTTGCTATTCTCAGGCCTAAACTTGTTCTCTGTCTAACTTAAGAACATGCAATATTTGCAAAATGAGACCTACAGCAGGCTACGCTGCATCTGCATGTTAAAACAAGCATTTACACGTTCCTGCATCTTGTTTTCAATTAACTGACGTCACTAACCACAAGAACTGACATTTGCAGTTAAGAGGCCCAAAGATGTTAACTGCAAAAGTTCATCTGCATCATTTTAACATTAACATTTAACATTTAACATTAAATCTATTATTGCTACTAGTTATGTGCTACCACTGACTTAAAGGAATTAGCACATAGTCTTGGATTCATAAAATATTATATGGTTAAAAGGACAACAGTTCTTAACATTAAAAGTATCATTTGGATTAAGCATAAAATTCAGTTTAAATAGCATAGTCACTTGTTTGTTACCTAAAGATATAAAATTCAGCAATAAACTGGAATTTACTGATGCTAAACTAAAGGAGATGGAAATAAAGTTTTGAAGTATAGTAGAATGAAGTGTTTGGTGGATGGTATTGGATAGATTAGATGTAAACAAAAGTTAAATATGCATTATGCTTGAGGCACTATGACTGAAAGTCAGCTTTATTCATTCTATTATCTGATTTTATTATCTTCTTCTGCAGTTTGCTACTGCAGATTGCCAAGATATTGGGGCAGATAGCCCCAAAACAATTTTGTTTCATATGAAAACTTTTAATGAATATCTTGTCTTTTGTCTTCCTAAGGCAACTTCATACAAGTGGACGAGTGGAATGAAAAGAAAAAAAAAGGTTTGTTTTGTTATTTTCCCCTTATAACTTAATGCACAGAAAAGATACAAATCAAATGTAAGAAATGTTAATGTACTTAGCAATTTTAAAATGTTTTGAAAGAGCACATGATAAAAATCAAAGCTAGCACTTCCATTTAAAATGTAGATTGGAAATACATTCTTTATCTCTGGTTCCTCTCCTCCCAAAACACCACTGAAAAGCGCACAGCAGAATATAAGCTCCAGAGGACAAAGAGAGTTGTAAGGACAAACAAGAGATGTGAACTAACTCTAGGACCAAAAGCACATGGATACCTGCTAAATGATTTGATAAACAAGGAGAGTTGAAACCTAAATTCAAAATTGTATAAAACAGGCCAGGTCTTGTTTTGGATCTCGGAAGTCCTAGAACATCTAGTAATTCTGAGCATGAGAGGGAACTTGAAGCCGTAAACTGAAGTTTTCCTTGTGGCTCTGTTTTGGGAACATTTAGACCCTATGTTTTCATGGTGTGGCCACTGTTTGTCTCCCACCCCTCTAAGCTTGTAATATTCTCTGTGAAGAAACTGCAGCAGAATGGCTGGCAACCTGGGATGAGCAGAGCAGGAGCCAGGTGCCAGGCTGGTTAAGTGAAAATCTGTGATTTTGTATAATAAGGATCTATTGTGTTCTGTTTAATTCAGAAAACACAGGCTGACAAACATAACCTCCTAGGCATAAGATTAGCCATTTCCTCTCTGGAATAAACACACACACACACACACACACACACACACACACACACATCCTGTTTGGGAATCATTAGAGCCTCTTTCCTTCTCCAAATCCTTCCAGGTCTGCCCTACCCTGGCAAATGATTCAACAATGCACCTCCTAGTCTTAAGCCCCATCTATGAATTAAAGCTCCCAAACAGTGTTTCTAATGCCTGACTTTTAAGTATAGAGTCACAGCCAAAGAGGTCAGCACTGAAAAAAGCCTTTAATATAAAGATGGAGACAAAAGCAAACAAATCCAAATAAAGTACTTGAAAATAATACAGCCAACATAGGGAAGAGAAGAAAATATCAAATATCTATAATTAACACTCTTAGAATCTAGGGCAAGACAAGAAAATGTACCCAACAAACGAAAAAGATTTGCTTAAAAAAGACAACTCGCCCAGTGCCAAGAAAGAACTTTCAGAAATTACATACTTTAACAGAAAATTGTAAACTAGTGTACAGGTAAGAAGAAGCACTTGATGAAATCCATCAAAGTGTCCTAATAAAAAGGCAGAGACAGATTATAAGAAAAAGGAGGGTTAAGAAATTAAAAGTTGAATCAGGTTGCCCAACTAATATGAATTTTAGAAGATAAAGGAAGAAAACTATCAAAGAAATAATATAAGAATGTCCCTCCAAATTTAAAAACATTTGTTGTTGTTTTCGTCATTTTGCTTTTGTTGTTGTTATTGTTGGTTTGTTTTCTTTGCTTTTTTATTTTTTCTGTTTTTTCTTTTCCTCTTTAAAATAAAAATAAATAAAGACATGACATTCTATACCGAAAGGACCAAGAAAAAAACCACCAAGTGTTCACACCATGAAAATTCAAAACACCCAAGAACAAACATTGTAATAAGCACCAAATGTTAAAAAGAAATAGTCACATTACCATGAAAATCCAAAACACCAAGAACAAACATCTTAGGAGATTCCAAAGAGGAAAGGCAGGCCACATTTAAGTCAGAAGTCATACGAAAACAACACTAAGAACCAGAAAATAACAGAGTGATGATTTCAGCAATCCGAGGAAAATCATTTCCCCAGTCTACTTCCAGTTGTATTTTCTCCAAGACATGGTACAAGTGTATGAGTGAGAAAAGGAATTTTCAAGTATGCAAACATAAAAATCAAAGTATTTGATTCAGGAATCCTTTCCTAGAAAAAAATAAATGTGATATTCTACTGAAAGCAACTCAATTACATGAAAAAAAAAAAAAGAAGACTTCAGTTTCAGGTAACAGAAAATCTGAAAAAGGAGAGAACCAAATCAAATGCTTAAAACAAAGTCCCTGGGTAACAGCAATACATGGCCTAAAGAGCTCCCAGATCAGCCTCTGGTAGTCAGTCAAGCAGTCTGGGAAGCTGTGCAAGTAGAAAACAAGAACCAAAGAATTGTTGAATTTTTTGCTTTTTTTTGGAACCAGGGATTAAACTCACAACCTTGCGCCTGCCAGGCAAGTGCTTGTGCCTCTGAGCTAAATCCTCAGCCCTGTTTTGCTGTTTTTATTGGAAATTTTTGGATAAAACTTTGATAACTTAGCAAATGAAATAAAAGACACTTTTTATCAGAACATGTTTGTGCTACATAATAAGCACATTTATTGTAAGTGATATGTACATGACACATCTGAAATTTTTTATTCCCCTCATCTCTTGGTCCCCTTCTGACTTGCAAAAGAGCTATCTCCTTATTTCATATTAACTTTTATTTTGCTCTTTATTTTTAGTTTGGGTTTCTCATGTAAGAGAATCCTTGTTATATTTACTTTCATCTGATTTATTTTGCTTAATATTATGGATTTAAGGTGCATCCATTTTCCTACAGATGACTCAAATTTATCCTTCTATGTAGCAGAGTAGTTTTAAAGCCAATATGAAAAAATTGGATATATATTTATTGTATACTGTGTATTTCCAAAGTATATTCACATAATCATAATGATGAAAATGTCTTTAATGACTTTAAATAAACATTTTAAATAAGCATATTATCAGGATGGGTCCCCATGTAAAGCAGATATATAGTAGGATTGATATAAAAGAGACAAAAGTGCTATTTCTATAGTAGAGAGTCAAATATTATAAATCAAATATTTAAAAACAAGAAGAAACTAACGTTTAGGAACACGGAAGTTGATGACAGAAAAAAATTGCTAAGAAATGGAATGTGATCACTTTGGAGGAAGAGGTAGAAAGAGGAGGAATTTCCTAACTTTTAGAAGCTAGTGGAGCACACCAGCTCGGCTTTGGTGTTGACATGAACTGATCTGGTACTTTATGTCAAACATAAAGATTTCACAGAACATCACTGTGAAAGTTAGCTTATGGGAAAATACTTGAAAAAAATCAATTTAAGAGGATAAATTGTTTATTTTGGCTCAGGGTGTTAGAGCTTCAGTCTACAATGGCTTGGCCTCTCACTGGAACTGTGGGAAGAATACAAAGACAGAGAGTGGGTGGTGGAGCAAAGCTTCTTACCTCATAGCACCTGGACAGCAATGATAGAAAAGGACTGGGTCTCAATATGCCCTTCAGTATCACAGCTCTGATCACCTATATCTTCCAAATAGGCCTCACTCCTAACATTACCACTACCTTCCAGTAAAGCCATCAGCTAGGGACTAGGCCTTCAACACATGAATTGAAGGCCTTCAACTTTAACAGTTGTCATTATGATGGACCAAGACAAAGTGAAGACAATTCTGTAGTCATAGCTAAACATGAACTCTAAACATCCAAGCCCCAAATATCTCACATTCTCCTCCTTTAGTTGCTATGGAACTTGCTACCAATTTCATCTCAGCTGATTCTATGGTGCTTTCTCTATAGGCAGGGTTTATTCAGGGCTGAGGAATAGCTGAGGAATAGCTTAGGGTTATACAGCATGCATAGCACACTACAGAAAAATAAATTTCTTGAGCTAAGGAGTCATAACAGTATCCTCACTTTTACACAACTTTCAATTCAGAGCAGATATTCCCATCAAAGTTTGAATCCCTGTATACATGTGGCTCTCCATGGTATGAGTTCTCCCTCACCAAAATTAAAAATGAGTCTTACTTCTACAATTACAGGTAATTCCTGGTGGCCTTTTTTTATTAGTATATATTTTCAAATATAGTAATTACATTTTTCTTGATATCTGTCTATCTATCTCTCTATCTATCTCCTCGTGGCCTAGGGGCCTTTAACTAAAAAGTACTAACGGATGCTTGGATATTTGAGGTAGAAGGAAGGCAAATTGCAAAGATCTATTGCTTTTCTTCAAAGTGAGTGTCACACTACATGACTTTTTAAAACCCATGCAGATATATTCCTTTGATATAAACTAAGCTTACATACTAAAAAAAGAGCTAACACCAAGTATGCTCATTGCACATCCTCTGGCAGTCATATGAAAGCTGACATAATGTATTACATCCAGCGTGTTATGTCAGAACAGCTAACACGGATTCCATTTACTTTACAAAGAATAAATTATCATTGAAATGCTTGGAATTCAGTGGCAAGAGTTCAACATTTAGAGCATTTTAGAGTTAAATTTTAGAGTGAACTAAAATTTAAAACAGTCAAATGGGCTAGACAAGACCTTCCAATAGAGCTGGTGTAATTACCACTTGGTAATGGCCCAAAGTCAAATATTTTATTTGGAGTGCAGAGCTTTACACACAGCTGAAGACCAACAACCATATGATGATCAGAAAAATGATGAAGTATAATAAACAGCCCACATATTCTTTTAAAAAACAGATGATTCTCCTACTTAATAAAAAACTTTAATGAAGTTCTTAATATCACCAAATATTTGATCAGAGTTCAAAGTTTCAATTGTTTCATAAAAGTTATGTTTTTACACAATTGTTAAAAATTGATCTCCAAATAAGATCCACATAGGCATTTAATTCCACATCAGTAATTTTAACACAAATTAAAGCAGCTAAAATCTCACATACCAAGAAATATGGTAATAGAGCAGTTTAATGATATGTTTGAAATTTACCTTTCATTTTTGCATGTTGATAAGACATTGAAGTAAAGCCACCAAATTTGACATATTGGCAGAGATATGTTCATTCCTGTATGTTGGAGTAAATTCTTTATTCTTTACTATTAAATTGCAGTTGCTACTTATTCTTAGATGCTTTGGTATACATTGTAATATCAAAAGTCCTTTTTGGCAAGATTCATGTGTAAAGAAATAGACTCATGTAAGGTGTCAGGAGCTGTACTACAAATGACAGGTAATTATGGGTATTCAATTATTTGGTTAGCAAAACTTTTTAACAACATCAATGGCCTCTGAAGTTAATTACAGTGTTTAGGTTTACAGCTTTGTAACACTTCTCAGTTGAGTCATTGTTGTGTTTGTAAAGATTATGACTCTGTGCAGTCATAGACCTCTGACATGAATCAAATGAAATAAGGCTTCATGTGAAATAGATACTAGATGGTTTTTTTCTCTGCCAATCTTTTCTGAGACAAATTTTCAAAAGAGGATGTGCCACATGCGCTGCTATAGTGTCTTTTATGAGTTTAGTATTTAGAATGCATTATGAAGCATTCTTTACTGTGTGACTTATACTGTGCATGATTACAGACTGGAGAAAGTAGGTCTGGTGCAGAGAAAGAAGATATACATATATAAAGAAAAATGCATTTTTAAAAAGAATATAAAGAAAGGGCTTACTGTCTTCTGACATTAATATCTTCCTCTGAATTCACAACTACGATCTTTTCTTTTTCTTTGGATTTACTATTCTAGGTCTTACCTCCACAAAAGATTTCTTCTACTTACACTATATGACATCTCTTAGAGACCTTACTACTAGACATATCATTCAAAGACTCAACCCTTAGAAGAATAAATTTACATTAAAGAAGTTCTTTTCATAAATTACACCCTGAGAAATTTTATTGAAGTAGAGAAAGTATGCAAAGAAATACCTAATTAGCTGTTTTTCAGAAACAGTTATTCCAATAGATTTGAATGAGCTGAGACCACTACAGGTCCCATAATGTTTACCATGACTAGGAAGTTGACTTTGTACACATTGAACCTCTAGGTGTGTATGTTTCTTTGAAATAAAATTCATTATAGCTGGAAAGTATTAAGTTTCATTGAGCTATGACATTCTTTCATTTAAGACTGTTACTGTCTTGACACATTTGATCTTACAGTTCATATACTATCTTACATTATTTATATCCTCTATAGATATTAACCATATACAGTATCGTAAAGGAACATGTCAATCTTTCTTTTTATTTCATTCTCCCTCCACCCATTGTTTCTATCACCAGGTTCAAGGCCATTCTAGGATCTTAGTGAGTGGCAATGAATGGAAGACACTGCCTTACATGGCCCTAGGCAACCATTTTTGCTGCAAAATTATCGTTGGTGTCTCTTTTCTGGCCTCAACTTTTCAGCACATTTTCCATGTTGCTTTTATTTTCCCTTGCTGTCTTGTATCCCTTATCAAAAATCACCTGGATCAACCCATTTGCACTACAGTCTTGGCAGGAGCATAAGTTTTCTCACCAGCATTATGTGAATGTTTTGAGAATGAGTTGGCAGTGATAAAATCTGATTCCCTTCTGCAATCCCTGCCCAGATACCTCCATGCCTATGTGTTAAGTCTGCACATTGAAGTGATATCATGAAGAAAAACATTTTCCCCAATATTTTGAGCACAGTCACAAATATCATTATTACTTAGTCTTTCATTTCAAAATTAGCTATAAAACTGCAAGGAAACTGTGTTTCATTTCAGTTTCTTTTTAACTCCTCATGATGAAAATGAGAGTAAGAATGCATTAATTTTATTCTTAGAATGAACTCCATCTTTGTTAGGACATAGAAG
Organism: Dolichotis patagonum; assembly: GCA_004027295.1. Classification (NCBI taxonomy): domain Eukaryota; kingdom Metazoa; phylum Chordata; class Mammalia; order Rodentia; family Caviidae; genus Dolichotis; species Dolichotis patagonum. The sequence goes on along the minus strand of PVJX010000239.1, from coordinate 232,963 downwards.
ATTCCAGATTGTGCCACATATTACAGATGCATTTGCAGTCCCCCAGATACCAATTCCAGTGCAATCCCAGGTTCCCATATTGAATTAAATCTGATTTGGGTTATTTGGGTCACAGACTGAGGAGATGCCCTTTCTGCCATTTCTCAGTAAATAGAGGGTTGCTTTAGTTTTCTCTGTAATTCTCATTTATTTTTAGAGCTCATTAAACAGGCTAAGCAATTTAAATAGGTCTAGTCAGCAGATAGGTGCTGAAACTGAGGTGAGAAATACTCTGTGCTATTATCTAACACCATAACGTGGAGGTCGTTTGTAATTATTGGCTGCTACCCACTGAAGAAGAGAGAGAGCAGTGTGAAATTCTGGTTACAAAACCAGATCTACATTTTAGATGGGAAAACTTTTGATTAGTTTTTATATTTTTATTTCAGAAGAATACTAATTTTGTTTTCAAAGAAAAACTTCTAACATACAGTGAATGCTATAAAAGTTATTTTGTTCAGATTGGGGTGGGAGTAAAGAAATTCAAATTTAAATAGTAAAGTCCTGTTTATCTTCCTTGCTTTCCCTCTCACGATACCTTTGGCCTAATTTTGGCCAAATGATGCAATGGTTATCATTTCTTCTCAGTCTTAAATTGATTTACATTTTTTTCTAAAGTCTAAAATCAACCCTGTCAAATAATCTAGGTTCTGGGGGATTCATGATTTAATTGCATTGCAAAAGCAATGCCTTATAAATTCACTGGATTACACAGAATAGAACAGCAAGTCTATGTCTCACTATGGGAAATGACTTCCTTGTATCTAGAAGGAGTTATTTCCTTAGTGCTTCACTTATGTCTTAGGAAGGACTGTGGAGATATATACAAATGTTTAGTATCAAAGGACTTTTGTTCCTTATGTATGCAGGAAATGGTGTGTTCATCCATGAAGAGAACAGCACGTGGTTTCTTTTAAAAACCATAATTTCATTCATGAAGCCTTCAAAGTTTTAACTACAGAGTTTAACAGAGTAAAGAGGAGCAGTTTCTAAAGCATTGAAACTAGCAATAATCCAATAATTGTAGGAGAGCTGTAAGATTTTAAAATAACCATTTTTTCAATTACATGTTAAATATTTTCCTTTCAAAAGATTCCATTAAACAAAAAAGGGATGATACCAGCATCAGTAGTCATTATCCTTGCTTTTCTGTGCATGAAGGTATTCTGAGATCAGATAAGCATTTTTAACATGTTTAAACTACACTCAGCAAGAAAAACCAGATTAGGAAAATAAAACAGACTCCTGAATAGCTTGTGGTCCTTTACTTGCTCTCATTTCAGCAACAAGCTCTGAATTTAATACTTGGAAAACAATCTCAACATTCTCAGGGCCTGGAAGAGTAGAACACTTCAGACATGCATAGCAAAGGAATTGCCAGAAATTTAAAGCTCACACATGCAAAGTATCTTCAGTGTATCTTTTAAGATGAAGAGGAGAACTTTCAGAGGCTATTCACGAAGAGCTATTGAGGGCTTTTTAAAATGGGATCGGAATCCTTATTCTTGTGTAAAGACATTGTAGTATGTTTGCATGACCTTGAAGACATAGTTTGAGCCATTGCTTAATCCAGCAGCTGTGTCAGTGCCCTTTTTGCATGGCTCACAACCAAAAAACAACCTAAATTAGGCAAGTGAATTTCATGTGGCAACGTATGTGCAGCTTTGAGTGCAGTAGCAGATAGCCAGTCTGCAAGGTGCTGTGTAATTTAGGCCAATAAAACACAAGCCCTTTTGGGGCAATTTTAATGATTATCACCTGTATGCCATGAACAGTACAAACAGCAAGATAAAATTATCAGTAACAATCCAGTCTAGAGACACAAGGAATTTATCCCTAAATCTCTGCTGGTTAAACAGGAAGACAATTGGCCTGTACATTAACCTATTTACAGAGGACAGGAGTCCAACGTGAGACATTTGTCCATTATATTTGACAATTTATTATATACTAAGCATTGTCCTAATTCTATGGATGGCTTAAAAAGAATTAATTCCTGTCCCTGTGGGTCTTAGAAATCTGGTTGGAATGACTAAAATTGCACTGGATAAAGATCAAAGGGAATTAAAAATTTGCATTCAAAAGACCAAATGAGTTATGTGTGAAACAGAGTTTTAAAAGAATGTATGAAGCAAATTAGACAAGGACAGTCAAGGAAAGAAACACAACAAATAGCACAGGCAGGCAAGTAGAGTGGTAAATGTCAAATATAAAAAAATCTTGAGACATCCTCAAATGTGACTTCAAAGGTGTGGCAGAGTTGCAACTTGTGGAAAGAACAGCAGAAGCACAGATGAACCAATAGTGTAGCTGTCAGGGGAACTCACGGTGACACCTTCCTCTGGGGTGCAACCACAGGAGACTTGCGGCTGTTTCCCTTCTCTTCTACTGTGGCTATAGAACAAGCAGATCTTGTTTCTGTGGGAACAAGAGCTGTGACCTGGTGCATCCTGAACTTAAATAGGAAAAATAACCCTCTACATTATATACCAATTAAAAACAAGCTTTCGCTCAACCCTTGAATTTCTTCTCACAGCTGGTGGGTTCAGTTTAATTTTGTCCATCTAACTTACAAGTTTAAATACAAACCGAGCCACTTTTTTTTCTTTTTTTCTGAGCCGCAGTGTATAATGCTCTGACAATAACAGTTCTACTCACACCTGGTCCCTCTATGGGGGGTTGTGGGGCTTCTATTCTTCTGTATGCTATTTGCTAATGTAACTTTTTGCCGTGTTTACTCTTAAATGATTTTGGAGGGTACAAAAAAAAAAGAGAGAGAAAGAAGAATAACCTAGGGAAGTATGTGCTATCAGATATTACTTTTGGTCCAGTTTAGCTGAATATTGAGATTCAAAGTATATGGATCTCACAAGCCTTCAGAAAAATATCACTTTTGTAATGTGGTTGATTGCATCAACTATATAAAATAGCTTCCTTTGAGGTTTTGAAAGATACGCTCTTTGAAAAATACCAGTATAAAGATAAAATACAACTCATAGCACTTCAGAAGCTCAGGCTCAAGGGACTTCTCACATGTTTCTTATTTTAATATTTCAGAAGAAAACAACTGCAACCACTTGAAACAGCTCCATACAACAGAAATATGGTTAATATCAGTAGTATCTAAATATACATATATATTTACATGATTCCTAATATATGTTCCATGTGTTATGGAAAAAGTCAATCCATTTTGAGGGACTGACTTTAATTTTAGGCACTAAATTGAGCAATATAACATAAAAACATGGTAGTTCATTTAGCATATTTACTAAGCCTCCATTGTGATTTTTTAAAATTGTTTGCCTCCTCTTTTAGGTACCAGAGCTAAAAGTCCCATTTTTCTTGCATGTGATATTAAAAAGCATATCTTGAATTCTTCTCTCGTACTTTAACCTACTAGGAGTGGTTAGCTAGCTAACTACGTAAGATAGAACCAAATAAACAAATTCCTAAAATCATGTATTATGCCTGTATCATGTATTTTTATTTAGAGTTCAGTTTAGTACTACAAGTAAATAAACAATTCTTAACCTGTTGTAGCCTGTAAAGATTATCTAATATTTCACAACAAAGTTAATACCAAATGCTTTCACATATACTTGTTTTGTTTATCTTGACTGCTAGAAAAAAGTAATAGCTAACAATTATTAACCCCTGTACATTGTTGGTGGGAATGTGCACTAGTAAACCCGTGATGAAAATCAGTATGGGGATTCCTGAAAAGACTAAAACTAGAAATTTTATTTGACCCAGCTATTCTCCTTGTAGGTGTCTTCCTGAGTTAAAGTCATATGACAGTGATTCATTATAATCATGTTTATAACAACACAGTTCATAATAGCTAAAACTTGGAAACCAGCTCTATATTCATCACCAGAAATATGGATAAAATAATGTGGTATCTATATCCACTGGAGTACTATTCTTTCCTAAAGAAGGATGAACTTCAGTCATTTGTAGGAAAGTGGGTGTACTTCAAGACACTGAGATTAAGTGAAATAAATCAGACACACGAGCTTAAATAGTACGATTTATTTCATATGAGAAATCAAAAACATAAAATTAATGAATAAAATAAAAGTTCAATAATAGGAAACAGGAAGATGGCTCTCTTACTAAAGGGAAAGTGGCCAAGAGATGGATGGAGGGGGAGGGAGGGGAAGAAAAGAGCAAAAGAAGTAAGATGTGTCATATACATGCACCAAATCCTCACAGAAAGGTAGTCAATATGTACTGTAAATATGTACTAATAAAATTGTTAAAAATTATGCTTAAAACAAAGCAAATGCCTGTATTTCCACTTGCCAAGACTATGCTCCATTGTTGACCTGAGTATCTTTTTTGCACAGTATGTACCAAAAAGTATAATTTTAAACTGGTAATAGTTGTGCAAAACTACTTCAATGACTGAGAGATTGTAGATATTTTGGGTATCGTTTTTCTCACAATGAATTAGCTCCTTTGAGTAGAAGAATCCATTTCCAGGATGCCAGATCACTGAACAGAGTTTTGAGTTCTTGAAACTTCAAAAGCCTCATTATATGATATAATATTCAAATCTATTTTGGAAAGAAGAAAGTGCTTAATTACAGTCCATTTCCTGAGGGTATCTTTGTACATAGATGCAAGTCTGGACACTTCCTTTTACCATAACCACCTCTTATTGTCATTTTTGAATGTGATATCTTGTGATAATTAGGTATTTAAATGTGAAGATCAAATAAATTTAAATTTAGAAAGAATTATACAACTTCAGAGCTGAAAACAAACCCTTAAGTCTCCCTAAACCAACTCCTTATTTTATGAATGAAGATAAAGAAACAGGAACTAGCTGCCTTGTCTGAGGTCTTACCGAAACACTGGATCCTTCAATAGTTCTACTTTCTGCTTTCAGTATCCCACCCGGGTTAACAGGAAAGAGTCATTCTTTTACATTAAAAGACAAGCTATATAAATGCATACGCTCACTTATACTGAAATTGTTAAGCTATAACTCCAAGCATTATTTCTTTACAAATCATTTTATCAGTGATTTGTAATCATGTTTTGGACAGAGCAAACCTTACACAGTATATGCACATGTACAATTTATATCAAATGTTTATAACATCCTTTACAAACAGCTGAAATATTGTAAGGTTATTTAAACTCTCATGATCATTCCACAATCATTACAAATAAAATCAGAAAGATATTATCACACAGAGAAAAGAAAGAATGTTACTTAAAACAGAAATTTTTTGTTCTGTTTTGCTTCACTGGTGATCAAACCGAGAGGCACTTTACAACAGAGCTGCATAATAGCCCTGCTTATTTTTTATTTTGAGGCAGAGTCTTGATCAGTTGCCTTGGCTGGACTTCAATTTGAGATCTGCCTGCCTCAGTCTCCCTGTGCTAGGATTAAAGGCCTATGCCCCAGTGCCCTACCATGTAAGCTAATTTTTAAACACTGAACTTAACACTGAGTTTCCTGGTCATCAAAGCAATACTAGCATGAAGTCTTAGAAATTTTAAGTAAAAAGAGGAATAAAACATATGTAATACTGAATTCTAAATGAGTTAAGCATCTATATTTTATAACTGATGCTATCCAGATAATTAGCAATTCCAAAAGACGCTTTGAAAAAGTATAATTTCTTCATGGTTCTTATATTAAATCCAGTCAAAATATATGAATAATATATTGTGTTCCATGAAAAGAATGCTTTTAAGGTAATAGCATATTAATTTAAATATGCATATTACTGATAATCTCAAATGAAGCGGGAATGGAACTTAAAGTAAACTGAAAAATGAGAATTAATTTGTCCCTCACAGTTTTATGTGATCAAACATTATATTCACTATGGTTTGGACCAGAATAGAGTTCAGTCCATTCAGTGTTACCATATAGACTGTGTGATGTGGTATAGCGTCACCTATTTGTATTTCCTGGGACATGGGAATGGTTCATTCCCCTTCCTGGTTATTCTCTCAGTGATAACTTCATTGCAAAGCCCAGAACCAGTGAGAAGATGAGGAGGCAGAGACAGGCCTGGCTTCCTTGGGTCTTCTTTAATCTGGTCTCAAGACATCAGGGGTTTTCTCTTCAAGCTGGTATCTGTTGGTATGTGAACTACTTCACTATACAAAGACTCTTATGTGAAACTCTTTGTAAATAAGGGAGCCTAGAGTCAGTACTTGGTGGTCTAGTCAAATTGTGAAGGCCGATTTTTTAAAAATTAGTCTGATTTTCTTTCTTTCTCTCTCTTCTTTCATTCTTTCTCTCTCTTTTCTCTCTCTCTTTCTTTCTTTCTTTCTTTCTTTTCTCCCTTTTTTCCTCTTTTTGTTCCTGAACCTCATTTTTTTATAATACTGACATTTTTCTTTACTGGTTGTCCATATCATCCAACAAACAAGCACATGTCCCAAATTAAATGTGCTATAAACTTATTAGAAGAGGTGTGTTCTTACCTTGGGACAAAGACAGAGAAAGGAAAGGAAAGAAGAAAAGAAAGAAAGAAGAAAGTTAGTTGAGTAGAAGCATTATAAATGGGCCTTTGGCTTTAAGGAAATTTCAGCATAGCTGCTGGGGTTGTCTTGAGCCTAGACACACACCTTCCTTTGTATCACTACAATATCCAGGTGCTGTGTACCAGCCAAGGAGTAGACACAGCACAATTGAGGCAGTGGGCTCCAGAGCTTAATGAGAAATTGATATAATGTCAGCAGTCAAGGGTCTCAGAGATGCGTGGCCATGGCAAACACAGAAACACATCTTACAGCTATTAATTCACCTTGAGCAGAGTTAATTGTACAAGTTTTAATTTTTATTGACCTACCACACATGTAACAGTAAAAAGTGTTGTTTGAGTGTCTTCCATGTAACAGACTCTTAAAAAGTGTTTTATCTGCATCATTTGATTTCATCTTCCCAGAGTCTCTTCCCCATTTTTCAGAAGACTGCTTAGCACCGTTTCTTGTTCAGAGAGTCTGTGAAAGAGTATTCGGTCATCTTCACTATACTAAAATTGCCATTTCTCAGAATTCCCTCAGCTACATGTTCCCATTATCTCAAGAGCTAGGCATAAGAAGACCTTGCAGGGGATTTGGAAAATGGAGGCGATGCGGTGGACGTGAGTCTCTGGGTAACCTCCTGTTCGGCAGTCACAGGAGGTGATGGACAGGTGGAGTGATGGGTGCACTGTGGGTTCCAGGTGTCTTCATTATCCTCTGCTCAGCTCACAGGTCTTCCTCCCATCTACTATCCGTGATGATCAGTGGCAACCTCAGGCATACACTTGGTTGTGCATTGACACAGTTTCTTTGGAAAAAAATGATTTCCTGTGGCCTTCTCTGCAACATCCTAATTTAGCAAATGGATTATCTGGCTTCTTCAGTTAGCTGTTTGCAAACTTCTCTTCTCTTTCTGTACCTCTCCCTTCCAGACTTTTCTACTCTTTCCATACCTATGCAAACTGTAATACCATAAATGCCTATTCTCCCCTGCTCGATTTCTGACTGATATAGTATTAGTGCAAGGAATATCTGTAGAGAGAATGGGCAATTTAGCCCTAGTGCAGGGGTTGTGATCTCTGTAGGTCGGCTTTAAAGTCTAATCACCTTGTTTTGAATCAAAGCAAGCAACATTCATTTGTTTCAAATACCAAATAGGAGAGAAAAATTTGACCAGTGGTTATTGAAGTCAGTGTATCTCATTTATAGATTAATACATCTTAGTCATAGTTTTCCAATACAAAGATTCTTCACATAGTTTCACAGTCTGTGATGTGATGAGTAGGGTCAAAATTTTATTTCAAAAATAAATAATTAAAAGTATACATATACTTTCACACATACCTGATTGAGATTGCAGATTATGTATTCTAAGAAGCAAGACACTACATTTTAGTCTAACTTTAGTAAGTTTTAGTAAACTTTAGGAGCAGGCATTATCAATCAAACCCCTGACATTAAATAATTTCCAATGTGCCTAAAATTACTTATGAACCTATCTTCCAGGCACTCAATAAAGGTACTTAAAAGTATTATGTCTACTTATAAAACTGAATTGAAAATATCTTTCTGAACCAATGGTTTTGCATTGTTTGTATCAAAGTGGTTTTTTGAGCATAATTGTACAAGACATTCATCTCTTTTATGCTTTTTAACTTTAAATTTTGCACAACATGAATAAAGGAAAAAAAATAATGTCACCTGACATTGCTTCCACACCAACCTGAGAGAAAAAAATACAGGACATAATATGGTCACACACAGTTCTTTACTCTGGGTTCCTTGTTTACCTATTATATCTCTGCCATAAAACCACTTTCTGGTATGTCTTTGTATAGTGTATTTCTGCTACCTGATGTTCCTTTAATTTTTCCAACAGAAATACTAGAGGGAGTCTAGAAGGGTGAGTGGAGGGCAGAGATGCACCCCTCTTGTTTTGTTTATTCGGTATAACAATAGTACCTTTACTCCAACAGTGATCATTTCATCCCATTATTTGGCACTTTCAGAACAAGTCTCAGAACATGGGGGATGAGGAATGATCTCCAAGCTACTATTCTAGTCAGCTCCACTCATTCCCTTTTAGTGCTATATCGCTGGCGGTAATGGTTTCCTGTTCTTGAGTTTATCAGATTGTTTAATTCTTGCTTTCAGGCACTCCAACACCTGTGTTACCCTTTCTCATAGGAAATCCTGTTCAATGAAGCACTCAGTAGGAATTCTGCTATCCTCACTGAACCCTGTGTGATGCACTCACTAATCTATGATTTCTTTTACAGGGCTTAGATTGTCTTGTTTTTCTCCCAAGTCATTATATTTCCACGGTATATATTAATTGTTCTCAAGAAGCACAGTGTAAGCTACCATGGGGCTTCTTCCGTTTTCCGGTTCCTTTGCCACTAAGGCTTTAAAAGTTGTGAAACTTAAGGAGGAAGGGTGACAGGGCTTCCTGCTGATGCTGCAGGTACTGGCAGGGCTTCCTGCTGAGAGGCAGCAAAACTGGTCTCTGCAGGGCCTGCTGCTTATTCTGGGGCTCAACCATCATGGTATTAGTGTCATTCATTAGGACTGCTTTCTTTGATATTCTGTGGAGATCATATTTGTGTTGGACTTTTGGGGGGGTTTTGTTTCTTTTTTTTTTGACATATAAGAAACAACTTTCATTTTTGAGTATATTTTAACTTCACATTCTGAACCACAGGGTTGAGCCAAACAGCAATCTGCTTCACTCATGAACTGGTACAGAACTGTAAATTACCCACAGGCCATAAAGGGGGAGGGTGGTCTACTTGTAATCCCTCCCTTTTTAACCAGATTGTCAGTTTTGCTTGTTTTCTTTTATTTTCCTCTGAAAGTTTCATTTGAACAGAGAGATCTTCTGATACAAAAATTTTCAAAACTATTAGTATAATTCCTCCAGATGTGATCCGTTTCTGAATCCAATACAAAATGTCTATGTTTGAAGCTGAGATGACCATTACAAATATATATTTAAAAAGTTTACATGTTCCATAACTTTTAGGATTCAGTATAAAAGTTTATTTCAAACTTGTTAGCATTTACAAATTTTTTTATCATTTATTTTTTGAAGAGTATTGTTATGTGCTAGTTTGTTATGTGCTATTTTTGAAGAATATTGTTATATGAACTAAGAACTCAAATGTACAAATTGTTTGAAATTTTACTTGTGAGTCATAGAAGTTATAAGAAAAGGTGTTTTAATCATATTTAGTACTCCTTATCGGCTTCAGAACATAAGGATTACTTTCTTCAACTAAAAAATGATAATAAAGCTGAATCTTTGATTTTACTAAACAAGAATAAAGGAATTCTAGCTAAGTGACACATGCCTGTAATCCCAAGAGGAAGCTGAGGCTGAGATAAGAGGATAGTCACGAGTTGGAGGCCAGCCGGCTACATAGTAAGTTCAAAGGTCAGCCTAACTACGTAGAGACATGTGTCAAAAAGAAAAAGGGAAAAAAAAGAATGAATTAATAAATACATTGAGTTCTAGAAATTATAAAACATAATGTGAAGTGAAATAAACCAAAAATCTAAACTTAAATATCATGTTGTTACATGAGATACCCAAAACATAAATAAAGAGTAAAATAAAAGAGAGATAACTGGAAATAAGCAAATAGATCTTTTGCAAAAGAGAAGGGAACCAAGAAACGGGGGAAGAGAGAAGAGGTGAAAAAATAATTTAGATGTGTTATGAATAAGTACTGGTTCCCCACAAGAAATGTAATCAATATGCACTGCAAAGATATACTAATAAACAATAAAAATTGAAAAAAAATTAAAGGTTAAAATATTTGCATTTTTCTTCCCAATAAAAGTGAGTATCTGAGAAATATCTGAAAAGGTAAAAAATATAAGAGAAAAATGAAAAGACAGAAAAGTAAATTACTGTTCTGTGTAGATAGAAGCTTTAGAAGAACAGGATTCTTTTCAATTAAATTATTTCAAAGTGGTAAATCCATACTACTACTATTTACAACTTTAAAAAGCAAAATGTAGGAAAACATTGGTCTTTAAACATTGACTCCTTTACTTGTAATATTAAATTTGTGATAATTCCTATATTTCTACAGATTTTCCTATTTTTTTCAAAAGAAAATGGTTCTTAATAGAAATTTCCATAGAATCTTTCTGATATGTTCTACCATCATGGATTGTGGAAAAGATTACTGTCATTTAGATTTTTCTCTCATGTGATTTCTTTAGACACTACATTTTGACAGTGAGATATGTTAGGGCTTAAACTGGCATTTGTTACCATGCACGTGCAAGTTTTCTAAGTTAAATTTGTCTGTGGTGTAGGACTACATGATCTTAATTGTTTGGAGACTGTGAGTGGGCTCAATTTAGAATAAAATACTGAGTAAAAATCTCCATTTTATCCTTGGTTGGTACATGCCTTTCTTGCTTTCTGTGAAGAGATGAATTAACCTACCACACATAGTTAGGACTGAATGCTATCTCTACCTTGGTGTTATGGGCCTTGAACAGACATCTAGAAGATATACGGGCTAGAGTTATTTTTACAGATTATTTCCTCTAATTTATATGTGTCAAAGGAGTCTCCATTGCTTTGCTGCAAAACAGTGTTCACTTGGGGCTGGGGATTTAGCTCAGCAGCAAAAGCATCTGCCTTGTAAGCGCAGAGTCGTGAGTTTGATCTCCAGTACCAATAAAAAACCGGTGTTCACTAAGTACCTGTAAGCACTGCCTGTCAGAAATTCCTTTACCTAATTATATCGAAATAGGTTTTTTTTTAAATGTAGTTCAGTAAACTAAAAGTTTGATTCCCTGATCAAATTAATCTAGGAAATGCTAAATTAAGTTAAATAAGATTAAACAGATTTTTTTCTGCAGGAACCATTTGAAGGCTTTAATGTAGTAAATGTATGTCATTCATTCTCCAAGAGAGTACTGATTGAAGTATTTTCCAGGCTTATTTGAACAAGTAGCTCTTTTTTTTCCCTAAAGCAATTATAGACCTAATTATAATCTGGTTTGGAAATGCTAATTTTATGACTGGCTGAAGCAGTCATTAGAGAGTCCTATGAATGACCACTCCCAGAGACTATCCTTCGGCTCAATTCTGGTTATTTCCCCATTAAAGTTTGCCACCAAGGACCCTGTAGTCCTGAAAGCCAAAAATTCTAATTTTTCAATGTCTGGGCATACTATCTTGCCTATTTAGGAAATCTAATTATTTTGAAGTTACCATAATACAGTACTAATATAGCTTGTAGATAACCTGTCTAAGAATATAATTGAATTTATTTTTTTCTCATGCAGGGTTGTGAGTTACAAAATTATTTTCATTACTCAGATGTCACAGCTAAAGCCAGACATGGTGGAGCAGTCCTTTAAGCTAAGAACCCTGGGATGGTGAGGCAGGAGAATCACAAATTCCAACCCAAACTGGGCAATTTAGCAGTTTAAAGAAAACATGGTAAAATAAAATTTAAAATTAAAAAAAGGAGATGTCACAAGGATATGTAAATTGTGTTATTTTTTAAAGAAGTGAATTTGGCTTCTTTATTTCTTTTTCTTTCCTTCTTTACTTTTTCCTTCCTTTTTTTCACCCCCTCAGTACTGGGAACTGAACCCAAAACTTTTGAACTGAGTCTATCTCTAGGCACCTTTAAAATAAATTATATTTTTTAATTTTGAGGTAAGATCTTGCTAAGTTGTTAAGTTGCCAAGACTGGGCTTGAGCCTGCAATTCTCCCTCAGCCTCCCAGTGTATTGGGGTTACAGGTGGGCACAATCATGTCTGGCCATGGATTTAAATTCAAAATGCATACCTAGACTCCTAGACATAACGGAACCACACGTTTCTTAACCATTGACACAAACTTGAAGTAAGACACTGGTGACTGTTACTGATAGGATACATGAGAAGACAGGTGAAGGACTGGATGGAATATTTGGAATCTGGGCCCTCATCCTTGTTTTATATTGTTTAATAAGAAACTTGTGGTCATGTATAGGCCTATACCCAGGATATACTTCATTTGGTAAAAGATTTCTATCAATAAACACAAAGATGAAAGCTGGGGTTAAAGTCTGTTATCTAGGCAAACCTTGGCTACAGATGTAAAAAACCACTTTAATAGCCTAGCTCCACTCACCACTTAAGCTAATAACACTTGCTTCCCACAGGGAGATTCACTGATGTAATGATTACAGCGAGCCAGGCCCCTGTATCCACATCTGGCAGTGATACTAAACTCTAGCTCTGCCACTCACAAAGTAGGTGGCCTTGGATAGTTAACTTAAACTCTCCTACCTTTACATGGCCTCACCTATCAAATGATGCCCATAACAGAACCTATTTAATTTACACAGTTGCTGTGAAGATCAAGAGAAATAGTTGGCATGGTAGAGTTGCATGTGAGTAGTAATAAATATAAACCCAGGGCTTATAAATATATGTACTATTTAATATATATAACCACAAGCGCATAAATGAACATACTTCTGCAATACTGAGATTCCATTTCTGTTGCTATAGTGAATTTTTTCTGTAATTCATATCTGTACTATGATAGACTTGGCCAAAGAGTCTCATTTTTTATTCTTATTCTATTACATGTGATGCACAAAGCATATTTGAAGAAGCTAGGACAACAGCTCTCTCACCTGAAGTAAATGCCAGCTGGGTACCTTGAACTTTGCTAGAGGGTATAGAGTATGAGAGAAGTTTCGTGTGGGCCTCTGGAGGCACTTTGTTTATTAAAGCTAAAAAGGGCCCAAGAGGCTTGTCAAAAGCTGCTTCCTGAGAAGAAGAACTCCCCAGATCTCAGGAGCTGCAGGGAGAATGCAACAGGGTGTAGGGTTGGATTAAGGGCAGAGTGAAGTAGATAATTAGGAATGAAAGAGCCAGAAAAATGGTAATTGTACCCATCACTTCAGAGACTGCCCTTTCACTCAATCTCCTTTTCCCCTTGACCTGCCCCATAAGGGATCTGATGCAGCAGTGAGTGAAGGAGGGAGGATGTGAGCGTGTAAGAGGACCCGGTTTAGGGTTCATCTTCGCCACTCATCATTCCTAAGGCAGATACCAGAGCAAGCAGGTTTGGGGGCAAGGTGCCTATGGCGGACAGTAGGCTTTGTTCTGAATGGATCAAACAACAGTAGTCTGTGAGCTAGATTGGACCAGGCATTTCTATCACGTAAGTCAGATTGTTCTCGCCATTGACACAGATGAGAAAATTTAGGAGTCACACCCTATATTCCAGTTAGGGGCAGAAGAGCAAATTCAAAAGTACAGCTTGAAAGTGAAATTGGAAAAGACTAAAGTTTATATATTAAGCTACTGAATTCTCTACTGAATTCTTCTAATTCATTAAAACATTTACTCATTTGATGGTTGTTAAAATGTTTTGCTTTTTACAGAGAATTATACTTTCACTTTGGAAAGACGCTCTACTAAATGAAACTGGCATCTTTTAAAAACAAAATATATTGGTTCAGTAAAAATTGTCTATACCCACAGCATAAAGACAAGGGAGAGATTCCAGTGCTGTTTTATTTTCCCGTTTTTTTCTAGAGATGAATGAAAAACAAAAATCTCCTTTTTAAATGTCCTAGAAACTGTAACGAAAAAGCCGAGCGTTCATGGCTGAATGAAGGCATGAGCAGTAGTTTCTTTATGAGTGAAAGAAAGAGGAGTTCAATCAGCCATGACTACCACAGTTTCCTCAAAACACTTGCACATTCTACTGGACAGGCACCATGTTTTTTGATTGCTAAACCAGACTGAAGTTGCAGAAGTGTAGATCTAAGAGTTTCCACAGGAAAAAATACAAAACCATTACACAGGATGCTACGGAAGCCATAAGGAGTGAAGGAAATGCACACTTGTGAGGGAGGTCTTTGAAAGCACTTGCTGCTCAGGAGAACCGAGACAGCACGTTGAATTTCACACATAGAAAAATAATCAAATGATAGAGAAGAATCTTCTCTAACAATGTGTTTTAATGAAACTAAGAACACTACCTTTTCAGACAGAGAAACAAGATACGTGAAGTTTTGTTTTTCACAGTAAGAGCAATTGACATGGTTGATACACAAGGTATCCCTAACCCGTGTACAAACTTTACAGGAAGTCTGTGAGGAAAACAGTAACATTGTGTTAATTTTTGGTGCTTTTATGCATAAACAAAGTGATTTGGTTAGAGTCTTTACTCTTAGATCTACCAAAATTTTACATAAAGTGAAGTGGTTAGACATTCTTATCCTCTCTTCCCATTCCTGATACATTTTTAAGTTCTTGACTTGGGGCAATTATTGAATTTTGTTTATATTACACAACAGAGGCAAGTCACATTAAAAAAGTATCCCCTAGTTTTCTAGAAATTTACTGTTGAAACTGAAAGGCTGAATTCACTGTATTGTCCGTAGAGTTATTAAATTGCAAATACACGTAGTGTAGTTGGCTTCACAAAAGAAAAAAAAAAGCCTATAAATTGCTTGTATGTATTATCTGTAAGTAATAGTCTGTAAATGCATACATGCCGTGACTCTTCCATGCAATATACGGTGGGGTTCTGGTTCAGAAGATGGGCCCTAGAATCATTTATGTTAGCAACTAACACATTTGCAGTTTAGCATCTCTGCATCTATGTTTATTTAGTTGAACTGTGAGCATAAAAGTACTCTCTCTCTCAAGGATTTTTAAAGATTATATAAAATAAGAAAATAAAATGAATTGTTCACTTCCCTCTTAAATTCCCTTAATGACTTGCCATTGTCTCTGACAAATATCTCAAAACCTAGATATGGCCTTTAATACCCTATATGTTGCAGCAACCTCTCTAGCTTCAACTTGTTCTGTTCTACTTTATTCCCTATGTAGCTGAAAGACCTTCTTTCAGTTCCTCCAGGGATCCTGCTTTTTGCTGCTTCTGAGGTTTTACGAATGCTCTTCGCCTGGAACAAATCTCTGCCCTCCCCCATATATGCACTGCACACACAGCCCACTCCCAGCCAGCCTTTACTTCTCAGTGTAAATGTCACTTGTTTAAAAATGGCTTTTCTGATTCACCAATCAAAAACCATTCCTTTTCCTTACTTTTCTCTAATGTAGATTATTGTTTGTTTCTACTAACACGGTGTTGTGGTACTTGGTCTCAAATCAGTGGAAAGATAGATAAGAATCAGACAGGTAAAGACTTAAATATTACTTGTACTCCTTTAGACAACACCTTATGTTCTAGAAGCCATGGATAGATTTTAACTTCTCATAGGTTTTATAGTTGGGAAGAGCAACACAGGATTCTGGATGGCAGCCCACAGAAAGGGAAAAGGGGAGGTAGAAGCAGGACTTCACAGGTCAGTGCCTCCTTCCAAAGCTCTGAATAAATAAATTGATCACAGGGTACAACATGTGACCTGGGATGTGACAGGGCAAAGAGAGACCAGGAGCGCTGGAAACTACCTGCATATGAATAAATGTTTGGAAGTAAAGGAAAAGTATTTTCTCCATTTCCCACAAAAATGTGCTGATTTAAGCCATAAACAACAATTTTTGAGATTAAATAGTGATAAGTATCAGCAGACTCATGCTGTTTAAACATAATTATGTATGTATATGTTATAAACATAAATAGAACTACAAACACATGTGTGCATATACCATGGAATATATGTCATATATTTTAAAACATTACACACACAGTGTGTGTATATATGTAATATATGTTACACACATATAAACAAAAATTAGTGTAATTATTTGGGTAGCATCTACATTTGCTATTGTATTGTCAGCACCAACAAAATAATGAAGCAGACACACTTTGTTTACCTCTGTCTGGCTCTTCACATCTTAAAATATCTATAACTGCTGTAAAGTGTTTAACATGTTATTCAAATTATTTCAAGAACTCAATAGCTGCTTGAGTAGCTATTATGACTATTGTACTGCTGCCATTTATGCCCGTCAAACAGTTTTAATATTGTGGACGTTAAATTATTGTCTGGGTTGTCTATTTCACAGACTTCTCTTTCAGAAATCCATAAGCTTGCCTTACGGCAGGCTTGTCTTCTACTGGTCATAATTTCAAGCAACATACCCTAGTTACAACCTCCACTACTCTTGAGTCATAACTTGAGGGGAAACAGCATGCAAAAACTATAGCAAACTAGAGAGCATGTATTTTGTCCAAAAAAAAAGTCAGTCAATTTTCAACACATTTAGACTTGCTTTGTTTGAATGTGGGTTTAGTACTATCAGACCTTTTGATTTTTTTTCCTAATTTTTACATTTTTTTGAGAAAGGTCTCACTATACAGCTCAGGCTGGTCCCTAGCTCAAAATCCTCTTGTCTCAGCCTCCCAAGTGCTAAGAATACAGATGTGTGGTACCACGAGTACCTCAGACCTCCTGACTTTCGTGGAGAAGCTAAAACCCCAATTCTTTTCATCTAAAATCATAATTTTAGAGGCTAATTAAAAGTTGCTGCACTCTGTGTGATCTGAAACGTCCTGTGGTCTTCCTGCTCTCACTGCACCCTTAGAGAGGCAGTTTGTGGCCTTTTTTATGACACTTGTCTTAGCAGATGAGGGTTCCTGAACCATTTTTACATTTCACTTACTCTTTGCATTGATAATAGTGTTTTTCAAATGCATGTTAACAGTTTGATTTTATTGCTTTATGAGGAATGTATTTCTAGCTGTTATTTTTGTATTTCTACCTATCTTTTGTTTTCTCAAAACCCTCCTAGTATTTTCTTGGTTTCACAAGACATTTCAAAATTAATTATCTGTTAAATGTGTAGCATTTTCAGGGAAAGGAAAAAAATGGAGCCACACTGGATTTTCAAGTTACAGCACAAATAGATTTTTTTGTGTTTGTTAAACTCAACTACAGAAATACATGAGAATAAATGCACAAACATGTGGAAGCAATGATTTTACATCCCATGAATGCATTTCATTTGCAGATTCATTGAACAATAGTTAGGTTTTCTGGAATTTCTCTCAGCATTGATTTTTGTTTAAGGGTTTCTTTCCTTATGACAATAAATTTAGGTTTTTATGTTAGCAACAGAAGTTAGAGGATATTAACAATTTAAAAGTAAAATCTTTTTACAGTTTTTATGGTTTCTGTATGAATAACTTCTATACCTCTGAGAAAAAAAGGCTATGTCCTAAATTATAACATAGTACTTAATATTCATTTTAAATTTTATTATATATAAACCAAGTGACTTTTTCAGACATACAAGTTTATCATATATCACAATGATCTGCTTCATTGCCTTTTGCAGAAAACTAGCATAATCTTTTCAAATACATTTTAATTGACAAGCTCTCTCTCTGTCTGTCTCCCTGTGTCTGTCTCTCTGTCTCTCTGTCTCTCTGTATCTTCCTCTCCCTCTGCCTCTCTGTTTAATGCAAATAACTGAAAGGAAATGATGAAAATATAAACATCCATGATCAAATTTATGAGATATGTAGGAAGAGATATTACAGTATGAGTGTTACCTGGCCAAAGCAATTCCTTTTCAGGTAAATCTCCATTCCAGAAGTAGTAGAATATAAAATTAGTCATGGATGTGGGTGTGGTGGCACATACCTATAATCTCAGATTTCTGGGACTCTGAAGCAGGAGAATAGTGAGTTTGAGTCCAGCCTGAAAAACTTCACAATTTAATGAGACTCTGTCTCAGAATAAAAACGAAAAAGGGCTGGGAATATAGCTCAGGCCCAGTGCCTTGTGTTCAAGACCAAGAACTGTAAAAAAAAAAAAAAAAAAAAAAAATGTTAGTGTCAATGAAATACTCTCATCTCTGGTGCCTAAATGAATTTCTGAAATATTAATTTTGTGGAAAAGTGTATGTTTACCTGCATCTTGAAATTACCTAATGATTTTTAAAGCTATATTGCATTTATTATTTTAAAAATATGGTGCATATTAATAATATGGAATAATGAGCCTTGTTCTGGTATATTGGTATATGCATGTAATATGTTCAGTTAAGTTGCTTCCTTATTACTCTTTCTTCCTTTCTTCTTCCCTCCTTTGATATAATTTTCCATCTCTAAACTTGTACCTTCTAGTTTCCTGACATCTCTCCTTTATTGATGGATGGATGGATGGATGGGTATATATATATATATATATTCATTTTTAGGTGGCTCACATAAGAAAAAAATATACAGCCTTTAACTGTCTGAGACAGGCTTATTGTGCATAACATGGTGGTTTCCAGTCCCATATATTTCACTGCAAATGACATTATTTTGTTATTTTTCTGGCTGAATAGCACTCCATTGTATATATATCACATGTTTTATCCATTCATCTGTTGACGGATATCTAGGTTGCAAAAATATATTTAAAAATATTTTCCCATAATGCCATCACTTTTTAGTCAGTAATTGAATTGACTGAATATTCTATGCTGCTCTTAATATTTTCAGTAACCTGCAAAAGCCACTAAGCTTTGTGGCAAGTTAATAAAACTTTCACAGCAACTCTTATACCTTCTTACAAAGTACAAAAAGGGGGATGGCTTAATGATGTAAGTATTTCATCTTAATAGAATAATCATTTACCTAAGGTTCCATGATGAGTACTTCAGGAACACAAATAGTAATTAAAGAACTTCTTCATAGGCAAAATGGGAAGTCCATATTCCAGGGTACTCCATCATCAGTAAACTCAGAGGGCAACAGAAAAATCCAGGAGATAGCATTGGCTACACCTTAATATAAGTTACATTATCTTCCCCCCAAAGATTTGGCTTCAGAAAAGAAGTCTTCATAGTCAAAACTTTTAAATATCTCTCTATACCATCATAGCTTAATGACAAAGACACAGGCTTTGAATCTACTTACCTGGGTTTGAATCCTATCTCCTTTGGTAACTAGACATCAATTCTTAGATGTGATAATCTTTTGGTTTCTTCATTGACTAAAAAAAACAGACAATGGTGATGTTACCTCCTTCGCAGCTCTGGAGAGAGAATCAAAAACATTAATAATTGTGTCACAGTTCCTGGTGTAGTATATATGTGTCATAGTACCTCTCATTACATTAATCTGAACTGATAACTACTAAACTGTAGTGAAGGTGTAGCTGGAACCATCTTTAATAAATCTAGTTTGAGAGGCAGTTATCTGACAGAATTGGTTTAAAAAACAAGGAGGCAAAGTTATTTAAAACATTAAGTATTTAGATGGGTATGTCATAAATTGTTGTATGTTACTACAAAAATACTTCCTAAGACAACTGAAAAATAATATCTGGAAGAAATAATTATTGTGCATTTTTAAGACAAATGAAAACATTTAATCCCTTTAGTATAAAGGAAATTGTACTGGACTTGTAATATAATCTTCAGTCACAAAATCAGGAAAGAGTTTAGAGAGTTAGGTGTACCTGAAAGTTAGGAAAGAGGTGAAAACAATATGAATGGAAAAAAAGGCAAAGCAAAAACCAAAATGAAGTGAATACAAAAGAACACACAAGATACATTACTCTCCCTGATTTGAAAACATACTACAAAACTATGGTAATCAAAACAGCATAGTACTGGCACTAAAACATACAAATTAAATCAATGGGATAAACTAGAAAGCCCTGAATCAATAAAAAGTGATGTTTATAGTTTCTATTGTTTTGCCAAAGTTGCCAAAAACACACGATGGAAAGATAACTATTTCTCAATAAATGACATTGGAACAATTGGATATTTATATGAAGAAAAATAATATCCTATGTTATACAATATAGAAAACTTCATTGAAAATGGATTAAGTAAAGATTTAAATGCAAAACTTGAATAAATAAAACTATTGGAAGAATATATCACGTGTAAGCATAGAAAAGCAATCATTATTACAGTAAAAAAAAAAGAAACAAAGTATACAATAAATGTCTGTTATACATGATAACTATACCACCAATATCAATAGGAAAGAATTCAGCAGTAATAATACATAGCTAGCTAACTAAAGATTAATAAAACTTAACATTTATACTAGTAAAAATAGAAGGCATAGGGAACTGGAGAATGAAACAAGAAAAGTTTGTAACATTAATCAACAGAAGATGAAGAGGAGAGAAAAATGATACAAGGGTTCCTATTAAGGGAATTAGTAGAATCAGATGAAGTTAAAAGAAAAGAGCAAATGAGATAAAGCAAAAAGAAGAATAAAGACTTTAAAAGAAAAAGAAAAAACTATTTTAAGAAGAAAAAAGAAAAACAAAACAAGGTCAAGTTCCCCCAAACAGTGAAGAATGAGTAAAAAGAGAGAAAAAAATTTAAAAGTTTTTTTCTTTGTATTTTTCAATGAGAGGAAAAGTGCTACAACATTGGACTAAACAATACATTTTTGAATATGAATCCCAATAAACTACTCTTATTCCAATAGGAATGATTAACACCAAGGACTCAAAAAACAGCAAATGATGATGAAATTATTGGGGAAAAAAGGAATTCTTGTACTTTAGTAGTATAAACTAGTAAAATGACTATGGCAATCAATAAGGAAACTCCTTAAAAACCAAAAAACAGAAATTTCATTTGACTCTGCTATACCTCTTCTGGTTATCTCTTTGAAAGAAGTAAAATCATCATATAGCAATGATACACACATATTCATGATATAGCAAGACAATTCACAATAACTAGATTATGAATGTGGCTTGCATACCTACCAATAATACATGGATATATGTGTCTAACAGATATCTATGTCTATGTCTATGTCTATGTCTATGTCTATGTCTATGTCTATATCTATACCTATATCTATATCTATCTGACAGAGCTATACAGAAAGACAAACTTGAGTCATTGTAGGAAAATGAATAGATTTTTTTGAAACCATAATTCCATGAAAAATAAATCAGACATAGAAGGCTAGATATTGCTTGGTTTTACAAAACCCAAATTATAAATAAGTTAAAGAGAGAAAGAAATATTTTCGCTGTTATAGTTTATATCTAGATGTACCCTAAGAGCCTAAAGTGCTCATAGTCAGGCTTTTGGATGGTGGTTGAATTGTGGGTGCTTATTCTTGACTTGTCAAGAGGTGGTGTCTGGCTGGAAGAGATGGGTCACTGCCTGGGGAGGGAGATCCTCTCTCCCCTCCTTCACTCACTCCTTTCCTGACACCATGCCATGAGCTGCTTCTCCGCCAGTTTCTGTAGGCCAGTGATGGAGAACTCTTCAGCTCTTTCAATGATACAAATGGCCCACTGTGGCCCTTTGTGCCATAGGTTCATCTCTGCTGCTCTACACCATGCTATAGTGCCTTGGAGCCTGCTGACTATGGACCATAAACATGAATCAAAATAAAATTGTACTTTTTTAAGTTGTGGATGCCAGATATTACATCTCAGAGATGATGAGAGTGTGTAACAAAGACATATTTTGGTATGAAGGAAGTGGGGTTCTTTGTGTGAGTATGTAGCTCAGAAGCCTATGGAATGGGTTTGCAGGAGGAGTTTGGAAAGGTTTAGAGATGCCAGCTAGAGAAGCAGCTCTAGAATACTGTATGCCAAGCTAGATAGGAGATTCTGATTAACATTCAAAAGACCAGAGTGCCGATAAAAATGCAAACAGTAAAGATCACGCTTCCAAGGGTTCATTTGGGAAAAAGGAACCTAATGGCATTTAGACTGTAGGCAATGTGGTATGCCCTGGTAGAAAATTTGTCTACATTTTGCTCATGTCCTGATACTTCTTGAGTGATTAAGAGTAGCAGATTAATCTGGCAGATGAAATTTCAAGGCAGTCCCATATTCAGACTGTAACAAGGCTATTGATTGCTGCTTTTAGTGAGATATATTGTAAGAAGCAGGAGAAAAAAAATCCCATTTAAAGGATTTTTAGTTTTGCCAGGAAGAAAACCTTGCAAGGATGGAGTGAAGAGCTTTGTTGTTGAAAAGATTAATATTGGGCCTGAGATTTAGCTCAGTGGCTTAAGTGCCTGCCTGGCAAGTGCAAGGTCGTGAGTTCGATCCCCGGTACAAAAAAAACAAAAACAAAAACAAAAACAAAACGGGGCCTGCCTGGCAAGCGTGAGGTCATGAGTTCAATCCCCGGTACAAAAAAAAAAAAAAAGATTAATATTAAAAAAAGACAAATAGTTTAAAATGGGGCAATGGAAAAGATAGCTTGAGGGCATCACAAGAACTAGCAGAACCTCATCTTATTTGGCTCAACTTTGCAAAAGTGAGGCACTTTGAGAAGACAGCCCATGGCATTTGGATGAAAAAGAAAAAGGCAGCCTAGGGCACTGATTCCTAAGGATTTAGTTCATAGTACCCAGTCATTCAGGCACTTGAAGTCTTCTACAACCATGACATAAGGGAGCCTGACTACCACTTAAGCCAGGGGCAGAATTGGTGTCCATTACATGGTGCTAGTTTTATTGGTATGCAGAATGAAAGAGTTATCAGGTCAGGGAGGCTTCCATTGTGATTTCAGAACAGGGCTTGGGCAGCCAGGCAGTATGCTTCAGACAAGGCAACCCCTGAAGCTGTGAAAGTGAAGCTGAAAGTTCAGTGGAGAACTCAATGTGTTGGAGAAGCTACAAATGTAAAATGTATGAAGAAAGCTACAGGATTATGCAAAGCCAGCCCAAGAGAGAAGCCATGAGATTTGTACCATAGGCAGCACTGTAGGATCAGAGCCACTTAAGCCCTTTGGGATTCACATCTCATTGCCATCACTTACCTTAGGTATTGGAAATGAAATTACAGAATTAAATGACTGTGCTGCTTGGTTTTGGCTTTACTTTGGTCCAATTGGTTTTTATCCCTGTATTTTTCCCTTTTGGAATGTTGGTGTTTATCTTGCATCTTTGAATGTCAGCAGTATTTAACTTTCTTCTTGATTTTTACAAGAATGTTCACCTTAAATCACAGAGGAGACTTTGGACAGACTTCAGCAGTGCTGAAACTGTTAAGACTTTGGCAGCTCTCAGAGATAGGCTAAAAGGATGTGCGTGAGTCTTTGGGGGTTGGGGTAGAATGCTGTGGTTTGTCCCCTAACAGCCTAATGTACTCATAGGCAGGGATTTTGAAAGATGATTAGATTATGGGGTTCACTGTTGATTTCCTGTTAGAATGTGGGGTCTATTTGAAAGAGACTGGGGCACTGGGGCATGTGGTCACTGGGGCATGTACCCCAGTCTCTCTTCTGAGCTCCTTCCTTTACTGTTTGTTTTCTCTCCACCACGCCAGGAGCGGCTACTCTTCTACCAGGCACCTGTGCCATGTCGTCCTGTGTTGGAGCCAGCTGGCCATGGATTATAAATGTGAGTGAAAATGAAGCTTTCCCCTTACATGTTACAGGTATCAGATATTGTGTTTCAGTTATAAAGAAAGTAGCTAGGACAGTAGGAAGCAGAGAGGTCGACCCTGTGAACATGGGAAGGGAATCTAGAGAAGACAGATTGGGTAGGAGGCATAAAATGATAAAGATGAAGATGTAGTATATATATTATAGTGTATATATAAATTTAAATTTCCCTAATGAATGTTATTATAATGTATTACAAACATAGAATAGAAACATAAAAGTATAAAATAGAATAGTGAGGTATAGGTGGTTGGGGAAATGAAAAAGCATACATAATTTCAATTAGATAGAATCAAAAAGTTCAGGAGATCTGTTGTAGAACGTAGTGACTACAGTTAATATCAATATAAATTTCATTTTTTAAAAAATTGCTGAAAGAGTAGAAGTGTTTTCTTTGCACAAACATGAAATTAAGAATGCGAAGTAATGTATATCTCTTTTGACTAGCTTGGTGTAGCCATTCTACACTGAGGATGCATTTTAAAAGAACATGCTTTACATAATACATAGTTATGGTCAATCAAAAAATAAAGAAAATTTAAAAAATTAAAGAAAATTAAAAAATTAAGAAAGTGATATGGGACCTTTAAATGATACAGGAGAACTATTATAACTCTCATTCTGTTAGATGTCAGATAAGTTTGTGTTCTGTGAAATTAAAGCATGAATTTTAAGGAACAGTGAAGATTAAGAGTAGAAAAACTTTATTTGGAGAGAGAGCTCTCGAGAGACAGGAGGGGGCCCGAGTGGATGGCCGAGGAGCCCTCTTTTTAAAGAAAGTTTTATAGAGCTAAATCACGAGGCAGGTAGAAAATCACCAGGTGGGCTCAACATGGGACAAAACTATGACTGACTAGTAAGATTATAAGTATATCCACTTAGATAATGTTGATCCAATAGGGAAGCGAGTCACATAGTAAGTGTACATGGAAAGAACAAGCACCTTTATTGGAAGAGATGAGTCAGGAGGTCCTGGTTACCTACTTGGGTGACTGATGTCTTTATTGCACCAAGCAATACTGATTATAGTATGTTGCTTATCTCCTGGGGAACAATGTAGGCCTGGTCCTATAACGATTGTGACTTCAGCTGCAGTTGTAATGTATTCTCATCCTCTTTACTGACTCTCCTGAGGGCCTAGACCCATCTGGCTGCCTATATTTTTACCTAACTTAGCTGTCTGTGATACTACCCCCTCTGAAGAGGTACACATAACTGCTAACAGGGGAAGGGGTGGCTACTCCTGGCTGAAGAGGGTTATCATTGTGATCAGCCGTCAGAGATACTTCACAGAGGATTTATCTAAAAGCCTTCAATAGATGCCAGGTGTTTTTATCTTGGGTAGGTGTATAGGTTTAAGTTTGGAGGAGACAAGGCCAAAGAAACAGTTAAGTATGCATGGGACAAATAATAAGATAAACACGACTGTTATGAATACAAGCAACAAATATTCCCACCAGGAAGAGCCAATAATAGCCATCTACAAACAGAGTAAGGAGCAAGTCTAGGGCATTTTAGAATCTGACATGGCGTTAACCTGTTGTTTAATATCTTGGACAGCCATTGAGATATTAGCAGAACAATCAGGAATGAATTTAGCTTTTACAATTGTACAAATACCTCCCTAAGGGCTGGGGATTTAGCTCAGCGGTGTAAGGGCCTGCCTGGCAAGCGCAAGGTTGTGAGTTTAATCCCCGGTACCAAAAAAATAAAATAAATAAAAAGAAAAAGAAAAAGAAAATACCTCCCTGGGCAGCTGTTAGAATGTCTAATACCACCCATAGATGGCTGGAGGATAGCTTGACACATTAACTTTTTTTCGTTTAGGACAGAGACCAGTTGAGGTATTGTTTAAGGCTTGTTGAGTATAGTTGGTCAAGGCCTTGATATGTTGTATAACATCCTTGAATCTTAGAGTAGGGATAAAAATAGAAGCCCAGTGATCACACCATGAAACACACTTGTATACCCTCGATGCTATAGATGGGGTAAGTTTGTAGGTTGTTGTTCATTGTTTTTGACACTCTTGCCGCATAACCACACAAGTCCCAGCTTGCATCTCCCTATATGGTACACAAATAGTAAAAACAACAAAACAAAACAAAACTTGCTTCTAAAACAAGAGAATGAGTTAATGAGCAAATAAATACTAGAGAACATAAAAAACAAAACAAACTTCATTTTAGTCAAAGTCCCCAGAAAGCATAACATGCATAACCTGAGACAAAAACTTGATTGTCAGCAGGCAACAAGAAAAAAGCAAAAGGAAAAGTGTGATGAGGTGGAGTGGGGGTTGAGGGAAGTAAAGGAAAGGTGATCATTCAAAGTACAATCTTATTCATGAAGTCATTGCAGTGAAGATTGCATGTTCCAATTGGGATAAAGGTATTCCCTAAAGCCCGAATGGAAAAGGTAGTAGCTCTACATTAATGTATAATTTATTTATCTCAATTGAAGAGATAAATATTTTTAGGTAAATATCTATTGCATCTACATTTTTTTTTAGACAGTCTCACTATGCAGTTAATTTCAGGTTGGCCTTGAACACACTTATAAACCCCAGGCTGGCCTCTAAACTCACAGCAATCCTCCTGCCTCAGATTCTTGAGAGCTGATATTACAGGCATGTACCACCATGTCTGGCACATCTACATCTTTAATATTTTATATTTGGCAAAATAAATTGGATTTTCTTTTAGAAAAAATGGAGAGATTACTTTAAATTCTGTGTATAACTACTTCTGGGAATTAGCAACATAGAAAGGTTTAGGAATGAGGTGGGTGTTAAGCCTAGCCTTGA
Organism: Dolichotis patagonum; assembly: GCA_004027295.1. NCBI lineage: Eukaryota > Metazoa > Chordata > Mammalia > Rodentia > Caviidae > Dolichotis > Dolichotis patagonum. The sequence goes on along the minus strand of PVJX010000239.1, from coordinate 206,282 downwards.
TGAGTAATTAGAAAAAAAAAGAGACTAGACACATTGAGGGGTTGCTATGTCCTAGATGCATAATTACATTAAATTCTGATAGGTATTACTATTCCCAGTTTAAAGATGGGAGTACAAGGTCTACATAAGTTAATGAATTTAGAAAATGCCAAAACTTGCATGACAGGGCTACGTTTTGATGCAGGCAATTTCAAACTCAGCAGGATTAGCTTTCTCAGCAATAGCCCGGTGCAGACCAGCATCTTGGGGAAGGCTGGGTTGGAACTTTTCCTCCCTTATACCATGATCCTGTAGCGTTTGACTTGTATGAGTTCTTCACAAGCTCTTTTATCAAACTTTCTTATTGAGGGATAACAATGCTATCTCTCCAAAGAGCCATCAAGATCATTAAATGAGCACTTCCAAGTGCTCAGAATAGTAACTGGCATATAAATGCTCAATGGGTACTGTTTCCATGGATAAAGAAAAGACGCAAAGAGGAAGAAAAGAGAGAGAGAGAAGAGAGCAAGGAGGAGAGGAGAATTTCTACATTCAAATTGCTGCTTTTCTAAGTAGTGGGCATTCTGAGTAGAAGGAGTGAGAGCACCAAAGGCATAAAAGCAGGAAAAGTAGTGTTATCTGCTCTCTTCCTAAGAATGTAGGAAATAAAGATGGGATCAGGGCACTTTGGAGTAATTTCAGCCTAGATGGAAATTTCTGGGTACCTGTACCCCAATGGCTTGGCAGTGAAGTGATTTTAATTCTTATGAAGCCAATTTCCCTGTCTACTTTGTTCCCTGAATGTCTGTGGGGGAAGTTAAATAAATAATTTCTTCTCTACTGATACAGCTGAGATATGTTCAATTTATCTACTATTTATTATTTAGCTTAAATTTCAATTAAAACTATGTAGAATTGAAAAGAAAACTTTCAATTCATAGAGTTGTTGCATATATGTAGTAAATACCTTAGGTATTTGGCTAGATACTGGTGATTAACAAGCAATTAGAAGAAGTAGAATTTACCCTTTTTATTTCGATATCTTTTATTTTCCTCCATATATTAAGATTCATAAAACCAGCATCCAACTTACAACCAATGGGACAATATTGTTTTTCTTTCACTTCCCAAAGCTGCTATTAAATCACCGATGGTTTATAGCTCTTAAGTTTATTTCTTCGTAGAACACTACTAAACCCAGAGATTGTATTGTATTTGGTAACCACTGTATCAAGTCGTGATCAATTTGTTTTTTAAAATCAGAAATAAAGAATAATCAAGGAACTAAGATATTATTGCAAAAAGGCACACAATCCCAATTAGTTAATAAAATCTATCGAGAAAAGTAACTTTAGGATAATGCAATGCTTGACTCAAGTAAGAATTTTTGTTGATTGACAACCTACCGTGTTTCAGAGAACAATTAATAAAGACAAAAAATAAATGAGATGTGAGAACTCCTAGGTAGAGAAAAAAACAAAGCCCTCTCCCAGCCAGTCATGCAGAGCGCAGACCTAAAATGGAGTCAGGAAAGAGCTATGCACATAAAATTCCTATTATAAATGCTATAGGAATATCAAGAGAAAGTATGCTTGAGGTTTTGAAAATGTCAAGAAAATGTGCCCAGTGGAAATGTGGCTTGCTATGAAGTATTTAGTTCAACAGAAACTGGAGATTTGGTGTCTGTGTGGCACTTTATGGGTGCTAAAGTCTCTGGGGAAGAACGAGCTTTTTGAGTAGTTTGGAGACAGGTAATGCAGGAAGACTTGCACGGTCGCTCTTGGACCCTGGACTTCACCAATTATCTGATCTTCATAATAAGACCCAAACCCCCAATTTCTTCACTTCTCTCAACAGATACAGGGGAAAGGTAAGTATATTTCACCTTTTAATGTGAACATTTCAAGTAGTTTGTGCAGAATCGTTTACTTATGAAGAAAATATAAGTAGTAGGCTTATGAGCTCTCTTGCAAACAACTGGCTTTTACAGACTCTTCGGTGTTGGGTTGCACAAAGATTTTCTGGAATCTCCTTTCTCTTCCTCATTACTTCCAAAGTCTGGGTGTCAAAGGCCACCTCCAAGGGGAGCAGTCCTGGGAACTAAAATTTTAGCTCTTTGAGGAGCAGTTATCCCTCCCTTCTACGGAGGAAAGAAAGACCTATTCCCACAAATCAGTGGTGAGGCTGTGTATTCCTCAAGGGAAAGAATTGAACAGAATTCACAGCCACTCCTTGAAAACAGTGGCCACCTGGGCAAGGTGCGCAGCTCCTCCGATTCTTCAACTGGGAAGGTGGGGGCGGGGTACCAGTCTGGTTCCCATAGACACGAGGTGAAGGCGAACCCTAAATAATGGGCCCTGCCCATTCACCAAGGTCTAGTTCAATGTACTGATTCCCGGGCCCCTCCGCTGCCAGCTTCCGTGACGGGAGCTGGAAAGTTTGGGAGACGCGGTGCTAACCCAGTAACACTAACAATCAGTGCTGGCGAGGTTCCGCCTCTCTGGCACTCAGTTCCCCATTCGTGAGAGCCGGGAGCGGAGGGGCCGGGCGCCCCGCGATGCCCTCGCCGCCCCGCGCGCCAGGACGCACCCTGGCGGCGCCGCCGGCCCGGGCGCCTCCCGCGAGGTGCGCCAGGTGGCCAGGGTGTCAGGCGCGGCCCCGCGCGACCCACTGAGTCAGCCGCCCAGCTATGCGGCGGAACCAGGGCGGCCGGCCCGACCGCCCCCGCCGCTGAGCTCGCGCTGCCCCCGCGCGGGCCGGGAGGAAGCGGCGGCGCGGGCGCACCTGGGCCGGGCTCCCGGCGGGCGCGGCGCTTCCGGAGCTGCGCGCCTCTCGGCCGGCGCCCGCCGCGCTCCCGCCTCCAGGTGCGGCGGCCGGGAACAGCGCCGCCCGCGCGGCCGCAGCCCCACTGAAGACCTCAGCCGGCGGGGCCGGGACGCCGGAGGCCCGCGCCGGAGCGGAGGGCGGGAGAGACGCCGGCCTGGGGCCCCCAGCCCCGCCCCGCCTCGCCTGCGAGCTGGGCGGCCACGCGCGAGGCGAGTACCGGGGCGAGGACCGAGGACTGGAGGGCGCGGGCGGGCGGGTGCGCTGGGCCAGTGCGGGGGCCCTCGGCGCGAGCCGGGGCTGCTCTGCACTTTTCCCGGTCAATTTCTGGAGCGCGAAGTGCTGGGTTCTGGTTGCTGCCTCCTGGATTTGCTCCCGCGTGTGGGCGTCTAAAAAGAAAGCAGAAGCGGTAAGTGATACAGAAACTGCGCTTACTTCTGGGATTTGACCCGGCAGGGTGACGAGCCGGACAGACAGCTAGGACCTCCCTCCCCCAAGAAGCAAGTTCCAGGCTCCTTTCTCAGAAGAGATAATGATTTTGGTCCTGTCTCTGTGCTTCCCCGCACCCTGCTGGTTACACACTTTGAAGCGAATGGCCTGTTAATTAACTTTAATTACAACCCTTTGGCCTCCACCTACTTGAACCGAACACCGTACAGGGGGACCTGTGGAGAATGAGTTTATGAGATTGCTCCCTCTCCTTCACTTTTGGAGACAGTTCTCTTGGGAGAATGGCTGTCATCCTATTTATTGAAGTAAGTGCTATTTTATTTCATTCTGGCTTCTTAACCACTTTTCCCACCTCCTTCTGACGATCTGGAATTATTTTGATGCGGAGACGACTTCTCGAAATTTTATTGTGAGCTATAACCTTTGATACAGGGAAAATACAAGAGAACAGCAAGGTAGTTTGTGTGGAATAATGACATACTAGGGTGCTGCCAGTTTGTATGATGATAACAACTTTCTTGCTTTTCTTTTCTTTTCTTTTCTTTTCTTTTCTTTCTTTCTTTCTTTCTTTCTTTCTTTCTTTCTTTTTTTGCAAGCTTGTCCTTGAGGTAGACTGTTCAGTGGACTATATCCTTTGGGTTTAAAAACAAATGTTTGGAAAATAAGCTATTTTTAAAAGTACATTTAATCGGATGTCATTGTTATTGCCAATAATAGTATTGTACTTACAAGCTCAGTATTGATCTCTCCGCACTTAAGCACTCTGCACCAGCAGGAGTTTATGGAACCTTGCCCATAAGTAATTGGAAGGTGAAGTTATGAGTATTTAAAAAGAATGGTAACTTTTTTAAGGAGAGAAAAAAAAAAAACCAAAAACCTCTGAACTCTTATTCATGGCTTTCATACACGTTCAAGAGAGATATGCAGGGAACAGTCTCATGACAGTCCACTGTTTAACAATGTTTTAAAAAAGAAAAAAAGTGGGTCATCGAAGTAGGCTAGAGCCCAAAATGGAAATATCTCCCAGGCTTCTTTCCAAACAGATATTTAACCCACACCTCTAAGGTGGGTCCTAACACCAAGGGGGTTTTATATAGACTCGATTTGTGATTGTCGGTACCCAAAGATTTATTAAATTAAAATGTACCTAGAGGGTAAATCAAATGGCTCATTAAAACTTATTTATGTGGGTGTGCATGTGTTTGTATTTTTTTCTTCTGTGAGCCTGTCAGATTTTACAGGAGTTGCCTGTGCAGGGAGAGGCCATTTAAAAACAATTGATCATTCTTCTAATATCCTAAGTTCCTCCCAGTGAGGTTCATATTCAGTGAACGCTTTTCAGATTCAACTACTCTCAGTTACTGTGATTTAATATAGAACTCAGATTATAATGAATTGCAGTTTTCATAGGAACTGTTAGATTAGCATTTTTGAAACTGAAGTTTTTAAACCCTGTTTTAGATTCTGAGTTATGGACTTCATGATAAGCGAGAGGAAATTTCTGGTTGTTTTTATTTTGTCACTTTCTTATCCACTTCTTTGCAACTCAAAGTTTGGTGAAAGTGACTGTAAAATGGTGAGTATAAATGACAGTCATTACTTTAATACCTTCTTTTAGCATATGTTCCCTTCTTCTTTACTTATTGATTTATTGCGTTCAAATTTTACCCTTAGCAAAACGCGGACATTTTTGGAATTCTTTATTTATTTTGGAATTCTTTAGGCAGAGATTTAAAAGATAATGTTAGAAATATTTCTTAGTTTTGACCAAATGTGACAGATGTGAAAAGAAAAGTTAGGAGATGCCATCTTAATCTTTTCTGCTTTATAGTTTATTATTTTTGGGTTTTTTTTAAAGTATTGGCTAAATTAAGTGTAATATTAGATAAGCCATTTGGCTTAATAATATTTATTCTCTTTTTATAATTCTGTCTAGTTAGAAACTTGACTTGTTCAATTTTGTTACACTTTTGACTCAGCATAAGCTATTTATGATTGAGGAGGGAACAAAAGATCCTTGATCTGGATTGGAGTAGTCACTTTGTTGGGCAGGTATGACGATGAAAAGTCCTTATGGGAAGCAGATTGTTTTTCTATCTTCTACTGTACATGCCTATGGAGATGGACAGGTGAGGGAATATTCAGAGACTGATCAGATGGCTTTCACCAAAACGGAATGCAAAAAGGACGTAGTGGTTGCAGTACATAGAGTATGAGAAGGGTTTGATCTGTGCAAGAGAGGAAGAGAATTGTGGTTTCCTTTTTGATTATCAGGTGACTTGGGCTTTTGGGTTGGACGATAGTGAGGGATTATCCAGATTTTTCCCTGTATCTTCAAGAAATGCAGACTCCTTACTCTGCTATTCAGAGCCCTTCAGAGTTGACTCCAGCCTGCAGTTGTGGTGTCATCTTTCATCACTTGTTGAAGCATCATGGATCCATCCCGGCTACTGGGCCTCCTTCCTGTTACTGGTGTTTATTCCACCTTTCTTCCTTCTTCCTGGCATTCCTCCTGCTTTCAAATAAAGAGGATACACTGGAGTCATTTGTAGGAACATGGATGTACCTTGAGATCATAATGTTAGGTGAAACAAATCAGATATGTAAGCTTAAATATTGCATGGTTTCTCTTATGTGAGAAACCAAGAATATAAAGAACAAAATACAAGGTAGATGATAGAAAAAGAGGCGATAGATCTTTGCAAAAAGAATTAAGATGTGTTCCAGCAGGTTAAATGTTTATAGCTTAACATGTAGTACTTTGACCCATTTTGATTTTAGCACATGGTAAGAATATCGGTCTAGATTCAATCTTCGGCATATGGATAGCCAGTTCCCCCAAAATCATTTATTAAAGAGGCTATCTTTCTTCCACTGTGTGGTTTTGGCACTTTTGTCAAAGATCAAATAATTGAATGTACTTGGAATTATTTCTGCATTTTCTTTTCTGTTCCATTGAATCTCATGTCTGTTTTTATCACAGTAGCTTGGTAATATAATTTCAGGTCCAGGATTGTGATGCTTCCTGCTTTGTTCTTTTTACTCAGATTTGCTTTTGCTATTGTGGAGCATTGTTCATAGAGGCTAAATTTTGGAACTGGATTATATGTCCATCAGCAGATGACTAGGTGAAGAAAATGTGATATTTTCACATAATGGGATACTACTTTGCCATAAAGAAAGAAAAACTCAAATTCCTTGCAGGAAAATGGATGTACTTTGAGACCATAATGTTGTGAAATGAATCAGATGCACAAGTTTAAATATCATATTTTCTCTTAGATGAGAAACTCAAAGAGCAAAAGAAAAGATAGATACTGTCAAAGAAAGTAGGGATTGTTTATTACAGAGAAAAGGGATCAAGAGATGGAGGAAGGATGGAGGGAAGGATTAGGCAATGAAAAAATGAATTGGAATGTGTTGTGTGCATGTACCAACTTCCTGCAATAAATGTAAACATTCATATACGAATATGTACTAATAAAGTAGATTAAATTTTAAAAATAAAATGTGTTATGTACATGTACCAGCTCCTCACAAGGAATGTAATCATGTATTACAAACTTATACTAATGAAAAACAAAACCAGTGAATATTGCCCTCTGCACCTGTGATATTTCTTTTTGTACATCTTGAAACCATCACTGGGTCCCTACATTGATCCCCTCCATTTGCACAGCTCTGAATTGCTGCAATGTTGTGCTAGATTCTTGGGGTTGATTTGAGATTAGAGTTTCAAAGCACTTCTGAAGCATAATGCTGCTTCTCTAGGTGATTAAAAATAAACCATAGGAAAAGTAAGGTTCGTGAAAAAATTTTTTTTGATTTAGGTGCTTTTTTGGGTGCAACAGATTCTTCTAAAATGGTTTGTCTTGTTCTTCGTTCTTCACTGGCACTGAGCAGTAAAGGACTGACTGATTATTCAAATACATGTGATGGTCCTTTGCTCATTGTCTAATCTGCCACTTTGTTTTAAACTCTTGGAAGAGGGCATTGTATCTTCACTTGCTATGTGGCTGTTGCTACTGTTTTCAAATGAGATAATAGATATTGTTATCTTGTACTGCAAATCTTTCCCACTATTATCTTAGAGAAAGTGGTGTTCTTTAAATATTTATTAAAAGAACCAACATAAGTAAATAGGCCAATTAGTTAGGAGACATTTGTTGTGGTGCTTTCTTTTCATAAGAAAAAGAAACTTGACAATTACTGGACCAATGGAAAGCCCTCAAGTTCAGTTGGAAAAGAGGTCAAGATAGTATTTATAAATACAAAGAGGAAACATTCATGGTGGGCTATTTTGAAACATCTGATTGTTGGTTTAAAAACGTGACTCAAATTCAGTGTAATTGTACAGTATAGAGTTGTGCAAAAATTTTTAAATTGTGATGTAGCATACTTACACAAATCTGTGTATGCCCTAAGTGTATACTTTACAATTTTTGTATTGCAGTGTAATGACTGTTTTCACCAGCTTGAACATTAAAGCTATGTCCAGAATATCATGCATTGGGACAGAAGCCTGAAAAATAAGTTCTTGTGAAGAACAAGGTCAATAAGGAAAGAATTTCTGTTTTTCTTTCTTCCAGTTGTCCATATACAGATACATGTCCACTGTGGAGAAGTAGGAGAGGCCAGTACTGGGTTTACACAGGTGCCTGAGTGTTAGAGACAGGCAGCCAGAGTCTATCTTAGTGACGTAGGTGTATCTCTTCTTTCCATGACTTCCGGTTCTGCCTTTGTAGATGAAATCCTTCTTTGGTTGCCCAAGAATAGTGGTTCTACTTTAAAGATCTTACCATTAGAATGTATAACGAGTTGCAAACCACACCCAATTAACTAAAAATCTCGATGGGCAATTTAAAAGACAAACTTATGAAGGATAGTATCAAGCATTTAACCGTTAAGGTGTTAAGGTATTCCCTAAACACCTAAACCTAGGTGTTAGCTGTGTTACTAATTAACTTTTCATACTAAATAAAGGAGTTAAGACTCCTGGCCTTCAAGGGTGTGGAAATACATAGATGTTAAATTCTAGATTTTGAGAGTTGTGTTTGTTTCAGATTGTACATTAAGTTGTACAACAATAAAAATATAGCTTAGAATAATCCTTTTTCCCTGATCCAAGCATGGAATGATTTTGCCTAGAGCCTGCGTATTTTAAGATCCAACCTTAGTTATTCTACATCTAGCAACTACTAAATACTTATTTGCCAGATACTATTCTAAGATGCTTATGCATATTCACTCATTTCATCTTAAAATCAGCTCGGTTAGGCATTATTGTCATCCCTGCTTACTGATGATAGCTGTGAGTTGCAAGAAAAGAATTTCACAAGGGTGCATAGTTGCACACAGCTGAGCTGGAATCTCTGGGAATCACAGTGGCCTGGGTTCCAGGTCTGTTGTCCTTTTTTTTTTTTTCTTCGTACTGCGACTGGGAATCAAACTCATGACCTTGTGCAGGCGCTTATACCACGGAGTTAAATCCCTGACCCTATTCTTTAGCTCTTTAAAGGTGGTATTCTTTTTTGTTTGTTTGTTTGTTTGTTTTTGGTATGGGGCGGTGGCGGGGGGGGTATCTTACAAGCTCATATTTGCCAGGCAGGCGCTCATGCCACTAAGCTAAATCCCTGGCACTTGGTCTGTTTTCTTTAGGTGAAATCATCAATCTCTAAATGCTATCAACATCTGTATTTCATTACATTAATAAAACTGTTTACTGCTGTGTTAAGTGCTTTGTGAGTTTATTAGAAGAATAATTTACAGAACTTATTTAAAGGAATGTAACATTTCTATGCCATCTGAAGAATAACACTCAAACCAAGTATGCTAATATAATATGAATATGTGAAGTACAGTATTTTATATAACTAATAACCAGCATTTGTTGTAAACTTGCACTTCATGCCATGTACTGTTAAATATAATGTTGTAAGATATAAGGCATGTTATCCTTATTTTAAAAGTGAGGATTCTGAACTTTGGGGAAAGTTACATAATTTAAGCAGGATATTCAGAAAGTGGGGAAACCAGGTTTGGAATTCTTGCATTGTGATACCTGCATTATTGCGTGGGTGGCATTAATGTGGGATTAAAGATGGACGGAGTAGGCAGGGGACCTCATGGAGTGAGGGTGCTGTACTTCTAAGCCTTGAGTTGGCTCTTAAGGGAGAGAAAAAGTTGAAGTGTGTACAATAAGGGGACTCTATTCTATGCCTTGACTCTTATGTTGTCATAAAAAACTTAAAATTTATTCTTTTAACCATTTTGGAATGCAAAGTATTATCCTATTAAGTATATTTACGTTGTTTTGAAACAAGAGTTCTGGAAGTGTTTCATCTTGCAAAACTGAAATCCCGTGCTCATTTACTCTCTGTTTCTCCCTGGTACCACCATTTCCACTTATAATTTCTATGAGCTTGGCCCCTAAGATAATTGTTATAAAGAAGTTATATAGGATTTGGCCTTTACATGATTGGCTTATTTCATGAAGCATCATATCTTCAGGCTTCAGCTGTTTTGTAGCAGGTGGCAGGATTTCTTCTAGCTCTCTTTTTTAAATGTTCTTAGTAGTGGAGTCTTCCATCCTGCATATGCACCACGTTTTGTTACCCATTGATCTGCCTAGGCACATTGTTTTGATTTCATTTAAATCTAAATCTTTGAGATATGATCAGATTTTTTTTTTTTTTACTGGGGATTGAATTTGTGACCTTGCACTTGCCAGGCAGGTGCTTATGCTGCTGAGTTAAATCCCCAGCGGTCAGAAATTTTTTTTATCAGTACTTTCTTTTGTGTTCCAGTTGTTTTATACTATCACTGTTGATGTTCATATGGTCTATGAATACTTGTTTTGGTCTTATGTGGCAATTGGATTTTGACTTAATACTGTACTGTATCAGTCATGTGTTAGTTGCCTTCCTGAAATGATAAATACAGAATAAATTTTAATAAACTACTGTATAGATTACCATGGCTTTTCACAATGATTTCAGCGATGTTCTTAGTTTATTAAGTCATAAATCTCAGGCAACTGCATTTGAATGAATATAGGCTCCTATTTTTAAGTACTTATGTGAACATACACTCCGACAATCGAACTAAAAGGTTTGTAAAACTTGAACCTGCAAGTCATGGTATATTTGATCAGTATTTCCCTAGTGAATATAAGTGCTTATGCATAACATGCAAAGGTGAGGAAACTATGAAGTCTTTGATATATTTCTACCATTAGATCAGTTGTACAACTATTAGAGGCATCGCAATTAAAAACATAGATTGTGACCAACTCTGAAAGCATAGCTTTGAGCTTAGAATTTTATTTCCAAAGTATTCATGAGGATTAAATGAGATCCTACACAGATGGTCTTCTAACCCTTTACAGCTCTTGGTTATTATTAGCAATGTAAGTCTGAGGAAAATTAAACAACTATGAGTGTGTTTTGATGGGTGGGGAAGGAGTGGTGATCTAGGTATAAAACTTAGGACAAAAGAGATCAGATTGAGTACACACGTAAATGTGTGAGATGTGTACAATTAGATGTGAGAGATGAACAAGTTGAGAGGACTTGGCTTCCTGAAGGAGTTTAATTTCACATGTGATAAGGAAGGTAAGTGAATAATAGTGTCAAGGAATGCCAGATGATCAGTTTTATACTTTTCAGGGACTAATCACTTAGGCTGAAATAATCAGGAGTTCTGACCTTCAGCTTTTTGCACTCTGCATTATATTATGGGATGGAATAATATGAATACTTAAGAGTTAATACCTTAGTGTTAAACGTTGAGTTTCTTTGATGTACAAATAATATGCCTGGTTTTTGTGATATATTCTGTACTGAAACACAAATGGACTTATAATACTTGTAGCCTGAACTACTTAGGTGAGCATATTATGCATGTGAAATCCTTTAATTTTCCAAGGAATTAGCTGTTTTTCCACAGTAAGTTAACAAGTTGAAGGCCCTGTAGTACCTTCTAGTACCTGGCTCTGTATGAAGACTTAATTAATTGTAGAGATTTGAAGGAATAAGAATTGACCCTGAAGTTTTAGGTGCCATTATAGGGTGGTGGTAGTACTTTTCTTATCTGCTGATATCACTCAGTTATTGAAACCAGAAACAAATTTTCTCACATATTTTGAATCTAACCTTGGGATATAGTTTGATTGTATTGGGAACTACTGTTATGGAATACAATAAACTTATTTGTTACTTAGAATCTGTAAGACTTGTAAGACATTGAAAAGTTTGATTATTCATTTAGCTGTCACTTTTTTTTTTGTATTTCTTTTTAAAGGTTCTTTTCAGTCCTGTGATCCTACGATTGTTAAGCCTATTATTTCATCACATTTGCAAGTTTCTAACTGTGATAAAGTTATACTTCTACTTTTATGATGTTGTGATTCATTGTTTGAATGCATTAAATGTATAACTGAGTTCACTTATGCTGTTATTTTTTCTCCTATAATATATTGGAATCAAGGAAAAGTAATTCCAGAAGTTTTAGGCATTGACTAATGAATGGCTTTATGACTTAATGAAATGATTTAACTGAAAGCATGACTTTTGATTGTTTTTTTCCCTAGTTCAACTAAAAACATACACAGATTCTAAAGACAGCGGGGGAGGGCGACTGAAGTGGGGAGGGGTCTACTGTAGTGGTGGTCTTCATCATTTGAGGCATCAGAAGAGAGAAGGCAGTCCTGAACCGTGAATTCTTAAATGGCTTATTGATGGTTTGGACTGATTCTGGCAGTCACCTGCCATACGTGAACTTGACTTTAGGTTTGAGAATTTTTTTTTTTTTTTTTGTGGTAGATGGATTAGAGAAGTCTGTTTGAGTTCTATCTCTGTTCCTTACAAGCTGGCTGATTTAAATAAAGCTATGTGTACTTTACACTTCTCATTTAAAAATATCTCAAAGCTGGGAAGAAGTGCCTTAACAAACATTTGTTGAGAACCTATACCTGGTAAGTGTTTAAAGTCAAAGGCCAGAGCTTTGAACAGTGCACAAGATCACATATAACAGGTTGCTTCTAAATTTTATTTCCTCATGGAAATATGTCAGGTTAGGACCAGTATATATACAGTCTTGTTGGTAGTGTCCTTTATGTATTCTCTAACCATGTATTGCACTATGTTGATAAATAATTTGGCAGTTATTAGGAACTTATATAGGCAAATCTTCTTGGCAGAGTATGTTATGGAATGATAATAAAGTAATAATGGTAAACACTGACTTGGCTTTGTTATGTGCTGCTTAGTATCTTATGTGCTTTGCCTATCCTAATGCATCTCACAGCAGCTCTATGAGCTGTAGGTACTATTATTGTTCCTCTCATTTTTCTGATGTGAAAGCTGAAGCAAAAAGACTAATTACTCATAGAAGGGCACAAAACTAGTGGGAAACCTGGGTTTGATTCATGGTCTTTGGCTTTAGAGTCTGGACTTTTAGACTATACTCTTCTATGGAATGAGCACAATATAATTAAATGCTTGCTGAGGTATGAATGTGTGTGTCCCTCCCACATTCGTATGTTGTCACAGTACTGAAGTGGGCCCGTTGGGAGGTGATTAGGTCAGGAGGTGGATGAGATTAGTGAGTTTATAGAATGGGCTAATGTAGCTTGTTAGCCCACTTTCCTCTTCTGCTGCGTGAAAACATATACATAGTGCCATATTTGAGAAAGGAGTTTTTACCAAATACCAAATCTATTGGTGCCTTGATCTTGAGTGCCTCAGCCTCCAGAACTGCAAGCAATAAATTTCTATTCATTATAAAGTATTCAGTCTAAGGTATTTTGTAATAGTAGCCTGAATGAACTAAGACAACATTCTAAGAAGTAAATGCTGTAAGTTTATGGAGAAAAGAATGTGAGTTTCTCATTTTGTAGAGAGCTCGTAAAGGAAATAGTGTGTATGTGTTAGGCCTTAACAAGTGAAAAACATTTACGCTGTGGTGCAAATAAATATCATGGTGCAAGCAAATGTTTCCTAAATGTCACTGTGTGCTAAGGACTATTTTAACACGATGAATTCTCTCGTTTACTCTGAGCCACTGAACTACCCAGGTGTTTCCATTTTGTAGAAAATGCAGTAGAGGATATCAGCTTGGACGTATGCCAGTGTTCCCATTTCTAGGGAATTTAGGAGATGGGATTTAAAACTAGTTTGAATCCATACTTATATGCAGTGTGTTAGGAGAGCCTTTACGTTCAAGGGAGGAAAGGGATGAGATTAGACTTAGATGAAATAAAGAATACTTGAGAAGTGTAGAGAATTGAGAATGGAGATTACTACATTTTATTGCATACCATGATCATCATTGGAGATTATTCCTGTGACAGATTCCTGTGTTACCCACAGTTTTTGTTGTTTAGCAGAACCACAGATCAGCACCTAGAGGGCCATTTACCTAGAACATGATATATGCGCCAGTAAGCCCATTTGGAGGTCAAAGTGGAAGGATGCAATTTCATATTAAGGAGTTTAGCATCATATATATATATTCTCTCTCTCTATCTCTGTCTGTCTCCCTCCCTTTCTCTCTCTCTCTCTCTCTCTCTCTCTCTGCTGTACTACAGTTGAACCCAAGGCCTCTTGCCTGCTAGGCAGGTACTGTAACACTGGGATGTGTTCCCTGGCCTTTCTCTTTCTCTCTTTTTTCTTTCTTTCTTTTTCTTTTTCTTTTTCTTTTTCGAGACAAATTCTGGCTGAGTTGCTGAGGCTGCCCATGGACTTGTGATTCTAGAGCTTCAGCATCCCACGTAGCTGGCGTTACTGGTAGGCACCACTGTGCCCTCCTCGTGAGGGCAATTTTATAGAGTTAGACATGCCCATCTCTTTGTGTCTAATGATGTGCTTGGGTACTAGATCTTTTAAGGAAAAAACTAGATCTTGGGTGTTCATCTCTTAGGGGGGAACAGATAGTTGAATCAGATCATTGGACCACAGAGCTGGCATAAAAGTGCTGAGAAGCTTCTAGAGCCTAGGGGAGTGAAGCCTTTTCCCATTATGAAAAAGAATCAGGGCATTGGCCATATTCAGCGTGTTAAGTGGTTGTAGTGAGGTGGTTTTGTGTAAAATATTTAATATAGTTATCCTTGATTCAGGTGCCCAGGAAGTACAGATGTATGTGTAGACTCCACAGAAAGGAAAAGACTTTGTGTATTAAAACAGAAGTACAAACACATAAACAAAAGTAGCTTCTCAAACACTTCTACCCTCCTTACCAACCTGTCTCTTACACATGTCCCAAGTACTTTGGAAAATTCCGGGGTACTAGTTAATGGATGTTAATAATACTAGTAGAAATGACTGGTCCAAAGAAAAGCAGATACAAATATGCAAAAACTATAAAATTATTAAGCAGCTTATCTTGGAAGAGTGAAAATTAATAATCAATTGAAGTGAGTGAAGGACGTTGATAGAATGTTTGACATAGATTAAATATGACCCTGGTGTTAGTTCTAGGACCTCCCTGCTTGCCTCCCCCCAAGCAAATCCTAGAAACTCCTATCTTGCAGGAAATATGTGTGGTGCTTGGAATCCCACGCGTACTTGCTATTGGATCAATAGTACCCACTATTATTATTAATAGAAGGGACCAGACTATCACGTGGATCTGTGATGAGCATAGACTTTATCCTTTGGAGAATGTACAGTGACATGCCAAATTTGGAGTTTTGATACTTTTCTGATACATGGAGCGTGGGCAGAGTTGTTGAGAGACTGTCAGTGTTCCAGGGAAGAGATTTACTGAGGCTGTGGACCACAGCAAGGCCAGTGAGGATGGGGAAGTGTGTTAGTCAGGCTAGTTACTGTTTTGATTTATATATAGATATCCAGATATCCCCCAAGAACCTCATGTGCTCACAGGCAGCCTTTGGAGGAGGGTTAGACCCGAGGACACTACAGCTAAATGTGCTGTTAGGAGGTGGGGCTGGGTTGGAAGAGGCGAGTCACTGGGAGCGTGACCTGGGAGGGGATATTTCACTCTGGTTCTTGCCCTCCCAGTTTGCCTCCTGGCTGCCATGACATGAGCAGCTCACCTCGCCCATGCCCCTCTTACATGCTGTTTCTTCTTGGGAGCTGGCTTACCTTGGACCTAAATGTGAGCCAAAATAAATCTCAAAAAACAAAAACAAAAACCAAACTAGATCTCTCCTGCTCCAAATTGAATGTATCAGGTACTGTGTCTAGTGAAGAGGAAAGGGAATAAATAAGACAGCCATGGTAACAGTGCCACAGACTGTGTGGTTTAAACACAAAAATGGATCTCTTCACAGTGCTGGAGGCCGGCTAGCTGAGCGGGTTCTTGGTGTGGGCTCTCTCTTCCATCCAGGCTGCCTTCTGACCATAGACTGCGTTGGGGTAGAGAGGGAAAGAGGTCGTGTCTCTGGTGGCTCTTAGAGGGAGCTAATCCTGTGTGCCAGGGTTCCAGCTCACCTCCTCATTTCACCTTAATTACTTCCTAGAACCCTGTCTCCAAATACCGTCATAGTCAGCTGGGCCAGGGAGGTAGGGCACAGTTCCCTCCAGAACAAGGAATAAAAGCAGTAGATTGTCCGGCTCATTGAATGTCCTTGATGAGACCCCAGTGGGCTTGGGGATCCCCTCAGGTGTTTGGCCTGGGGGACTAGATAGGTTTTGGTGCCTGCAGGTTTCTTGATGAGTATATTTTGTGGAAATTGTTTTATTTCAATGAAGCGTTTGTAAACACCGGTAAGGAAGACTGACTTTTTATACTTTATTCTACCTACAAGGAACGAACTTCTAATCATTTTAAATTATTGACCAGTTGATCCAGTTCATCATTTCTAAAGGGGATAAATTATATATCCACTCATTTTACTATTTGTAATAGTGATTTCCATTTTACAATGTGCCAAAATATAGTACAAAATTAAGTGGCTTGAGTTTGATGTCGAGGTTAACTTTTTAATTATTTTATAACCGTTTTGGTATCTTGGGATGCAGAAGTACCTTACTGACAGGCGTTTTCAGCCTTGCTTTTCCTTTGTGTTTTTACTGCTCTTGCAGTAAGATCTGGAGAAGATACGTGTTTTCCTTCTTATAGTATGTCGATTTCTCAGTGTTTGCTGGTATTTTTAAATAATTGAGACAATAGCTTATGAACAACACTTGTAGAGTCCGAGCAGTGCCTTGGAGAGCTTTTTGATGTGTTTTCCAGAAATAATACATCAAAGCTTGCTCATATAAATTTACCTTGTTTATCTTATTACTTGTTTTTGCATATTTTGTACTTTTCTCTTAAATTTTTATTGTTTTTGTTAGTACTTGTTTATAGTACATGATGATTACATTCACTTTGAGGAGTTGGAACATGTGTATATCGTATCTTACTTCTTTTTACTTTCTTTTTTTCTCCCCTTTCTTCCCTTTCCTCATGTCTCCTGGTCCCTTCCCATTTGCAAAAGATATGTCGCCCTGTTTTCTCCTATCTGTCTTTTATTTTGCTCTTTAAATTATTTATACTTGGGGTTTCTCATGTATGAAGAACCATGTGATATTTAAGTTTATGTATCTGATTCATTTAACTTAGCTTTATGGTCTTTTTATGGAAGAATGATATATAGAAATTTACATATATGCATTTTCATTACCTAAACACACACATATAACCATCCCTGAGATAAATTCACTCTGTTTTAAAATCTGGTTATGTTGTTTGGAAGAATAATCTATCTGAATGTGAGACAATGTAGATATACTCCTTGGGCATCAACTCAGGGCCCATTGAAAGCATGATGTGTTCTTCCCTGTCCATACCTCACTCTGCCAAACAAAGGCACTGTGGGTTTTCTAGGCCCCCCACCCGCTTATTCTTCTAGCAGTCACTGTGTGCCATGCTTATCACAAGGCCAGCATGTTTATAATCATGGGGGTGCCTGTCATTAGAAGGGAGGTAAAGAACAGTTCCTGGGACAACTTGACTACTCATTCCTCAAGGCCGGGATGTTTGTGCAAGAAAGAAGATACTTTTTGCAACTGCTAAGAACAGATGAAAAATTCCTAGACCTTAACCCACTTTTATAGGAATAAAAGCTTGCCTCTTTCTGGGTTAACTGGTCAGCGTGATTTTTTTTTTCTCTCAGTCTTCTTTGGCTTTTCCTCTTCTCAAGCTGAAAGTTCTTTCTGGTTCTCTTCCTTCTCCATTAAAGCTTTACCTGCATAAGCTTGTGGTTCCTCTCTGGACTTTCATTTCTGTTGACACCATCAGAAATCTCTCTTTTATCAAAACTGCTGTGTACATTGGAAGAAAATGTGACCTTTGAACTTTTTTTTACTTTCAATTAGCTTATTGTTATGTAATGTATTTAAGAAATGACTGTGTGACTAATCTTATTAATATTGTTCAAATATATGACTACTTGCATTGTTGAAATGAAAATTATTGACTGAGAAGTATGTTCAACCCGTTCTTTGAGTCGTAAAGATACTAGTGTTTTTTTTTGTTTTTTGTTTTGGTACTTTTGAGGCTATTGTTTCACAGGCCCAACCTATGGGTATTCAATTTTAATTCTAATTCTAGTGCCTAACTTGGGTACTGTTTGATTAGAGCTCAGACAATGGAAAGTTATCTGTTAGCTGTAAATTTTTGTCCTATAGAAAAGATTGCCTCCGTGTTACCATTTTGTTGCCCTAAAGAACATTAACTAGTTCAAGAAGAATCTTACATAGCTAACTTACTCTACTGCTTTTTAAAACAAAGTCTGTGATAGACACACATGCTCTTGGAGCCAGCCTTACCATCTTATCTCTTCAGTTAATGAGATGAATAAAATGTTGCAGACATGTTCTTACGGTATATGTGAGAAAGCTTTTTTTTTTTAACATTTTGAAAATTATAGTTTGATACTGCTGTAGTATTTCTGTTGTGTGTCTTTAAGTTATCCCTAGAAATTCACTTCCTGGGGTGTGCAAAGCAACGTGCCAGTTCCGCAGTCAATGAGTGAAAACTTTCCTAATTACTGTTGTGTTTTTTCCAGATAAAGTTTATGTAAAACAAGGCCTTATTAATTAGCATGTCCTGCACTGGAGGTATAGCTTAATGGTGGGATGTATGCTTAGCATTTTAAGATTCTGGGTTCAGTGCTTGGAATACACACATTGCTACACACACACACACACACACACACACACACATACATGCGTGCGTGCACACACGCACATATATTAAATTAAATTAAATTTACTTTTTATTTTTTCCAGACTTTAAGCTCATGAAACATTCTTTGTGGAGAACATAACGTTTTGAGAAGATAACTTTTTGAATGGTAAAGGAAGAACCAACAGAGAAGTGTATCTTATGCATGAGCCTCATTGTGCTGCTTTTTATAACTTAGCTTAGTAATGAAGCCACCATTATGTCCTCAGTCAGTGAAGTAAATATTGACATCAAAGATTTCTTAATGAGCATTAATTTGGAGCAGTACCTCTTACATTTTCAAGAGTTTGGTTTTTATACTGTGAAGGACTGTGGAGGAATAAATGATAGTGTGCTACATGAAATTGGAATATCACCTACAGGTCACCGTAGGAGGATACTAAAAAAATTACAAATGATCTTGTCAAGCATGCAAGAAATTCCAATATATGCAAATATTCGTAAAACAAAGATTGAAGGCACTTTAAAGGATTGCCATGCCCCATCTTCTGAGAGGAACACCTGTGTAGAGATTTCTGATTCTGGAAGTATTCAGACACCTAGCTCGACACAGTTGGAGACAGTTAAAAATCTAGATCAGAATGACATTCATATGAAAAAAAGCCAGTCTTTTCAATCAGATGAGAAGTTACCTCTTTCTGAACATGACTTGCCCATTTCAGAAGAATTAAACCTGAATTTGGATTCTCGTGATTCATTATCTGGTAAGATAGAAACTTTGCTTATAAAGAAGACTACGGATTGTACAGTTAAAGAACAACCAACAGAAAAAGTTGATTTGGTATCAGAAAACTTGAGCATACTTCCTAATGCAGACCCTGAATGTCATTTTTCCTGGGATTGCTCAGCATCAGAAGCACAGTCTAGAAGTGGAACTAGTGGCTTATTAGAAAGATCACTGCCATCCCCACTGTTTCCGTTTCAAGGAGAAATGGTTGTAAATGATTTGTATGTTCCATCATCACCAGTCCTGTCACCTATGAGAAGTCGTAGCAAGCTGGTTTCGAGGCCATCTCGATCTTTTCTGCTGAGACATCGGCCTGTTCCAGACATTCCAGGGGCAACAAAAGGAATTTCAGGGAGGTAAGAAATTTTATAAAATGTCAGAACTCAATGTGGAGTCATTATTTTTTCAGTATTTCTTTCTAAATTTGAAATATATATATATATTTTATTTTTTACTTACTCAACCAACCCTTTCTTCTCTATTCAGATTTTTCCCTAATGTCATTTGTATTGTACCTTACTTTCCCAGAGTGTTTCTTCCTTATAAGTGCTTGTGACTTCTGAGTTTTTTCCCTTTAATTGAGGGAACATCTCTTCCACATCTTCCCTCCACATCTGGTATTGTAGTGTTTCATGACTGCAGTTGTCATATTTCAGTTGCTGACACTGTCTCCCCATTTGGTCATTGTTTTTCAACAGGAAACATGTTTTCATGTATCGCTGCAGCTGGGCACAATGTTTGGCAATGTTTGGTGATTCAAAACATATCACCGAAGTTAGTGTGAGTCACTGTGCTAAGAGGGAAGGATGTAAGGTGGAACAGAAGTGCTTGCAGTCTAATGTAGAAGACAGATGTACAAAGGTAGTATGACATGATGGAGCACAGAACTCTAGAACCCCAGGGAGGGGCCGCACCAGCCAATGATAGGTCACTGGTATCCTCACATGGCTGAACAGTGTGAGAGATGACGATTTACAGTAGAAAGAGAACACTTTGATCTATTTTTCAGAGTTAAACCCAGAATAGCTGTGGCTTTTTTCAGGGTTGAGGTGGGGTATAGTTTTTCCACAAAAAGCTAACACTTGTCTTTCTATTAGGAGGTATGAGGCTTTTCAAGCTTGATGGTTACCACAGTACTTTACAGACTTCCTGTTCAGGGTGCAGGTTGACATTTCCTCCACCATTTTCCTAAGCCTGTGTCTCTGGCTATTGATTGTCTTGCCTTTAGGTACCTTTGGGGATTGAAGTACAAGTTGGGCTTGCAAGAGAATGGATAGCAGTTTACCATTTGCAAAGTGAACATGGCAGTTAACAGGGCTCTATTAAACTTTAAGTGTCTCTTAGAGCATGAACTCTGAGGACAGAGACCCTAGTGAATTTCTCTTTATGTTGACATTTCTAATGTTAATAGTGCAGTCTGGTAATTACTAGGAATCAGTAGTCATAATGCCATCTATTACATATTTGGTGCTAGGCTGTTTTATAATTTTTGGTGGTCTATCTAATCTTATAGGAACCCTATAAAGTAGATAATGTTTACACTGTTGTACTCATCATGTAGTCTTATGCTAACTAGTGTTTCATTCTACTACATTTGACTCTAGAATCTGTTCTCTTAACCACTCATTTACTAACTGTTGTTAAAGAGTTGACTGCATATCAAAGAACTGGATTGTTTTGTAGGATTATAGGTCATTAACTTTGTAAGCCCTTTTTCTGCTTCACTCAGAAGGCTGAGGCAGGAAGAATATGGGTTTAAGACCAGTCTGAGCTACATCGTGAGTTCAAGGCTATTTGTCACAAATTTTAGAAAGGATTATTTGATGCTCAGTTTGTTGTATATATTGGGTTGCAAAACTGCACCTCCATCCTCTGAGAGTCCTGGCAAGGTCTGAGAATTAAATTGGTATAAAATAGATTAAAAGGGGAAAATGTACACATTTACTATCACAAATAAATAGAAGTTTTACCCCACATTAGAAACCTTGTAAGAAGGTCACCTAAAGAAAGAGTCTTAACACTTTCATAATGAATTCTCAAAGAGTAGCAAGTTGTGAAGTAAATTATGTGTGTTGGGGGAGGCAGGGGCTGACAAGTTATTTTGGAAGGCTGAGGTAGAAGGATCACGTGTTTGAGCTCAGCATGGACAATGGAGCAATTTAGGGAGACCGTATTTTAAAAAAAGGTTGGGAATATAGCTCAGTGCAGAAGGCCTTGGTCCAGTCTCTAATAACACACACACACACACACACACACACACACACGAGTTATTCTAACAATGTCAGTAGAGATTTCTTAAGCTTTCTCTGCATAGTTACTGCAGAGTTACTGCATTCAAAAAGGTTTGTCATTTCTTGCTTTTGAAGAACAAGATCAAGGTCAGAGTGATGTATTTGAGTAGAATCCCTTTAATTCAAAATAGTTAATATGACAGAATGGTGTATTTTTAAATCCTTGAATTGTGAATGTAAGCTTTGCATCATACAAAAGATTATGATTCTGTTTTTGAAAATTAGAATTGAAATAACATTAAAATTAGCAGTAAATAATTTGGTGGTAGCTTATTGCAGCACTGTTTTCATGTGATTTTTAGGCTATATTTAACCTTTTATTTGATTATGGAAGTAAATGTACTTTTGATCCTCAGATCATAAAGTTAGCAAATAAAATATTTTCAGATGTGATCCTAAATATTTGTTGTGATCTTGGGCTGGGGATTTAGCTCAATGACTCAAATGCTTGCTTGCTAAGTGCAAGGTTGTGAGTTTGATCCCCAGTACCAAAAAAAAAAAAAAAAAAAAAAAAAAATCAATTGCCTATTTCTTGTGATCCTGTTTTGTATTATAATAGAAGTTGGATGATTTTAAAGTTACAGATTTTTAAATGGAACTGTGGTTTATAAAATCTGAGTTTTTCTTTAATCAAATAATGACTTCTACAAATGATACTTAGTGAATTTTTAGTATAGCAAATAATATTTCTTTGCAGATGCTGATTTTAACTTAATTATTTAATAAACAACTCATTAAACTCTTTAAATGAATATGATGCTGAAAGTGTTTTCCTGAGGTGGAGCCTCTACTTGTCAGAGATCTTTCCTTCCATCTTCTCCTAATTTATATGGCTTGTACCCTGCCAGTCTTCTTTCTTGTTATTTTATCTGACACAATTGACATTCTAGGTCAGTGATGGCACACTTTTAGAGACCAAGGGCCAAACTGCAACTCAGAACTTACATATTTATTGCAAAGTGCCAACACTAAATCAAACCTGAATCCTGAGGTTTTAGGTTATTAAAAAAAAAAAAACCTCATACATTAATATCTTTTGTCTTAAAAGAAGACCAATAACATGCATGCCATAGGTTTGCCACCTCTGTTCTAGGTAAATCAGTTGTGTGTTCTTGCTTGGGTGCTCCTAAATTCTTGCCTGCTGTTTCTGTGGAGGGCTGGGGTTGGTCAGGAAATGGGGTCAATGAACCTTAGAGTATTTACTTAATTTCCGTCACTTGAGGCCTCAGCTGCTGCTACTTTTTTTTTGAATCATCTTCACTTTGAAGCTCTCTCAGCAGAAAGCAATTCCAAGTAGCATTTGCTATCATTGTGGCCCATGAACACTGATCCTTCTCAGAGGAAATCTGATAGAGTAAGTAGCAGATACCTTCAAGCCACTAATGATGACACCTTTCTTCTGCTCTGCAGCTTAATGGTTTTTACATATCTTTCATGCAGCTATTTCATATTTGACATAGATCACAAAAACCTTTCTTTTTGATGTAGTGCCATTTAATGTTTGGAGGAGGGGAAAATAAAGATGTAGAAGTTGTGAGCAGGTGCTATGCACAACTGTGATTTGATGGAAGTTTATCGTATCAAACAGATGAAATACAAACATTGTTTCTAGCCTTGCTTGACTTTTTTAATAAAAATGAAAATCTTCATCGCCTCCCCGCCCCCCGGAAATATATAGACATTAGATATGGGAACATTATTTTGTAGACTTTTAATGTCAAAACTGTTAGCAAAAAAAAAGTAAAGAACAGTAGTATGCATTTGTTTGCTGCACTAAATATAAAAAAAATAGAAACTTTTTACAGCTTTTTCATCTTGAAGAAAATTTCACAGCTGAAGGAAAATGCTTAGCAACCTTAAAATTCAGGTTTTGTAAAAATTCTTTTCTTAACTAGCTCTATGAAAAAATAGGTGAATTATTTCAATATTTGCAGAATTATCAGACCTAAATAATTAAAATTTAAATAATTAAACTTTTTAATTTTAATGTATCTAGCTGCTTGATATACTTTACAAGTTCAAAAGTTATTCATTTATACTTTATTTCTCATGAATAAAAGCATATGAATTGCAAGTTTACTAATAGATAAAATATTTCATGATAATATTTTAGATTTGTTCCTTCTACAATGATCAGTTATTCTTAAGGACATTTTGGGGCAGTCTCAGAGATCATCTGTGTGTCATGAATTTCACATTAATTGGTCTATGCTGCATTTAACCCACTCTAAGCTCTCTGAGTTCAGATATCTGTATTAAGTGAATATGATAAAAACCGAAAAAGCTCAGGGTGGTTTTAAACTTTTGCCAAGAAGACTGCGATTGTTTTTCTTAATTAATCTGGACAGTGAGCTGTAGTGGGTTAATAGTCGTGATAAGTGCATTTGTTAGAATGTTCTGTGATGAATGATTTACATATGTGGTGTGTTATTGTTATTTGAGTTTTAATTATTTTTTGTGACTGCTTTGGCCTAGTAATAATAGGTTAAGTGTATCCTAAAGAAAGTTTTTTGACGTTTATCTTTATGTTACTGCCTTTCTTGGCAATTTTAGAACCTCTGAGTGTGTGCTGAACATTCACTTTGAAAAAACAAACAAAAACGTCATTGTATCATTACGTCTCCCTTTATGTGGGTTCTTTATATAGACCATTTTATTTTATTTTTTAAATTTAATTTTAAAGGAGGTAAGATTAAACACAACAAAACAATAGAAGGGGACATAAGAAAGCATAAATTTCAAAGCTAGACAACCAGAGATCTTCACTATCTGTCATATTGTCTCTTGTTTTCTTCCAAATGGTTGTCCATATCTTTGCATACAGGGAGCTCATACTAAGTAACATAGCCAATCTTTTCACAACATAATGTAGTTAACTGGCTTCCACTTGCTAAGGGGGGGGGCACGGGACAGGGGACAGGAAGACATGAGATGTTTGATTCTCAGCCTGCTTGCAGGCAGGCTCACAGCTGCCCCCCAGAGAGGGGAGGAGCTCCTTGTTCTCCCAGCACCCCACATGGTGCAGGTCCCGAAGTGCCAGGGTCTCTCTCCTTCGGGGCAGGGGGCAGGGAAAGTCTGCCACACCCACAGCCGCCCCCCCAGAGAGGGGAGGCCATAGACCATTTTAATATGGATACTGAAGATAGTTTCTTTGCTTGCTCTACTTACTATAACAAAAACTATAGTTGGGTGTTTAAATAATAGGAATTTATTTTTTGACAGTTGTGAGGCTGAAGTCTGAGATCAGGATGCCAGGTTTTCGTGGTTTTCCAGTGCCTGCTTTTTTGATACCTGCTCATAGTACCTTTTTCTCAGAGGCCAGACTCACGGAGAAGTTACATCTCTTCTGTGTGTTTATAGAAGGCCACCACTTGTAGAATAAGAGCATAAAGCCTCCAGTGTAAAGCCTTCAGTGTTATTAGAATAGGACCTCTTTTAACTTTAATTAAGACTGTATTTCCAAATATAGTCACATTGGGATTAAGCCTTCAGCATTTGGATTTTGAGGAAACACAGTTCTGTTGGGAATTTTCTTGCAGAGAAATTGTGTATTGAAGTAATAAGATTTAGGTATTTTCAAAGGCCTTTTACAGTCATATTACATTCCACAGGCAAAATACCTTTATAGGATATCAGCCTATCTCAATATCTGAAGATTCCATTTTTCAGGAAAAAATGTTACTGTAGAAATTGAAAAAAACAATGAAGCTGAAGTGAGGAAAATATTCACAAAATGTTTACTAAATTAATATGACTCAGGATTACTGACATTTTTATTATTTGAGTTTCATTTTTATTTTGTATTGTTTGGTCTTTTTTTTTTTAATACTATTTTCTTTTTTTAGTACCAGAATTGAACTCAGGGCCTCACGCTTGCCAGGCCGGCCTGTGCCTCTGTACTGCATCCCCGGCCCTGAGTTTAATTTTTAGATTTTGTAATTATTTGGGTTTGAAAATTTTGTATTTAAACATTTAAATTTACTAAGAGCAAGCTTTATTTTTAAATTTCTTTCTCTTGCAAATTTGCAAATAAATCTGTACTCTATTTTCCCAGCCCAGAAGTATATTGAAAAATTTCTGAGCCTATATAATCAGTGACATGCAAACTGTTTAGGGTGTTTGGAAAATTTCTTCCAGCATTAGCTTGTGGAACCCGGAGTTGGTCTAAAGATGGGAGGGTGAATGGGTGTGAGGCAAGGCTGAAGAGGAGGAGTAAGCCACACCTTCTCACTTTACACTGGCTTCTAGAAAGAGTCATCTTTAAGCAATGATTTGACCCATGTGACTCTGAACCATTTCACCCATGAGCATGATCTCAAGTTGTATCTTTTTACCTACAAGAGCCTCGAGGTTATCTTTCTTTATAGTTGGGTAGCTTTCCATTGTATAAAAGTACTACGCTGCAGCTGATGGGCAAGGTACCCTTGCTTTTTTCTGGTTCCCTGTCACATAGAACATTATTCTCTTTCCTTTGACTTCCAGTCTGTGAACCCCCTTTCGAGTTAAATGTGTTTCTTGTATAAAGCATATCGATGCACCCTGTCCCCTGATCCACTCTGCCTGTGTTTCTTTTTGGTGAATTGAGGCTCCCTAGTATAAAAACTAAAGGAGTTAGTGGGATCCAAAATGTACAATACATCCTGTGAAAGTGAAAGGCGAGGAAGTGTGTTAAAAGGGAAGGCAGTGGCCATTGTTAATTATCATGATTTGAAATTCGTGTTGTTTTCATTGTTCTGTTTAGTTTGGTTTTATTCTGTTTTGGTTTGTCTAATTTTATTATATTTGATGGCATGGCCAGCTATTTCAGTGATAACAAAATATATCATGGTAGCCCTTATTGACTACCTAGTATCTTGTTTTAAAGCCCTGTATTGCTTTCATTGTTTGTTTTGATTGATTTTTTTCTATTTTGTTTTGTTTGATTGTATCATGTCTGATGGTATAGGAACTACTTTGAAGGTAATGAGAGGCATAATGGGAGCCACTGTTGTTTCACTGTTACCTTGTTTTGAAATCCTGTACTGTTTCCATAGTTTTGTTTTTATTGGTTTTATTTTGTACTGTTTTGTTTGATTTTATTATGCCTGATGGTATGGGCAGTTCCTTTGAAGATAACAAGTGGCATTATGGTAGCCATTGTTGATTTTCTTGTATTTTGTTTAAAAGTCATGAACATGTTTAGTGTTTTGCTTTGATTGACGCTATTCTGTTTTATTTCATTTGGTTTTATTCTCTTCAGTATAAAAAACGGTTTCATAATGCCAGCAAAAGTATTTAGACAACATATGATTTAGAAAATATCAGCTATATAAAAAGGTATGTAAAATAATGACAGTTATCATATATGTAGATTTAACTATCAAAAGCTTGCCATACGAGAGCCAGTTTAGTAAGTTGACAAAGAATGAATTCTGATAACTTTTTTGATTTTTTTCCTCCACCCCTGGAAGTAGCCAGTATTCTGAAATTAATGTTTATCCTACCTCTGTGTACTTTTGTACTTTTACTGTTGATGAAATGGCATTGTTGTCGAAGTTTTTAATTTCTGAAAATGCCATTTATTCTTTTACACTTCATGTTTCAATTAGTACTGTTTTTGAAATTTCTCCATGTAGATGCATGTATTTTGTGCAAAGCTGCTAGATTGTATTTTATTAAAATAAAAGTTCTGCAGTTTATTCCCCCTGCTATATTATTGAAACCTTTTCATTATTACAAATGAAGAGTGTTTATTTTGAATAGCATAAGAAACAAACGCACACATCAGGTTTACCAACCATTCTTTTCTTTAATAAGCATAATGATTGAGTAATCGTTGCTGCTTGTTCATGTAAGGAAACAATAAATTTGCCCCTTAGTGAGTATAGTGCCAATATGCATAGTGAGGAGATAAAAGAGTGAGGAAAATTTATTATGTGTATGATTGAGGACAGCACTGGGGATGACT
This sequence comes from Dolichotis patagonum, assembly GCA_004027295.1. Classification (NCBI taxonomy): domain Eukaryota; kingdom Metazoa; phylum Chordata; class Mammalia; order Rodentia; family Caviidae; genus Dolichotis; species Dolichotis patagonum. Next base: position 178,870 of record PVJX010000239.1, on the reverse strand, counting down.
TTCAAGGAGTGTCTCTCTCAACAGAGAACAAGGAGCCTGTGTTGGGGAAACTTCGCAGTATTCACATGTGACTTTTCATCACGTGTAGGAGTACATATATTCCTGAGTACATTCAAGTCAAGATCATGTGTTTTATGTGTTGTGTGGTAAAAAATACTGGACAGGAATGCTTCATGGGCAGATTATTTAGTATTAAATGAGATTAAGATGAACAAAGTACAGTCTAGTTCACTTGAAAGAGTGACTCATGGAGATTTACTGAGATTGGCTGGTTCCTTGTGTTTTTCTCTGGAGGGCCTTATCTGAAAAAAGGAAACAAAAAATCAACCTGAATGTTATTAGCAATCACTTATGGAACAGCAACCTGTTTCTTCACAACTACAGTTGATTGGCCATAGAAGTTCTTGTCTAGCAGCTAACATTTATGTTGTCTAACGCACTGGTTTAAGCTCTTTAAAACCATTATGGTATACTCATTCAAATGTTCCTAGGCAGAGCCCCTCCCCTCATTAATAAGTGTGGAAATTAGGTTCAGTGCTGTTTAGGTGTCTTGGCCATACACAAAAGCATACTGATAAGAAAGGATGATAACTACTGCTGGGTTTATAAGTTTTGCAGATCAACTGTGTTTTATGTTTTAAATTTAGAAGTGTCTCAGAATAAATGATGGGAAAATGGAACTGAAGGAAGTGGTCATTTGAATGCTGGCTTCGGCCACTGTTAACTGTGGGATCTGACCCAGAGTTCCTCTGTTCTTTGTTGGTAAGATTAATGTACCTAGCCCTTCTCAGAGAGCTGTCTCAAGGAGTCAAGGTGACATGAGACAGAGGTTTACATAGTTTTTCACATGCTTTGGGCATAGCTAATTGAAAGATAGAAGCAAATATAAATTACTAAGAGACTTCAAAATTATTTTTTATTTTGAGCTAGTATTTTATCTATTGTAGTACAAATGAACTTACAGATTTGATATTCACTTGTTCGGTGGATGTTGAAGAGCAAAATGAGAAAAATGACAAATTGTTGCTTATATTTTATATGACTTGTGGTAAAACAAAATCCCTAAAATACCACTAATGGGTATATTTTAAAAATCCAGAATGTATTTTTATTTATATATTTTGTCAGTAAGTTAAGGTTTTTTTTTTAAACAATAAGCATTATAGTTTAGAAACATGGATTAAGGAGCTACAGTATATGAGCTCTAATCCCAGATTAGTTACTAGTTACTTATGAGTTGTATTTTTGACTGTTATATATATGGTTAGCCGTTTGTATCTTCAGGTTCCATCCATTAAAAAAAATTACAAATCAAAAATGTTCCATAAAAAATGTTCATACTGAATATGTACCACAACTTTTTCTTGTCATTAATCCTTAAATAGCATAGTACAACTAATATTACACAGTATTTACACGTTATTAGATATTGTATATAATCTAGAGATGACTTAACAGGGAGAACATGTATAGCTTACTGTAAATACCACACTGTAGTGTAAGGGACTTGATATTCACTGAGGTTCTGGAATTAATCAATCAGAGGACACAGACTATATTATAGTAGAATTCTGAGACCTGTGTTTCGTATATTGTAAATGCTCAACAAGAATTAGCAAGATTTATTATAAGTTGCATGTTACCAAAAATGTAGTAAATTTGATAACCAATCCCTTCAAGGGTTCAAATTACTGTATTACAAAATATTAACATAGTACTTGTGTTAGTAGTATATAAATATAAGAAAACAATTGCAGCCTTATGAAAGTAGCAAGGTTCTGGAGATAATGAACAAATAAGTGGTGAATTGTTTTTAACCCTTTGTTAAAATGTTGTACATTTCCCATCTGATTTCTATCTTGTCTGGGTTTTTTTTTTCTTTTTTGCTTTTAAATATGTACCTGGTAAGGGCCGAGGGTTTAGCTCAGCGGCACAGTCACTTGCCTGGGAAGCATGAGGTCGTAAGTTCAATCCCCAGTACCAAAAAAATAAAAATAAATAAATATGTACCTGTTAAGTACATACTCCATATGGTATAGTTTGGCAGTTTTGGTAACTTAAAAATGTGATTCCTATTTCCAGTATTGTTCAGTATTTTACATGTACATTTATTTATATGTTTATATATATATGCTTATACACATGAATGTACATGTACAAATCAACTTTAATTTACACATAATAGAATAGATTGAATTTAAATATTTAATAGTTGGTTTTTGACACATATGTATAACCACATGTCTACTACCAAAGTCAAGGCAGGGAACATTTTCATGAATCACCACTCCAAGCAAATTCTCTTGTGGCCTTTTGCATTAAATTTTCCCTGATGATTTTCACAAGCAATCATTGAACTCACTAGAGTTTACCCTATTCTAGATGTTCTTACAAATGGAATCGTATAGCTGTTAGTCATTTATAGCAGATGTCGTTACCAGCATGATTTTGAAAGGTACTCATAATTTTGAATGTTATTCTGTTTTGTTTTGTTTTTTCTTTTCTTTCTTTCTTTTTTTTTTTTTTTTTTTTTTTTTTTTTTTTTTTTTTTTTTTTTTTTTTTTTTTTTTTTTTTTTTTTTTTTTTTTTTTTTTTTTTTTTGGTACTGGGGCTCAAACCCATGACCTCGCACATGCCAGGCAGGCGCTTGTGCCACTGAGCTAAATCCCCAACCTTTGAATGTTATTCTTTTAATTTTTTAGTAGTGCTATTTTTTGTGAAACTCCCATATCTTGTGTATCCATTTACTTTTTGACATGCATTTGGGAAACTACTTTTGGAAGGTGTGTACATACGTATTTGTTGTGTATATACCAAAAAGTTACAGTGTCATAGAAGTTATGTATTTTTGAATTTGTAGATAATACATGCAAACTGGTTCCTATAAAGTAGTTGTACTAATTTAACACCAGCAGTGTATGTATATTCTTTTGTGTCATACACTCAACAACTATTGGTTATTTTAAAAATGTAGCCTTGTGACCTTTTGCAGAAAATTTTCCCTAACACTAGTAAATTTTCCCTGTACATATGTAATGATATTTCATTGTATTCATTTTAAGTTGTATTTTTTAATGATTAATCTGATTGTGTACTTTTTAATGTGTTTATTGGCAGGTGGCTATATTTTTGTCTTCAATAGTGTGATGCCTTTTCAAATGTTTTACCTGTTTGATTTCTTTTGAATTGTATTTTCTGTCTTTCATAATGATTTTTAAGAGTTACTGATACACTGTGGGTCTGAGCCTCTCGACTCCTATCTTTCTCCTGGCTGTACATTGCTTGTGTTCCTTAGTGAAGAGTTTTTATTGAATAAAAGTTATTAACTTTAATATAGTCAAATTTACTAATTTTTTCATCAGGTTAAACTGGTTTTGCCTTTTCAGTCATGAAAATACTTAAATTACACACATATGCCTGCATGCACACGCATCCTTTAATTATTAAGTGTGGGATTGCAATATGTCTTAAAGATCAATATAGGCATCTTTGTCATTTCTGCAATATGCAGGCATAGTCCTCTGTTTAATTAGATTTTCTGTTCCAGTAATATTTTGTAGTTTTCTAGGTGGGCTTTTACTCTTAGATTTATTCCTTGGTTTTGGTAATATTTTGATGCTTTAATATATAATATGACTTTTAAGGTGTTAATTTCCTTGTATTTAGGAATGGACTTGATATTTTATGTGTCAACTCTATGAGCAATAAGTTTGTTATATTCATTTTTAAGTGATTTATTTTGAGGTTTAACATATATTCAATAAAGTAGAAACTTTAAAACATGTATCATCATGAGTTATATAAAAGATGTATGTGCGCATACAGTTTTTGCCCCAATCTAAAAATGGCAGGTCCGTATCATCTGAGAGTTTCCTAGTGTTGCTTTTACATCCTTCCTTTTCACACGCTCCTGAAGAATGATATAGAAAGTACTTGCCTGTGTCTTCTCAACATGATGATTTTGAAATTATGTCATATTCTTCTGTGTATTGTTAAAATTTTTTTTAGTAGTTTTTTGTTTCTTTTTACACCTGGGTAGTTTTTGCTATGTGTACACTATCCACTTCATCCCATCGATTTATATGTATGTCCTTTCATCAGTAATAAACCGATTTGGTTACTGTAGTCACAGACTAAATATAGAACTTACACATGTGTTCCAATTTTTATTTTGTTCTCTTCAAAGTTGTTTTGTTGATTCCAGGTATTTGTATTTGAGTATGTTTTGTAGTCACTTTGTTAATTTCTATTTAAAAAGCCTGCTGGAATACTGTTTAGAATTTTGCACCATGTATATGTCAGTGTGCTGAGAATCAATATCTTGGCAATGTTGAGCTTTCCAGTCCATTAACATTGTGTAGGGATCTATTCAGAATTCAATCTTTTCTTAGTAATCATTTATAGTTTTAAGTGTGCAGGTCTTCATCATATTTGATGAATTTATCAATTAGTATTTGATGCTTTGTATGCACTTATGGATACAATTGTATTTTGAAACTATTTCTTCAGTTGCTTATTGCTATTATAATAGAATTTCTGAGTTTATTTATAATGCTCCATTTCCTGGGACCTTTATATAATTATTAGTTGGAGAAACTTTTTGGTATATTCTTTAAATTTTATTGTTTTTATTTACAAGTTACTTTGTCTTTTCAAGTTCTATTCTTTCTAGTCTGCATGTCTTTTATATCCTTTATTTATTGCCTAGTTCAGAACCTCTGAAATCATGTGCACACAACTAGTGAAAGCAGTTTGTCTTGCCCTTGCTCTTAATAATAGCGGAAACCACTTAGTCTTTAAGTATTAGGTGTAATGAAGGTTTCTCATGAATGCCTTTTATTAGTTAAAGAAATGCCTTGTAGTTTGCTGAGAATCTTTGTTGTGAATAGATGTTGAAGTGTGTTTTTTTTCTCTTGAATCTGTAGTCACAGACATGTTGTATTGTCATTTTGAAGTACTGGGGATTACACAGCCTTTGTATAGAGCCACATCTCTAGTCCCTAACTTTTATTATTTCTATTATTTTAAATTTGTCATCCTCCTGCCTCAGCCTTCCAGAGTACAAGAATTGCAGGCATGTGCCACCATGCACGGCTGTACAGAGGTTATTTTTATTAAATTTTTTTTTCACTAAAGTTGGTCAATTTTATTGATCTTGTGAGCAACAGGCTTTTAGTTATAACGAATTTTATGTTTTGCTTATATTCTATTTTCTTTATTTCTGTTTTATTATTTTTCAGCATCTTATTATTTAATGAGGTAGATTTGTACTTAAGAGTTGTTTGTACTTAAGGTTGTTCTGATCTTTTACTTTAAATTGAAAAGAAAAATAGAACTCATATATTAATAGCTATTTCTTATTCTCTGTCCCTACAGTGTTTGTCTCTGTCAATACTGTTATAGTTAGTCTGACTAATTACCTGTAATGTCTTTCACTTGAGACTGTTAACATCTTTGAAAGAAGATTGTAGGTATATTTTCAAATGACGTTCATAGAACCAGATATATTTTTAAAGTGAATGACAAAAAAACTACAGAAATATGGAAAGCAAGTTAATAAATTTCTCTTAGAGATGTGGCTAACAGTTTTGAAATTATGTGCATACTAACATTGGACAAATACATTCATCGGCTTTTGTGAATTATATGTATGAGAAGCAAATACTCTCTTCCTTTAAGACTGAATACATTTGTGGAAATTGGCCATTCTACTTATTTCAAGTCAGACTTATTTTTGAATTTTGGTGTCTCTTCTTACAAGAATGTGTATATCTCTATGATACACCCTTTACTCAGTAAGAAGTAGTAACCCATGTCTTTTCTCCTTTACTTTAAGCTACTTCCGTGAGAGAAGAACTGTTACTACCTCAACTGGAAAATCTGTGACACTGACAAGTGAGTCTGTGTGTTTAGGGCTTTTGTGAATGACTTTTCATTTGATAGTATGTTAAAACTGTGATTAAAAAGGCACCCACCAGTGGTATAGGAAATGATGGGAATAATGTTATGTGGGTGTACTCAGAAACTTTTAAAGAGAAGTGAATAAAGGGCAGTAATATACACTAAAAACTTCTTGAAATTTACATCTGCTTATGCACACAAGTTTTTTTATACAGGATTCATTTGTCATTAGCCACAGTGGAAGCATTTATCTAAATTAAATGCTTTCTGGCAGTCTGAACTACAGAGCAAAGATAATATGGGAAGTGGTTTTGCCATGGTAACAGGAAAGGGCTTACATTGTTGCCCTGGTAAATAGATGTGGGAGACGTTTTACTTTCTTTTTGAAAATTCTGCTTATATGAGTTCAGGAACATTCTTCTTGATCATTTGAGTGTTGTCTAGTTGTTGTATTAGTGTGTGGTAAGTAAGATCTTACCTTTTAGAGTACTTTCTTATTTGGGTATTATCACTACAGATGACACGATGACAATTTCTGTTCTGTATAGGCAAGATTCTTGGTTATATTATTGGGTATTCTGAAGGTTAGCAGGTGTACATACATGTGACATGTTATAATTTAATAATTACTGTCATGATTATGAAGAGTGGATTATAGCATGAATTGTGTTAAGAATACCATGGGGTGAGGAAGTTTAGTGGGTAAGAATTATGAGCATTTTTGACTCTCACAATGTGTAAATCTTAAGTTGTGAATTGCTATAAAATAATTTAAAACATGCTTTCATTTCCTTTTTTTTTACACAATTTCATATTATTCCTTTTTCCATTCTCATCCTGTAATTCCCTCAAAAGATTCAAACGAGGAGAATTCATCTTCCATCTTTCCTTATGGAGAGACCTTTCTCTTCCAGAGACTAGAAAATTCCAAGGTTAGTCTCATACTGTTTTTTTTTCCATAATCAGTTATTACTGCTGCCTCTATGTGCCTTTTTATTTTGCTGCAACTTGTTCAAAGAATGTAATACATTGAAAAAGAAAATTTCCAGACAACAAAATTTCTATTCAGTAAAACCATGGTAAAGCTGTATCTTTAGATTTATATATTACATTTCCATTTTAAGTTTAGGAGTAGAGGATATTGGGCTTTAAAACTTCACTGAAAGATAGAACTGCCTTACTGAAAAAAGGAAAAAGCCCCATAGATACTGTGAGAGTTTGCTTTGATTTATGTCCAAATTCCATCACTCTTAGTTTTCAGATATCTAATTGTTCATATTTTTTAATCATTCAGTTTATCACTACGCTTTCTTTTACAGTGCTTGTACTCATTGCTATTTTATTTCTTGGTTTTATGATAGTGTAAAAATATAGCAGAGGAGTAGAGGTACATGAACTTTGTTCTTAGTTAATATCTTTTATTCTAAATTGAAATGATTAGTGATTTAAATAAAAGTGAAAAAGTTACCAGAAATTACTAAGCTAAATTTTTTTTTTACTCAGAAATTCATCCACACAATTAGACATTTATGTAATTAAATTCAGATATATATTAGGAAACACTGCAAAATGTTGCTACACCAAAGAAATCCTAAATCATAACGCAAAAAACTTTAAGTATGTGTGTATGTGTTTAATTCTTTCTTTCTTTCTTTCTTTCTTTCTTTCTTTCTTTCTTTCTTTCTTTCTTTCTTTCTTTCTTTCTAGAAGAGGTCTATAAAGAATGAATTTTGGACCCATAAAGAAACACTCAAAGGGGAAGCAAGTACTTCAGTGAACCCTTTTTTAATCAAATCAAGGTATGAAGTCCTGACTGATAATGATGAATTCTTTAGAATAAAATATTTTAAAATGTTGACGTCTTGCTCATAGTATAATGTTGTATTTCTAAAAAGGCAATTTATATGGGTAATTCAGAGCTTTCCTTTTAAATGTCTTCATGACAATATCCCTTTTAATAACTGAATTATAGTCTGTAAACTGAGTGGATCATGATATTCTGTAGCAGATGACTTTTATCTTACTCTAACAACAATTTGCCCCCTGCCCAAAGTGACAGATACGTAGTCACTGTGACTCTACTTTGAAAATGGAAAGTTAGGTTTTTATAAAGAAGAAGGGGACAGTGTGAAGTAACATTGAGTTGGAGAATTTTCCAAATGTCGGTATGTCCTTTCTATTAGTGTTTCACCATTGATAGAATTGATAATTACCCAGTCACTTGGGTCACACAAGAAGTTACTCAGTAGTTCTCAGGCACTAACTGTCTCAGTTGTATTGGAGATTGGCAAACTAGATCATTATTTAATGATCATTTTATTTTCTATTTATCTTTAATTTATCAGGAGTAAAACTGTCATAGATTTCCTTAAGTTATCCCCTATCTTCCCTAGGTATTTAATATAAAGCTATTGCAATGCAAAATGTGGAAGGGCTAGGCTAAATCATGCTTTAAAGAAGTAATTAGAAGTAAAATAGAACACTGAATCCCTAAGTATGTAATCTTATCCCTATCTATATATATTTCACTGATGAGCAGAACTTCCTTCCAATGGAATTTTATTTTATGTAAATAAGGGGATCTGTTGCATCATTTCTTAATGTATGGGATTATGCATAGCTATTATGAATATATTCTAGTATTCCAGTAACACAGTATTTTACCTTATGTAGCTTTTACCTTCTGAATTTATAGTGGCTTTTTTTCTTTTGGCTGATGGTGTGGGGCAAGCTTTGTTCTCATTAGTATTGCAATGAGCAATGCTGTGAGCAGTCAGATGTACTTTTTGTTTTATTACATTATAGTGGAACATGTGGTCCTTGAACTAAAGCAAAGTAGAAAGGGAGTTACAAGTTGGAAAGAAGATCTCCAAACAGATGGAGTTAGTGATTCATGATGTTTCCCAGAGAGTAGAGGTTGTACTGACCACTTATTTCTTTAATTGCTGAGGTTCAAATTGGGATGCAAAGAATATGGTCAGACCCCATCCTAGCCACCTACACCCAACCTCCTAAAGCAGAAAGAATCAGATTAAGTTATCTATGAGAAACTGCTTCTAGTAGTGCTTGAATTTTTCTTACGATAATAAATTTTCTACTTAATTTTTCTGAAAAAAGTTTTATAAATTCTCAGGGTAATTGAATTTGAAAATTTTCCTGCTCTTAAATTTCTCTCACTGGTTATTTAGAGTTTAAAAAGTAATAGGTTAAATCATCTACAGCACTTTAAAATTTTAATAATATTCCTTTCTACTTAGCATATATGATAATAGAAAGGAAAAAGTAAGTGAAGATAAAGTAGAAGATATTTGGATACCTCGAGAAGACAAAAACAATCTCCTGCAGGACTCCGCTTCTGAATCAGAATACTCAACAGTAGAAGAATGCTTTCAGAGTTTAAGAAGAAAAAATTCAAAGGCATCTAAGTCTAGGACTCAAAAAGCATTAAACATGGACCCTGCTAATAGACATAGTTATCCTTTAAACTCAACAATTGGAAATGCAGAATCATCAGCTGTTTCCTCAAATGCCATCTCTCCCTATGCATGTTTCTATGGATCTTCTGCATTGAAGGTTAAATCAGGATGGTTGGACAAGCTCTCTCCTCAAGGGTATGTTTGTGCTTGCTTATTTTATTTCATAAGCAGCATATGCTGATAATTTTAAGTTTATTCATTTCTAAACTTCCCTGGTTTCCATATGCCTTTCAACACTCTCCATAGGCATATAGTTCTTTGGGATTTGCAATATACTTTTACAAATGTAGTTTAGACAATGGGGTAAGAGTAGTGCAATGTGGCATCACAGTTCTGAATCACAACTTGAAGCCTAATGTCATGCCCATACATCTGGATTGTAATGTTAGTTTCTAACTTTACATCAAAATACACTCTCTGCCCCCGTTTGTAGCTAAAAAGAAAACAAAAAACAAGCAAACAAAAAACCCCCATATACATTGAGTTAGTATTACTCAGCCCACAGTGTTTGGATTTTGCTTGTATCATTACAGTGTTCTGTTTGAGAATACAAGGCTTATTGTACTTAAGGAAAAGCACAATCATTGTTAGATTTAGGTCTTCTCTGTTATTGATACATTGTTCTGGTTCTTACATGTTGCCCAGAAAATCAGAATTCCTTGAATAGTGTACTGTAAAACAGATACATCATTTCATACGTTAAAAAGAATCTTGTAAGCATTTTACAGAACTGAGAAATCTTTGGAGAAAAACATTTTTTAAAATGAGAATTGTTTTGTGGTACCCTGATACTGTTTGTTTGCTTGCTTTCTTTCTTGCTTTCTTTCTTTGAAATATTTACTTGAAATTTTCTCCATAAATTAGTAAGTTTTGGTGGGGATTAAACCTTTCATGTTTTAGTAGCTAATGTGTTCTTATAATATGCTGGCTTTTTTTTTTGTACTGTTCTGAAAATGTGCCTCATTTTTATAGAGCCTTGGTTCAATTTAATATAATTTTACTAGGAAAAAATATTAAAAGAAATTTGTGATGACGGGTAGGAACAAGAATTACTTTTATTTTCCTCTTTTGTTTCTGCCATCAGGAATTGCATACAGGGCCTTTATACCGAGCTACATCTCTAGCCCTTTATTTTATTTTTATTTTTTATTTTAAGATAGGGTCTTGCTAACTCTCTAAATTTCCCAGATGGAGCTTAAACTTTTGATCTGTTTGCCTCAATCTCCCAGAGTGCTGAGATTACAGGTATGCACCATTATGCCTGGTTAGAATTACATTTCTTTAAAAGCAAAAGCAAGCAAAAGCATGATGGTACATGTTTGTAATCCCAGGGAAGCTGAGGCACAAGCATCCTGAGTTTGAGACCAGCCCAAGCTACATAACAAGATTTTTAAACAACAAATTTAAGGCCAGTCTAGACTACATAGTAGGCCACTGTCCAAAAAAAAAAAAACAAAAAAAAAACCAAAAAAACCAACAACCAAGAAAAGATGAAACAACCTATAATTTTGTGGTTATTATATGGTTGATATATTTCTTTATATCACTGCATCTGTTAAAAATTTAGTTTTGAAGTAATGTAATTCTTATTGTGTTGTATCACTCCATTTGGTACATTATGACAACAAGGTAACCAACTGTATTTTGTATTTTTATGTCATCAATATAAATGGTAAACCTTTATTTAAATATTAAAAGCATGAGTCAGCAGTCAAGTATACATATATGTGGAATAAAACAGTGAGCTTGAATATTCAGAGAATTTTTACTTCTGTAAAATTCGAGTGTTTCAGAAGAAAGTGCTTTGTCAGAGTATCATGGGAAGTAGTGGATTGGGTGTAAAGCACGCAGTAGCCGGCATTTCCTGGGTGATGTCTGGTGATGTGTTGCACTTAACAGTTTGGTACGTGGAAACACACTGAAATGGCTTGACTAGTTTTAGCCACCTTTGGGACAATTAGATATTTTTCTTCTCTATCAGAATTTGATGATCTACCCTTTTTTTGCATTCTGCTAAATGTTAGATGACATAAGGTCTTTAAATTTATATTTTTATGTTTCAAAGGAAGAGGTCAAGGATTTTTGGCTGAGATTTTTCTTCTGAGTATAAGTATGAATGGATATAGTGTAGTAACTAAGGATTTTTTTCCCTCAAGAACTTTAAAAACACATGTAGCAGGCCATGAAGTATGTGTTTATTAGATTCTAAGTAGAATTTGAGATTTGTCCTTTCCTGTTAGACCCAGTGTGCTATTTCAGGGGTGTGTAAGATGCTCCTTCATTAGATGAAATGATACCTGCCCACTCTTTGTGCAGAAGCTGTAACTTTGGGCCACATGGCTGGTGTAGGGATTCCAGACTGAGATGGAATGTGAATTCCGTTCGACAGGGGCCAACAGAAATTTTCTGCAAAGCGTCTAATAGGAAATATTTTAACCTTTATTATGCTTTCTTTTGCAACTATTCAGTGTAGTACTTGTAGCACACAAATGCATTAATAATATATAAACCAATGGATGAGGCTGTATTCTAATAAAATTTTATGAACCAGGGCCCATGCAAACATTTGCCAGGTTATATGAGTGGCTCCGATCTCATAACCAGTGTATTCCATCTCATGTGGTCCCATAGTAGAAAGATATCACCTGACCTCATCATAGGGAAAATCATTTTCTATTCTTTTAAATATAAAATAAGAAAAAGCGAGGGTCCATTTTGAGGCCTCCACTTTTGTTCTTTTTACATGAAACTCTCCCAGAAAGTATCATTTGGATCTCATCTCTCTCAAGTTCTTGCTTTGTATTTAAGAAAAAAAAATCAGCATTACAACTATCCACTATTTGCCCCTTGATTCTTTTTTCTTCATGAAATTTCATATGATGGTAGATTTATTTTATGTAATTCCTAATGTACTGTTATGGCATGTGTCTATATGCCTCCCCCCAAAGCCTCATGCACTTTTAGATGGAACTTTTTTTGGACTTGGCTGAATCTAGAGTGTTTGATTAATTCATAATAATGCTGGGATTGAGGGTTTTGGGATTAAGGTTGTGTGATTGTTGGATCAGTCCACTGATTAAATAGGCACCACCCTAATCCCAATAGACTGGATAGAATAAGGGACAGAAAGAGGCTTGTCTCCTCTCCTGTTGCTTTTGCTGTTTTTCACCACCATGAGCTATTTTCCTTCTGTAATGTGCCACCATGTCTTAGAACCAGCCAGTTACGGACTCAAACCTCCACAAATTTGTGAGCTAAATAAACCTTCCTTCCTTTAACTTTGGGTGTCAGGTATTTTGTCTCAGCAATGAAGAAAGTAACTAAGACATAGACAGTTGCCCACATTGTTTTTGTTTACTATGATGTCGTTAGCAGAAAATTGCCAAGCACAGCATAGATACATAGTATATGAAAAGTCACTAAAAATATATTAAGAGTTGCTGAAAGTATTAGCCTTAGATGTTATTTTTTCTTTTGATTTTTCTTAAACAGCAATATTTTTTAGTAGGGACTTTGTAAAATAAGCTGCGGAACTCAATACTGTATTAATGAATGAAAATCTGCAGACACCATTGAGAGTGCTGGTACATATTAACAGAGCAGTGAACTCTTTGTGATTTTTTCATTATTATGCTTGTCCTTTAAAGACATGTGTATGTGAATCGTTAGAATACAGTGTTTTAAAAAGCGGCACACCAGTATTAATCAGGAGTGTTTGAAACTGTTCTCCATCATGACAGTAAACAAAGTAATAAAGTGCATAATCTGCACTTATTTTACCATGGTTGAGTGTCTATTTGCTTTTGAAATAGAAATGCCAATTCTGAATTAATGCATGGTTTTTGAAAGGAATAATTGTATATCATTATGCAACAAAAAATATTAAAACATTTCCAGTTAAGCTTACAATATGAAAACATATTTAAATATTTAAATAACAGTTGTACTATAACCTAAGATTATTTGCTGAAAAAAATCATATGAGAAGCTCGATAGTGTTGAGTCTGTTATCAGTGTGTTAAACAGTCCAAAGCATATGAAAACTTAACAAAGGGTACTTGTTTTTAAAAATATCTCTCTAGATCTTGAGAGAAAAGATACTCCCACCCTTTCCTTAATTAATAAGCTTAGGATATAAGTCATAAGCTTTTCAGATCTGTGTACGTGCAGATATTAAAGACTATTATAATGTGTTCCAGCATTCCCAAATATGTAACTTGGAGAAAGAATCCTGAGATTGGCTGTAAAGAAAAGAAAACATGGTAGTATGTGCTGCACTGCTTCCAGGAGACGTGCAGATTGACATCTCCAAGCATATTTGCAACAGGGATATCCTTATGCCTTTTAAGTGATTGATTTCACAAACCATCCATGGACAAGGCTGATGTGGGAATGTGAGCCTAGGACTGAGGCAGCTCAACTCATGAACTTATTAACTCAGTATTTTGAGGTAGACAGTGATGAGCAAGACATGTTCCTTGCCTTTTTGTGGCTTCCATTTAGGGCAGAAAAATGAAGAAAGGTGTATGTATTTATACATAATGTATATAAAACCAAATTTAAAGTAGAATAATTGGTACAGAAAGGGTTGCGGAGTGTAGTGCCTTGAGGTGACAGAAAGTTAAGAGAGTATTTCTTCAAAGACCTCCAAGAGACTGAGTTAGCTACTGGATTGGCCTTTGAAATACAGATAAAATTTTAACTGGCATTTTTTAGCTGAAATGATTTTCTAATTAGAAGGAATGAAAAGACCCTCAGGTAGTGATGTCAGGAAGTACTGAAGTGTGAAACTGAGAAGGGTTTCAGGCCAAAATGAATATTGGCCTTGTTTTATTGAAGATGAAAAGATAACGTCCAGGAACAGAAGAGAGAAACTTTCACGCTCAGAGTGGACAGGGAAGTAGGGAAATGAAAAAGCCAGTGATCAAACTGCAAAAAAAGGCGACAGCCTTAACAGTGCCTGGGAGTCAGACCATCTACAAGCTAGTAGTCTTGGGTAGGAATTTAGAGTATATAGTATTCGTGCTCATGTCAGGGACTGGTTTCCCCACCAGTGTCCCAACTCCAAGACTCTTATTAGTGGAGTGAGTTGCCAGGCCAGCACAGTGTCCTGCCTCAGATCTCCTGGTAATGCTGTCTTGTGGGAAGACTTGCGTGTGCAAAGTTGACAAGTCTTGTTGAACTTAAAATTGAATCTTTGAATTGAATCTTAAGTCCCTGATTAAAAGTATCTTTTTATAGTAGCAGAGTTTTTGGCCATTTCTTGAATTACTTGTGCCTTGTAAAAAGATTGTGCTAAGGAAATAAAAAGCTTCAGTGCTTTATCTGCAATCTGAGGATTACTCTCCATGGGTAATTCCTTTCAGTCTGGGTGCAAAAAATAAATAAGACTATTGGAGTTAATAGAGTGAAATTAGAGTTGTGAAGGCAGCATTCATTTGCTCTGTGGCTCAAACTTGTGTGACTCTCAGTACCTTAATTTCCCACATAAAAATTTAAAGCCCACAGCAGGACTTACCTCTGTGGCATCATTTGGAAAAGTAGGTCACTGTGGGTTTGCCTTCTAGTTGGTGCTCAGTAACCTCGGTTTCTCTTCAGAAGAACACCATTTCTTTGCAGGGAACCTTGGCTAATGCGCTGAAAGTGAGCCCTAGTCCGTTTTTATTTTAACAGAAAGAAACCACCTGTTTACCTTGAACTTTTAAACTGCAGTATTTTTGGTTGACATAAAACCACATAGTCTGAGTGTTGCAGAGTTCTACGTGCCATCTTTCTTTCTGTCTAAACTCTTCACCAGAGAGTCCACTTTTAATTTTTCATTTATCTACATCTTTACTTAAATTTTTCTTTCTTTGTTTATTTTTTGGTACTGTGGATTGAAGATGGGAGTTCATATATACTAAGCAAGTACTCTACTGTTGAGCCATGTACTGCCAGCATATTTATAACTGAGAGTCAGAAGCATAAAAATTGTACACATTAATAGAGCAAAGTGGAATTTCTATACATGTGTACCTATGTTTAAACCAGGTTAACCATACCTGCGTCCTGAAATACTTCCTATCAACTTTTGTAGTACTTTCTTTTGTCATTTTTAGTGTGTATTTTAATATTTTATTCTGAGTATTATTGATTTTTTAACAATAGCTAGCAGTTAATTGTTATTGTACCACTGTGAAAGGTTATGTTTATTCATTTTCTCCGTTGTTTTTGCTTTCCCTTCTAGCATAGAAACAGTTCTTGCCTATCACTCTTTTAATACAGATACAGAGAATATGTAGAGTAGGTATGTAATTTAGTTTTAGACTCTTACAAATGCTACTGGTGTTGAAGCTATGTGCAATTAATTTTTCTTTCATTACTCACCTTTTACTATTTTGAGGATCTTAGTATTTTCTGAAGCTTTGTTTTTCTGTAGAATATGTAGTATTTAATCTTTGGGGGAAAGTAGGGAGTCTTTCCCATTTTTTTCTTTTTACTGTGGAGGTGTTTCTCTTCTATGTTTTGTTAGTCTTAGGATATTCACTTGGAAACGAGATGCCAAAGAGCTGATTGGAAGCACTTGTGCACCTGGGCCTTGCTACCTGTATTTATAAGGTGGCCACAGTCTTTCTAACACATTTCCTTGGAGATTTTTCATAGTTCTGTCTTGAAAATGAGACCATGCCTGAGGGTTGGAAGTTTGATAATCAGGTTTCTGAGAACTTGGTCGTTAGGAATGTACACAAGAGTGTCAGTATTGAGAGGATAAACTACCTTTATTTGACTCTGTTGTTTTTAAAGTGTGCTCTACTTTTAGCTGTGCCTGACTCTTCCAGCCCAGAGTCCCCTGATCTCCAGTGAATAAAATTCAACTCCTCTGTTGTGAGGGGAACATTTTTTCATCAGTGAGAAGTCGTGGAGGATTCTGGGGCTGAGAGGTGGTACATCTTAACCCGGCCGTTCAGTATTTCCTCTAATCACTCTGCCTGCACCTTCATAGTCACTTACATAGTTAACACCGGCAATACCTTGCAACATCCTCAGTGGATGCCTGAACCACAGGCATTTTACGGGTAAAATAAATAAGTTATTTTTTCCTCATATATACTTACCTGTGATAAAGCATAATTAAAACTAGGCACAAAATAGATTAACAAAAATTAACTAATAAAGTAGAAGAGTTACGATAATACCGTAAAAGTTGTTTAAAATCTATGAATTGTTTATTTCTGCAATTTTCTATTTGACAATTTTTGAACCACACTTGTTTGTGGGTAACTAAAACCATGGAAAGCTAAATAAAGTTAAGAGGGTGCCTTTATTTCCTGAGATTTACTGAGGGTCTGTTCAGGTAAACTGGTTTGGTTTTCCTTTTAATTTGATCTAATCCTGGCTTACCAGTTAGCTTTTTGAAGTCTCCTAAGTCAGGTCTCATCCTTCCTTTTGCTTTCCTGATTTGTAAATATTGTTATTGTTATCTCTTTCCTAATCAATGTTGGTTTGAAGGTATTTAGTTCTACTTTCTAATCTTTTGATGGCTGTTAGTGAGATTTGGGGAGGAGTAGGAATAAGTATAATAATTAATTCATCTTAACTGATGAAAGACTATTTTGGTTGTTTTAGAGCATGACTGTAAAATATGAGACACAGATTTTTTAATATGTGTTTTCAAATATGTCAAATAAGAACTAAGCTCTTTAAATTATTATAAAACTTGGTAGTTGAACATTAAAATTGAAGCTTTACATGAAATCCTGTAATTTGTAAAACTAAGGGTGAATCTGAAGCTCACTATGTTAAGTGACATACTCCTGGCGCAGATGTCAGTCATAGGTGGAATCTATGCAAGTTGTGATCATGGAAGTTGGGAGTGTAATGGTGGATAGCAGAGGCTGAGGAATGGAGAGAGTTTGGTGAAGGGGGTTGACTGATACAGTTAGAATAACTTTTGGAGTCCTGTGGCACAGCATGGTGAATATAATTAACAATGTATCATATATCTCAAAGTAGAAGAGAATTTCAATTTATTATGAAGAGATTCTAAAACTTTAAGTGATGGCTGTACTAATTATCCTGAGCTAATTATTATACAGTATATTCGTGAATCAAAATGTCACATTATATGTCATAAATATGTGCAAGTAGCTGGGTGTCGTGGTCCCTGCTTGTAACCTTAGCCCGTGAGATGTTGAGGCAGGAAGATCACTGCAAATGCTAGCCCAGCCTGAACTGCCTAGTGAGACTCTCTCAAAAAAAGTAAAGTACAAATAATATGTGCCAATTGATAGAAAAAACAAATACATAAAAGATTTAGGTTGTATCATTGACTTCCAAAATCCTGTCAGCCCTGGGAATTTTTATGTAACATACCTTTGGCCTTCATTTAAAGGGTTAGGTACAGCAGAGATGCAATTGAAGAGAATATTTGTTTTGTTTTGTGTTGGTTTTATTGCTCAATTCATTTGGCTTATATATTCTTGGAAAATATTACTTTGGTTTGTTTAAAGTGAGGAAATAAACTTTAAGAAAGTGCTGGCCTTTTATAGATATTGATGTATTTCTTTGCATCTGTCTCTCTGTAGAGTATTTCATTATTTAAAACCTTGCATTATTTAAATACTGCATCATTTAAAAGCCTCATACTTATAAGAGTAACTAGATGAAATAAATAAAAAGTAATTAGGTAAATAAATAAAATCTATAATTGTGAAAACTAATAATTCTGAAAGTTGGAACTAATTAGGGTCAGAACAGAGAATTAAAACATGTTATTCTTTTGAATTATGTAAACAAGGCAGATGAATCTGGAATGTCTTATCTATATTTTTCTTCAAAATAATTAAAAATTATTGAGGATGATGGTGATAATCCACAGGCCATGATTAATATAATTCATGTATTTGTCATTGTTCCTTTGGGATTTGTGCCGATTGTGGTATTTTTAAAGGTGATGATTTGATAGTCTGTGACTCCTTAAATTAGTATCATTGTTTTGCATGCTGTTAGATTTTGATTTTTTGTATAATTGATATAATCTTAGGAAAAGAAAAACTGTGCTGGCACTTAGGAACAAACTGTGTGAATACTTCATAGAAATTAATTGACTTTGTATACATTGTTGTTTAAAAGAAGTTTTAAAATACACATATTGAGGCAACAAAGATTGACGCCAGGTGGTGAAGCTGTTTTTATGAAAGCAGGTGAAGTTTTATACCCTTGCCCTACCAGAGCTCAGGGGAAGAGTTTATAGAAATCCATTCACTAATACTCCATAAGCCTTATACATTTTCTTAAAAAAACTTCTTGAAAAATATTTCCCCTCAGAACCCTAAACACGAAGTACGATAAAACCCAGGCTAATGTGTTTCCTGCCTATTTTACCTTTCTTTCCTAGAGGAATTTTGATGCACTTTGCAAAATTGAGCTCACACATAAAATGTGTAGAGGTCAAATGTTATTACTACCTAAAGGGATGTCCGGAATGCTTTGCCATCAAATGTACTGGAGTGTGTTTTGTGTAGTAGTTAAGAGCACAGTCCTTGGGCACCAACTGGCTCGATTTGACTCCCAGACATGTTCTTCACTATGTGACTTGGGAAAATTATTTCACCAGCCAGTGGCGCTGTGAGTTCATGTGTAAGGATATTACTCCTCTCCTACGGGTTTTTTGGAGGATTGAATGGGTTAATATTTATATGTGGCTTGACTTGGTGTCTGAAACAAAGCATTGTATGTGTTTGCTTTGCTTTTTTATTACCAGTTTGTTAATGAGTAAAGCTTTAAGATCCCTTGTTAATAATGCATCATATTAGATCTGATTTGTATTGTATGATAACAAAAACATATGATAAGTTGGCAATATTTTTATTTTAAGCATTCACAAAACAAATTAAGCTGTTAAATGGAATTTAATGGAAAAGCATGACTCATTTCAGAGAAAACTTTTAAAGTACTTCAACAACCCCAGTAGTATATTTATTAATCACATCTAATCCCAGTGGAATTAGTTGTCTAATCCTGATTAGACTTTGATAAATATGTGGAGAAAGAGTTAACTATCATATAGAGAAAACAATTCTTAAAGTATGGTGTTCACCAATATCTATTAAAATAAAAAAATTTAAATTTACATTACAATTTAGAAGTACAGTACTTCTCAAACTCTTCTTTTTTACTATTTAGTTGAAATTTTGATTTATCTTTTGGGTTTTCCAATACTAAATTTAAGTTTGTTTTTTAGAAAGAAGAATAATACTGTCAGAAAGGATGTGTTGTTTTTATTTTTAATAAGCCAATTATTAGAATTCAGTATTGAAGTTCAAACGCAGAAAATAACTAATTAAATGATGACACGTTGAATGAACAACAGATTATTCAATGCTTGTGTAAATTAATGCAGTTTTAGATATATCTTAAATTGGTTATTTTGCGTTTAAGTAGGTGATATCAAATGTATAAACCAGGAAGAACCATAGTTAATGTTTTTTTGTTACTTCTTGAGGTATGATTGACAAAGATTATGTATATTTAATATATATGACTCAACGACTTGATTATGAAATCAACTTTTTAAAGATTACACATGTAAGTGATTTGGTTAAAGGGTATAAACTTTCAATTATTAAGAATGATTAAGTTTTAAGGATCTAATCATGAAACAAAGGCAAAAGAAACATAATGGCTATAGGTAATAATGTATTTTACACTTAAAATTTTTAAAAGATTAGATCTTAAGTGGTTTCATCACATCCACACCCACACAAAGGCAAGAATACTGGGAAGATGTTGGTTAAAATAAGTTAAATTCTAAAATGTATTTTAAAATTATTGAATGGTAAGCTTTTAAAGATTGCTGTAGACTCTCATTTTTTTCCTTTAATAATGAGTTAGGTTTATTTTGTCATGTAAAAAACCTGATCGTTAGTATTAGAAAAAATAAAAAAAAGGCAAATTATTTCAGTGTTGTTTTATTGTATATAAAACATAAATTTATGTATGCATTTTTTGGTGAAATGTTTATTCATTCACTAAACAGTAAGCACATTTTATACACTAGTCACTGGTTTCGTAGTAGTGAAACAGAAATGGTTCCTGTACTTAGGGATTTCAAATCTAGTATGAATTAATAGTGAAGCAAAACAAACATACAATTAAAGTTTAAGAGTCATTAAGTATGGGAATGTAGCAAAAGAACAGGGGCCTGAAGAACCTGTGTGATGGTCTGAGATGACTTTTAAGCAAAAAACTCACGGATGAGGAGCAGCCAACCAAGGCAAGAGCTAGGTGGAGCTTTCTAGGCAGAGACAGTGTTCATGGGATGGCTGTGAGGCAAGGAAAGGCCTGGAGACTGAGGCAGAAGGTATTGTCCACAGAGTAAGTGCCCACTGACTCCAGTGCTGACTGTACGAGTGAATCACAAGACAAGTAACGTTTTGATGGTAGGATTGCAAAATAGATCTCTGACTTGCTGGATGTTCTTTCTGCTTCTAACCGTGTCCTTTTAATTCCATTTCTTCATTTTATTTATCTACCACTCCATAGATAACTAGATTTATTTTATTTATCTGTTTCTCCATAGATAACTAGAATGATTTAATAATCTAGAAAAATGTTGAGTTACAAATGGATGAACACATCATATACTTACTTGGCCGTTAATTAAAATGACTGGGATACTCTCATAGGCTGAAGTTTTCTTTGACTTTTCACAAAGAACCAAGAGTGTATGGTGTTTCCTTTATGGGACAGTGCCTGAGTGGAAGATGGATCTGGTCAGATAGATCCTTAAGCCTAAAAACTGCTGAACTATCTACCTTTTCTCTTATTGTCTTCATTTTTCTGTGGCTGCAAATCTTGGCCTCTGAGACAGTGGTTCAGATGTTGTCTTGGTTAATTTTGTTGCTGAAATAAGATACCTGACATCCAAAATTAAGGAAGAAAAGGTTTATTTAGCTCACAGTGGAGGTTTCAGTCCATAATCTGCTGGGTCAGAAGCAAGGTGGCTCTTGGCAGAGGGCAACAGTTCATGGTGATGGAAAACAGTAAAAGCAGCAAGAACAAAAAGGGAGGAATGCGAAGGCTCTTTGTGTTCCTTATACCGCATGCAGGCTTCCCACCCTAGGGTGTGTGTAGCGCTCACATGCATAATACAGCATTTGATCATGAATCACTCACAAATTATAAAAGCCTGCCCCCATCCCTGTATGAGGCTTTTAGGGGACAAATCATAGCAGCTGTCAAACTATGTAGTGGGTGATAGAATTGAACTAGCCCAGTTGGCTGCAATTAAGTGATCCTAAACAGGACTTGTTAAGTTAGTTTCTGAACTTTTTTCACTGGATTCTCTGGCACTGAATTTAACTGTGAGTTTTTAGGAGTTTTCCTGCCTTTCCCTGACCTTTGTTTTTAAAAGATGCTGATTATATATGAGTTCTTAGGTTTTATTTTTCTGTTATCACATCCATGTTTATAAAATAACTGTGCTAAATCATGATACTTACGCGTTCACCAAACTTTCTTAGTGCCATATATGTCTATGTTATTTGTTCATCATAGAGAAGGGAATATTCTTGGACTTTGTCCATGTAAATTATAAGTGTGAGTGGGGGAGACTGACACAAAATAAATGAACAAATATAAATAGAGATTGTATTAGGTGCTCTGAGAGAATAATTTTGTGACTTCTTTGAGTTGAACCACCAAAGAAGGAATTTCTGTGTAGATGATTTAGATATAATGCTAAATGATAAAAAGTTAGCAGAGGGAAGTAGAGATAAATAAAGATGGTGTCGAATGTATCTCTTCCAAAAATGTTGATTATTTTTATTTTAAAATGCAAGATTTTATGTGCTACTGTGCTCTACCTACCACTATTTTCAGTGTCATTTGGGGGTACAAAATAAAGCATTGACTTATCAAATCATGTACTATTGGGTGTATGGAAGAAGGTGTATTTGAGTGCTTTTTAAGTATGCTAGAGATAAACATGAAATGGGTACAAAGTGATTACTCACTGTGTAATTGTTATACATTGTTTAGTGAGTTTTACCTTTAAACTTTTAATGCTGGGAATTTTAAGAACTGCTGAGTTCCTAGAAGTAAAAACAAGACATCTGTAATATTGTTGGATGTTGAAGACCAAGAGAAGTTAAACAGGAGCATAAAGATGAAAGAATAAGATGGAAAGAGGGCTGGGTAGTCAGTGTGGTTACATGAAAAGGTCTTGACGTGTTCATACTACTTCATAATTAATTCGCTGCTTACATATGAAACTTTTGTCAGCACTGATGAACTTAAAACGTTTTTCTGTTTGATCACTTGTAGTGTGGTTTGACTTTAAGCAACATGCATTAACGTACCAGTGATTCCTGTGGGAGCCTTGCTGTATTTCACAGGCCTCACGGATGTGTGGCTAAGGAAGTAGATTTCCAGATGCCTGAAGTTCTTTTGCTATCTTTAAAACTTTTGAAAGCCACAGGAAGTTCTATCAACTCTTTGTGTTAAACATGTTAGAAAACTGCAAGAGGAAAAAGGAAGACGTAGTTGATGTTTACCTTCTTATTTAGAAATGACTATTTTTTAAAAAAAAAACACAGGAAGATAGTTTCCATATATTATCTATGTTTAAAGCCAGAGTACCTAGATGGCATGATTCCAAGCCGAAAACTAGGTTGAGAACAGGATTTTCAAAATTGGTGCAGAGAAGGGGAACAGAAGCAAAACAGAAGATCAGAAAGATTGACCTTTTGTTTTTCGCTTAAACCTAAATAGGAAATGAGATTATATTAGTTTGTCTTTGTTTTTTGCATGCTAGTAACCATTTTTGTTTTACTTTCATGTGATCCTGTTTCAAAAAATATGAATGTTTCCCTGAATTTTGAGTAATTGTAAGTGATTCTCTTTTTTGACATGTCTTTTCTAGCTTATTCAGTCAAAATTTAATAATTTATCTGTGTAAATCCAATTAACAGAGCTTTGTTAGTTTAGCAACAATGTTATACATGCACCAAAGGAAAAATCAAGGTAAACTAAAATAGATGTATAAGCTTAATGAGAGGTAAAAGCTTTATTCATTTTCTTTTAAAAGAGTTGTCTTCATTAATGGAAATGGGTTCAATGATACTGTGTGTGACCACCCTGTTTTGCACTGAATGTTATGACTGTATATGAGACTGTTGACAGTATCATTTTAAACAATATCTGTATCAAAGAACTATAGAAAGTCATATATACCATTTTCCTGTGTACCATTGCCAGAATCTGTATGCAGTTTTAGCCTGTTGTTGGCTACACTGCTTAAAAGCAAATGAGAATATATACAGCGTGGTAACATTATAAATGCATTTAAAATCCAAGTGCATAATACTTGAATGTAAAACAACAATTTTACATGTTTTACAGAAAACGTATGTTTCAGAAGAGATGGGTGAAATTTGATGGCCTTAGCGTTTCTTACTACAACAATGATAAAGTAAGTGTATTTTATATTTGTCAGACATCACTTTATGCAGATTAAATGTACTTCGGTGAACTAAGCAAGTGGGTATAGTTTTTAAGAGTAGGAGATGGAATAGCAACATAAAAATAATTTGACTATGATAAAAATACCCAGCCTTTTCTTAATTTTATCTCCTGATAACATGCAAAATTGAGACCTTTTCTTTTTTTACTTGTATATCTAACAGTTATTTCTGGAGTATCTTCTATAAGATACTCCAGCAATACTTCTATAAGATACATTCATAAAAATGTTACGAATGATACAAAGATAAATAAGAAATTCCCTGTATTGTGCAGAACAGGAACCAATGTTTACAAAACACACTTTAAATAGAAAATGACAAAGCACTGTGGTGGGGGTGGGCGTGGGGAGTTGCTTCATTCTCTGGGAATGGGATGATTTTGTGTGACATTTCATTTGCAGTGAGTCTTGAGGAAAGGGGGAGTGTTTATACACACAGAAACTAGATAGAACAGAGCTTATTAGCTGAGAGGCTAGTGAAATATTCACATGGGAAATTGTGATCTGCAGCATTGAGCATTGTTTGTTTGTTTGTTTGTTTTTCCCTGATTGGAGAACAGAGTATATGAAAAAGCTGGGAGATGAAGCTGAGAAGGTTGTTTAGGTATAGAACTCATTGGAAATCTTGACTGTTACTAGTGGTTACTGTGTATTGTTTTGGCACTTAAGTCCTAAGGATATGGTAAAGTTCTAAGATTATCTTATGAGGTACGAGTGTTCTCCATAGGAGATAGAGGCTAGAATATTTATCAGGTTTATATCTTTGTACTTGCTAACATTTTCTAAATGTTACCTCTGTATGTCCATAGAGACCCTAATTTATACATTCTCTTCAGTATTTTCGACTTAATCTAGTCTCTTTACAGTTTCTAATCTCACATTATTTTTTTCATTATTTAAAATCATTGATGATATTTGTGGCTTAAATAGAGATTTCATATATTGCTTCTTTAGTGGTGCAGAAGAGAGGAATATATTCTCTTAGACTGAAAATAACACATACTACAACATAACACGTTCTGTGTACTCTTAATTCTGAGAAGAGATAGGAGGTCTAGAAAAGTGTTTTTTGCCTTTACTTTGCAAAGATCCGCCATAGAGCAACAAATACATTTAAACATATTTCTCTTTGGATTGTAAGATAACAGAATGAGTATATTTAAAAATCTGTTTATCTGCTTTGGTTATTCCTGGTTTGTTTGAATTGTTAAATGTTCCAATACCTTCTGTACTTAAGGTAAATCCAACATAGTCTGTTCTGAAATACAGTAATACTTGTTTGAATCTGACTGATGGTTTTCTTCAGCATCCATGTCCTCTTTTGGTTTCATTGAATTGAGCAGGACAGTTACTCCAGTGTGATGCAGGCTTCTTCTATACCACAAGGTTCTGCTGGCAGTGGTTTTCTTATTCCTACTGAAGAGAATTTTTAACAACTTAACATTACGTGGGCTATTTTTTTCTCTCCTTTCAGAATTTGTCTCAACTGCAGTGGAAAGAAGAGCCTATTATATTTTTAGATATTGATGCAATAAAAATAATGCAGACTTGGTTTGAAATTGAAATGAAAAATTTCTATTACATTGAATTAGTAAAAATTGATTAGCTTCAACCTTTATCTTAATATCATTTAAAAATTAAATTATTGTTTGCAAATGGCTAGTGATTGGTTTCATCTTGGCAAACAGATGAAAAAAATATTGGAGTGGGTGTTTTACAAAACACCCACTACTACAACCCTTGACAAAAGGCACTTGTCAGTGTGACCACAGCTACTCTCCCAGCTGATTGTGTAATTTCTGCAGCTTTGTGAACAGAGCAGTTTGGTTCTTTTAATGTCTAAACGTGCACTTTTAAGGAGCACAGGGTTGGGTATTGGGAGGTAGTGTGAAGTTACCCATTTCCTTGGCTTTCTCCTCTGTTCTCATAGTTGCCCAATCCTGTCTCCACCAGGACTTCACTTCATAACCGAAAATGGTATCATTGCAACGGCCGTGATACCTTGTCCCCTGCTAGGAAATCTAACTCACTCCCTCAACTCACTCAGCTGCAGGCAGAATTGCC
Organism: Dolichotis patagonum; assembly: GCA_004027295.1. NCBI lineage: Eukaryota > Metazoa > Chordata > Mammalia > Rodentia > Caviidae > Dolichotis > Dolichotis patagonum. The sequence continues at coordinate 152,926 of PVJX010000239.1, read as the reverse complement.
CTGTGGTCATTTCATTGTCTGAAAGTGGTCAATAAATGATAAATTTGACCTAGATATCTGTGTGTGACAGACTCCAAGGATGCTTTAACATTTCTTTCCTTAAGGAAAATTTTACACTCTGAAAAACAGGCATTTTGAGCCTGTTGTCGTTTGAGTACTTTTTTTCTTATATTGTCTTTATCATGTCTTGTTACAAGAGAAATACAAAGTCAACTCTGTAGTGCTAAAAAATTACAAGATTTATCTCGGGATCTCATGATAGATTATAAATGAGTTGTTGGAGAAACTACAGCTTCCTGAGGTTAAATTGACATAGTGTTTAGCTTGTTAAGTGTATTTTGATCACTTGTGGGGAATTCTTTTTTTTTTTATTGTTCTTACATGTACTTATCTGTTAAACATAAACATTGTTATAGGCATATGGGCTGTTACTTTTAATACACTTAAACAGATCTGGTACAAAGAGAATCTCTATTTCTGTATCTTATTCTAAAGTACTGCTTGTGTTTTCTTTACTAAAAAACAGGTCAAAGGTAACATCGAACAAATGTTAATTATCTCATTGAGGATTTTATTATATAAATCTAATTTTTGTGCAAGCTAAAGTTCAGGGACAGATTACTTGGGTGATAAAGTAAATATTTGGGACATTTTAAATTCACTATTGTTTGTTGCCAGCCACTACAACCTTAAAACAGAGTAGCCCTTAAACTGTCCCTAAAGAAGCTGTGGTCTTTTCCTGACTCCTTCAGTTCCCTGACCATAGAGTAAAATTTATTCTGTTACCAATTTGTAGAGCCTTTAAAGTTCTAGTTTTGCCTTTATCCTGCCATCTTAACCTATTTGTGTTTTCAAGGTTTCCTTTGCTAAACCAATCATGTCATATATTTCTTTATAATGATCTTTCTCAATATTTGAGCATACACAGTGGAAAATTTGGGTCTGATTTTACCTTCAGTGTTTTTTCTCTTTATGGGTTCCTTTTGCTTTTTCATCTGAACCTTTTCAGCCATTGCCATCCACCAAAAATCCTATGCAGACTTCAAGATCTGTCCTGTCCTCCTCATGAGCCTTTTCTTTATCTTCTTCAACTGTCATTTCAACAGTGTTATGCAGGGAAGTATAGAAGAAAACAGGCTGCGAGTATGGAAGCAAATCAGGAGAGTCCTACAGTAAGCCAGACATTAATTTATTAGAGTGTAGACTAATGCTAGTTTCAGGAGAAACGATAAAAAATGAATTTTAAAAATATTAAAAATGAGCCATCAGGGTTTGGTATAATTGTGATTGATTAAACATGGGATTCTATCATCCAAAATAATTTTATAGCACTGACTATAAGAAAGGTGGTGAGGAAAATAGATAAATGACTTAAAGCGTGTTTGAGAAGACTGAATTCATCAAATAATCACATTTGGCTATACCAAATCATCATTTAAATTAAAGTAAGTAACTACTATAGAGTAAAAGTAGAGGCTGCTGTCAGAGTAAATGAGGATTATCTGCTCCGGTGGGGATGAGACGCCTTAGAGAATAGGTTGGTCAGAAAGACCTTCCTTAGAAAGGTCCATTTAAACTGGAATATGATGGGGTAACTGTGAGGAGGGGTGGTTGAAGGACATTCCTTTTTAAATAAGTAGTGTATGCAAAGGTGCTGGTTTGGGCAAAGCCATGTTCAGAAATGTAGTATGTCCAGGGAACCTCAAGAAGACCAATCAAGAGCTCAGCTGTCAAATAATGGGGAACTGTTCCACACTAAAGATGTAGAGAGATCTGGGTAATGTGGGTGCAGAAGGTGAGCCCATGCCCAAACCTGTTACATCCCATCTCAGACTGACAAGAAGGTGTTTTATGGGCAGATATAGAAGTGTAAGTTTTTAGATGATGGTGATTTTAGTTTTCAAATTTGAACAACTTCTAAGATACTTGCATATATTGTTGGCTCTAAATATAATAGTGAAATGCATGCATCAGTAAGGAGTTGAGAGTAAGGGAAGAGAGAAGAAAAGAGAGTGTTTGGATTTCTTCCAAATAGGCTGGTAGTTGCATTTGTGAGAAGGGATTTTTTCATCTTGGCTAGAGATGGCTAAAAAAGAATGGGGGATCAATTATTTCGCAAGTGCTTATTTCATAACTTCTTTCCCCTTTTCCTACGTGAGGTAGCTCATTTATTTTGTGAATCACAATCTTAAGTGTCATGTCCAGATTCATCTGAATGGGAGAACATAATAAAGCTTACTTAGCGTTGATATTTAAGGTTATTTTAAGAAATTGATAGAATTTTTATGGTAACATAAAGTCAGGGATGGGCGATTGGAGCACAGCCTGTGAAAGAATTGTGAAAGAACAGAGAAAGAGTAACACCATGGTATACAGTACATCTCCTCCCCTAGCAGAAGAGGAAAGCCCTTCTAAGAGAGTACTGTGTTATCCACAGATGTGCCTTATCTATCTGCTGTTGTGGGAGTTTATAACTGGAATGTGAACTTTGTTTTTACTTTCTGCTTGGAATGGTGTGTTCTGCTTTACCAGTTATTTTAGTTACAGAGGACTTGCTCCAAACTGGAAATTCTGTGAATAATACTTTGGAAGGGAATGGAAGAATCCCCTTAGGGATGTTTCCAAATTCTTCCGGTATTCAAAACCTTACATACTGTTTCCAAGCTCTTGTCTTTGGTTTGTGTATTGCTTACTACTTGCTTGTTGCCAAGTCTTAGTTTTTTGCTTTACACCTCAGATTATCCATTGTTTTTTAACTTAATGGTCTCTACTCATCAGTTTGGTTGAAGTGACAATTCCTTAAAGTCAGACTCAGATGTCACCATGTTTGTGAAAACATCTCTCCTTTTAAGTGGAAATGAGAATTTCTTTGTGCTCACATATTCTTTTCCTTGTGTTCTGTTTTAAGCTTGCTGTCATATATTAGGTTTTTTCAATTTTGAGGCTGCTAGAATGTATAAGGACCCTGTGTTTTCTAACACAGGACCTATCAAGTAGATTCTTGGTAAATAGTTGAAATTGTGAGATAGTCATCCTATTGAATGATTTGTGAGGGTCTAAGAAAATGAAAATTGAGAAAAAAACTATCAAAATCTTAAGAATGAATTTCTTCAGCAGAATCATAATGTGTATATGCCATTTGCAAGCAGCTAAATCCATCTTTTTTTCCCTCTGTGTAGTCATTAGGGCATAAACACTAGATGTAATGTGGGATTAAGATCCTCATTATCAAAGCATTGCATAAAATGATTAATTTATAAAATTCAACAGGTCTCTCAGTTATTTTTTGTTCTCAGTGGGTAATAGCAGTAGTTTTGAGGTTGTTCACTTACAGTACCTGTTGTGGCCAGCAGATGCCTGCAGACTCCATAAAATCATTTGGATGAGCTGGTTTAAAGAGCATGCTGCTGCTTTTTTGGAATTAATTTATTGTTAGTCTAGTATGATTGTATTTTATTATTCGCCTTTTAATCTCAGATGAAGAGAAAACTGAAAAGATATTTCATTTAAAACTAAGGGACATTTAATATTTTCTGGGTTTTAAATCAATGCATTTTTATGCCATTTTAAAATTTGGATAGAAATTTTGTTAGAGAAGCAGTTGTAACTATTGTATCTTCTTTTTGATAAGATAAAGAAAATTTGATTTTAATTTGTTTTTATCTTTTTCTCTAACCAATTCAGGAGATGTATTCAAAAGGAATAATTCCCCTTTCTGCTATATCTACAGTACGAGTTCAAGGAGACAACAAATTTGAAGTTGTTACCACACAAAGAACTTTTGTGTTTAGAGCAGAAAAAGAAGGTAATACTCTTGCTTTATCCTTATAAAAATACGTTAATTTCTGGGCAGATTAATAAACCAGGTAATACATAAATATAAAGAATCTTTTATATAGTTTATGTTTTAAGATTTCTTCTTTAATACATAATGTTAAAACCTAAATACATTGATAAGTTATATTCATTTTTCTGTTACGTGATAAATTTTAGCATGGAGCTGTTAATTGCTGAGGATGCTTCTAAAAAGTTTATGTATATAGCACTGAGGTGAAAAAAATTAGACAAAAAAATCTGTGGTCTCATGGAGTTCATTGTAGACTTTTGCAAATGCAAATAGTTATTTAATATGCAAAAGCAACTTTCCTGTTGAATTGATTTTGAGAAAATTTCTCTATGTCAAACTTTTAGTTGAACTTACAGCACAATTTTTATTTTAGAGATTTTCAAACATCTTTTATATTTCTTAAGTTCTTTTCCTACTTTATCTATAATGGCTCATTTAATGGTAAAAATTGACCTAAAGATGGCACGTTTTCTGGATCAATTCTAAAGGAGTACATAAAAATGTTTTCTGAATTCTGTTTTGTCAAAGAGGGAGAAACTAGAGAAGTTAAAAGTTTTATGTTGTACATTTTGATTATTGTGATATGTTATTACTATAAATCTCACTAATTTTAAAAATATAGTTAAGGCCATCTCCTTAAAGAATTAGAATTTTAACGTGTTTTGAGGATTGCCGTTATTTTAGCATAGGTATATAATTAAGCTTGATTTCTCAAAAGTATTTCTTGGTGCTTTACTGTATTTGAATTCTGATGAGATAGAAAAGTTACTGAATATTGATACGTGTCAGATAGTCTGCTGCGTGCATTTTTACCACTGGATTATAAGCTAAGTATTGCAGTTTTCCCATTTTACTGAGAAGAGCATTCACCAGCTTTGGAAGCTACTGTAGTGTTAACTATTATGGGGAAACATTATCTTTTAAAACAAAACAAAACAAAACTAGATTTCCTAGACCATAATAGAGCGTAAGTGGTATGAAGAAAGCATTCAATAAATATATTTCTAGAAAATTCCCATTGTTACTTTGGATGATCTGTAATGAGTATTTTCCAACTGTTTCATGCCAGAATTGTTTTTTTTTCCCTCCAAACACTGGGTTTGTAAATTACTGATTTGTAAGATCAGTTTATGATGCCACTAAAAACATAAAATAAGTGCCTAAGTGTGTTTTTGATTGTAGTAAATATTTTATTGTCAAACACCTATGTATATGCTACATGACATTTAAAAGACATACCAAAAGCTATGAACCTGGAGCAGGGGTCAACAAACCGCAGCATATAACCTACTGTCTGTTTTTGTAAATGACGTTGTGTTAGTTCACAGCTACTCTTATTTATATTTTCTTTAGGAGTATTTCCACCTCTACTGTCCCAAAGCATTTTATCAAGTATTGACTATGTGAGGAGCCATTTGTCTGAATGATGGCCCGAAATTCAGAAAGTTGCCCATAGTTTTTGATATTCGAGAAGGGATCTGTATTTGAAACCAGTTTTCCTCTTCATGTTTTTCTTATAACACATAGCATTGCTCCTCTGGATTGGCCAGCGTGAGTCTTCCCTGACACTTTGGTTTCCACTGCTCAGAGGTGACTGCCTGCTCCTCACTTCCCCTTGGACTCTCATACTGAATTTCCATGTGCCATTTAGTCTCTTTGTTAAGGTAGAAATACTAAACAAAGCTTCGAACTTGTGAAAATGTTTCTTGCTGTATTAAAAGTTAAACAGACATTTCATTTAAGTTATAAAAACCCACATGTTTTTAAAGTTACGTATTTACAGTGGATGAAAATATAAGAATTTTATGAACCTTGGTATATATTTATTATTTGTTAAATAAAATTGTAGGTTTTTAATTTTTGAAACCATAGAAACACTAAGTAAAAATGGAATTGCTGAATAGCTTTGGTTGGAAATTATTTTCACATAGTAACAACTCACATTCTTAGGTGTGTTCAAGCATATGTATGTGTATATGTATTTATTTATATATAACAGATATACCCATGTCTCTATATTTTAGTATGGAACCTTAAAAAAGATAGTAAATATTTTTGTTAAATGATCTTTTTTCCTCTCACATGTACAAGTGGTTGATTATTTTGTGGGAAATAAAAAAATGTTACTTATTTAGGTTTAAAGTTTGCTTCCATCTGATGACGATGCAAAATCAGAATTTAGCGTAGAAAACAGAAAAGTTTGGTATCTCAACAGAGATACATTCTTAATTTTTGGTAAACAAGTTCTGAACAACCTATATGCAACAGCTATCCTTGTCTGTTCTGAAATAAGTGTTTTTCTAAACTGTTCGTCACCTACTGGTTTGGCTACCGTATTATAATTTGGCATCTTTTTCCTACAGATTTCCATTCTCTTAACTAAAAGTGAAATAATGACATTTTAAAAAATTAAATATACTGTTCTTTAAGTAGGAAATTTAGTCTCGTCTTGAGCAGAACTGGTGGAAGTGGGGCGAGGGTCATAACAGCTAATGATCTCTTCCGTCAGTTTCCCTGTGGCACCTGCGATCATGTGTAGATACAGTATGTTTCTGTCCACGTTAGCACTTTCTAGACCCCTGAGAAACAAGCAAGCGTGCCATTCTCCCAACCCTCTTTAAACCACATCATACAGCCCTCCAGTTTTAGCTACGATACCGATACTGGAAAGTTTCGTGTTTTGTTTTGTCATTTTTTTCCCCCATAAATACTCTTGGTATAAGAAACACGAGTTTTTCTTAGTTCTGGGCAAGTATTCTTATCCTCTTTCGACATCATCTTTAGAAGCAGGGCATGACATATTTTCCGTTCTTTTTATTTCTTAATTTCATTGTTTATTGTTTGCCAACTGTGTATTTTGTAGAATTCTTCTTGGTATTCTGGAAGTTTCTGACACAAGATACTTCAGGTACTTGCTAAGATTTTAACTTCCTCTTAAAATACTGTATTTTAGGTTCTCCAACTCATGTTTTAAGAAAGATTTTTATGGGTTTAAATTGACTTATGCCAAATATATATCTCCATCTCTAGCCTCTTCCTTTATTCAAGAATGTTACATGTGTATTCAACTCAACATGAATGTCTAATAGCTTTTTGAATTCCAAATTCCTGTTTCTACCTTTTCCACCAAATCTGTGTATCTTCCTCATCACAATAATTGGAAGACCCTGATGCTTATGTAGTGAACTATAATTTTTTTTAAACCCTTTTCTTTCATGTCGCATCGCCAATTCATTAGCAAATTCTGCCAGTTTGACCTTGAACATATGTCTAGGTATTGCCCAGTGCCCAACACTATCACTGCTATCTGCTATCACTGTCACTCCTTCTTTTGGGATTGTGTTTGTCACCTCTCACGTTCAGTTCTGGTTATATTGTCAATTCTGTTGTGAGAGCAATCAGTCAACAATAAAATCAGACCATATCAGTTTATTTTCAAGGTCCCATTGCCTTTCTCTTACTGATAATAATATGATATCCTAACACCCTCTGTTATCTGGCTTTGGTCTCTTTTGGTATCTGGATTTGCTCAATACTTAAGCTAAGATAAAATTATAATTTGTTCTAGAATACTGTAAGTCTTTTGTTCTTCTGTTTTGATTGGTTCTATCCTGTTGTGTCTTACTAGATTTGTTATGTGTGATAGTATAAACAAATTTTTTAAGGAAAATGAGATACTATAGTAGCCATTGTTCATTTCCTGTTACTTGGTTTTGAATGTCCCGTAATGCTTTCATTCTCTTGAATGGTTTTATACTATTTTGTTATGTTTGATATTATTCTGTGTAAAGGTGGGTGAAATAGTTTAGCATTTCAGACTATTTCAAAGAAAGAGATATTATGGTAGCTACTGTTGGTATCTGGTTGTCTTGTTGTGAAGTGCTGTGTTGCTTGCATTGTTCTGTTCTGGTTTGCTTTGATCTGTTCTCTTTTGTTTTATTCTCTTTAAAATAAAAAAATAGAATTCTGTAAGTTATCAAAGTATATTCCCCTATGTCTGTTGCACAATCAAAGACAAATGACACTTGTAATCTGTAGCACTTAAATTGTATATTAACTGTTTCTTTCTTTTGACATAATTAGGAATAATCTGAATATTACCACAAAATTTCTCATTCTTCTTAATTCTTCTTCATTGTTTTGTTCCTAATAGTACACATGCCCTCAGGTGATAGATAATTCTAGGGAATCATGTGTTGTGATGCTCCTGTAAGATACATAAGCCCCTAAGACGCAGGTTCCACTTCCAAATTAATTTCTTAGAAATTGAGATACTTGTTAACAATGATTAAAAGCTCCAGACACTGTTCCTCAGTTCCTTAAATTATGACCTACACTTCAGACTGATTTATGTAGATTTATGTAAAAAGAAGCCATTGTGTACCTTTATGTGTCAAGAATATTTGTGTGAAACTAATGATCACAAGTAATGACCAAGTTAGAGGAGATTCTGCAGCTGTTAACTAAAAATGAAGGATGTTACAGTGCAGCCTGGATCTGTTTGTGTAAGTGTAGAGAAGTTGGTGATTATTGTTAATGTGTTAGCCATCTCAGTACTCCTACATGTTTTAGGTTCAAATATGCAACAGTGAAGAGGACATTTGATTACTATTTCATCCTAATATATAGAAGCGTGCATCAATTCTTGTGGATTATGTAACAGCCACAAAAACAGCATTGTTGAATGTTTTAAATAAATACTTTAATCACTGACAAAGCCTGTTTTTACACTTTTGAAAGGGAACACGAATGAACATAGTTTAAAATTAAGACTCATAAAATAATTTCAGATTCATGTGTCAAGGTAACCATGTCTGATATGGAGACATTTTAATGTATAAAAATATTTCTCTGGGGAAACCTGTCATAGATTTTAGAAACTCACATTTTATAAGCAGAAGTCCTCACACTCTTTCCGTGAACATTTTTCCTACATGGATTCAGTGTGTTTTTTTCTTTTTGTTTCCCGTTTTCTTTGTTTTGTTTTGGGTGTATTTTTCTTTTTGCCTTAATATCCTCTTCTCCATTTGATTTGTTGGCTCCTTTTCCCGCTCCTTTTCCATTAAACACTTTCCCAAGCCCGTAGATAGGTCTTCTTTTGTTCATGTGGTGCTGTCATTCTGCACAGGTCCTTCTGCTGTGACACTGCACACCTGAGGTTGTCCTTCTGATTCAGCGAAGACACCTTCTCTGTCTGACCAGCTCATGACATCATTATTTTTTAATGAACATCCATCAGTGTTGTTTACAACTAAGTAGCTAGTTTCCGTTTCCCTTAGTATCTGTACACTTAACATGTTTGTTTGTTTGTTTCCATTTTCTTTCTGCTTTAAGTCATCCTTCATCTCTAAACTTCCCGTTGGGCCCACCTGTCATTACCCTAACTATCCTGAGCCTGTCGCTTCCTTGCTTATTGTCCTGAAATGTATTTCCTCTGTATCTGTAATAAGAATGAAAGGCAGGTAAGACTCTGTAGCCATGTTTCCTATTATTTCCTTTTGAGTTCAAAATTATAAATATATTTACTTTGTTAGTCCCTGAAAATGTTGGTTCCTCTTGCCTTTGTTCTTGTGTTGGCCTTGCTCAGAATTCTACTCTGTTCTCCTCTCTCGCAGGCTCCAGTTTTGTCTTTTGAATTATTCCTCATCCTCTTGGTTAAGGAATAAGATTATTTTTATTTCATGTTACCACAAAAAAAAAGAAAAAAAAAAGCTGAGTGAGAGTTAAAACACTTGATTGTACTGATTGTAATATTAACTTGCTAAATGACCTTCAACGAATCACTTACCTCAACTGAATTGAGTCATATATTATTTGATTCCATTTGTATGACATTTATACTATTCTGTGTTCCATTATGTGTTGAAACCTAACTTGACTTACAGCTTTGATTGCTCTTTGGGGAGAGCATTCATATGCTTTCAATATAGTGTGTGGTACATAGTTTGAAGGTCACTCAGCTTTTGTGGAACGAGTTGGGAGTTGGGAAGTTTTAATTTTCCAATTGATATGCTCTTATTACTATTGAGAATAGGAAGGGAGATTGAATATCTAGGCAGGCTTAAAATGAAATATTTTCTGGGTATGTGACTGATTTGATACATACAATCTATTAATTGTTGAGTATTAATACTATTTTATTCTGTTGAGAGAAAAAAATCCAGTGTCATGGGTCACCTATATAAATGTTTCTCAGACTTCACAAGAACACATGTCCCCTGGAGTTGGTTTTATAATGCGGATTCTGATTTATCAGGTGTGGAGTGGGGCCTGAGACTTTGCATATCTAAAGAACTCCCAGCAGAAGCCAATGGCATGCATACTGGAACACTTGGGTAGTGTTCTTTCTCCCTAAAGAGCTGGGTCATTGGCTTTAGCTACAACAGCATTTAGATTGTGGTTGTGAGAAAGTATTTGTGAATTATCTGTTTTAAAGAAAACAGATTTCCTGTTTGTATTTCTGTGTCTGTACAATGTTATATGTAGATTTATGTGCTTCTTGTCTTTTCAGAGGACAGGAATGACTGGATCAGCATACTGTCAAATGCACTGAAATCACAGTCCCTTACTTCTCAGTCTCAAGTGGCCGTTGCACCCGAGAAATGTGGATATCTGGAACTGAGAGGGTACAAAGCCAAAATTTTTACTGTGTTAAAGGGAAGCAGTGTGTGGCTTTGTAAAAATGAGCAGGTGAGTTTTATTGTGTTAGTTACAAATTGCTGTTTTTTGATTACAGTAGCAACTATGTTTTGTTTGAGTTTTGAGTTTTTACTTATGAAGTCTTGTTTTTGTATTGCTCCACTAAATATAGCAGTGAAAAGAGTGGTTGAAGTTTAGAAAAGTATCTACATACATTTTGAGGCTGGATATCACCTTTTAAGGTGATTAGGTAAGAGCATTGTGAAGATAATTTTTAAAATACATTCCTTAGTTGAAGTAAAATTAAAAAAACTTCGTGAGAGAATAATTAAGAACAATTTACCATTACACTTGATGAAATAGGTCCAGTTCTGCACCTGGTGTGATGCTTTTATTTTTATAAGAGAAAATTTTAGAGTTAACACAGGTAATATGTTTTTGAATTTACAAGATACTATTTTTTTCTTTTTTAGTAGATATATTGTTTCTAGGAAATGTAGATGAAGTAAGTGGAAAAAAATATATATCTATTTCCCCAAACTTCCATACATCTACCTGCATACATGTATCACATATAAATAAATAAAATAGAGTTGAATTGTTGAATTTTTAAATTTGGTTGGTATGAAGATATTACAACAGAGAATTTAAATATTTTTAAAGAGACGGATTATGAAATAAAGTGTTGTGTTATTTGATTCTGTACACTTCCTTTTCTCTAATGTTTCTGATTTTCAGTATGCAAAAGAAAATTGTTATTTTCTTTTTGGGTATATTTTCTTAGTTTTTAATCTTTTAGCCTAAGATATAATAGGTGCTTAGTAGTTATTTGTGGAGTTACCCAGTGTCCTTTGCATAGCTGATCTAAGAGCAGTGCATTTTATTATATATTATGGTAGGTTATGGTATGTGAAGCATAAATACTATTTTCATAACAAAAAAGATACCAATTCTAAACAAGCAATATTTTTTTTAAAAAATTAACTGTACTGTATAGATCTTTATCTAAGGCATCCGCTGAACTTCAGTGTGAACTTACTCATTAAGTATTTTTTTGATAAGATTTCTTAGCCAATTAATTGTGGAAGGCTTCATTGAGCACTGTCAGCATACTAATAGCTTGGATAGTTAGCATATTCCTCAAGAAGAATAGTGATGTACAGCTTAATAATGTGTATGAACTGAATATGAAGATTTTCATTCTGTGAAGTTAGATGATTAAAACTTTTCTTACTGGAATGCAAGTTAAAATGCATAATTTGAATTCGTTGGTATGGAAGTTACTCTGACAAATTGAGGTGTTAGTTTTTTACTTAGACAGACTTTTTTACTTGGACTTTCTGTTACTAGCTTCATCGTGCACATTAGCAAAATTGTCTGAGTTTATCTTATTCTTTCAAAATAATATTTTCAGAGTTTTGGTAACATTTTTGATTAGCAGAAAACACCTGACATTATTGATTTATAATTAGTAATTGAGTGTGAAAAGCATAATAATGATGCCATTTGTTGAGTACAGATAGTATGCTAATTGACTTGTAAATAATCCTTTTTAATCTTCCTTACAAATATAGGAAGTACATAATCTCATCTGTATTTTATAGATGAGAAAAATGAGAATTAAGTAATTTCTGTAGGTATTACAATTAATCATGCAGAATTTAGCATAAATTCAGAAATTTATAATTCTAAGCTTGGCTTCCTAACCATCATACCTAATGCATGTATGTAAAGTCTAAATTGAAAAGAAATTTTCTGTTCTTTGACCATTCAGCAGTAGCCCAAGCATTCTTTTTATGGATAATCACTTTCTAGGAATTTCAGGGAGTGCTTTCAGTACATGTGTGTCATGTTGGCCCTCTGAAAATGCTGTGTTTCCTGAAGAAGGGCAAAGAAGCCTCGCCTTCTTGGAGGAACAGCAAGACAGGACCAGTGACGGATGAGGAGTGCTGTATTAAATTGTGGAGGAGTTACAGAGAGACACAAAAAAAGGAGCATCTAAGAAATGTAGGAAACTAAAAACACTTATTTACACAGATAATTAAAGTTTTAAGGCTGTACTCCTCCCCGTTATTTAATTAGTAAATATTTTTGATGACTATAGAGTTGAAGTCTTTTTCTATACATTCCTATGCCTATATAGGTACCTTAGAAAAGTGGAAACTAATTTTTGAAAATGTTTTAATTTTGTTTTATTTAATTGCATCCTTTAATATGAAGATCATATCTTGAAGAATTTGGGGTTAAGTCTTAAAGTCTTATGCACTAGTTGGCTGGAGACTTGAGTGGGTAAGTTAAGGAAGGCTGCCCGTGCTCAGGCCATGCCAGTTTCTTCCATGTGACGCTGTTCTGTGTGCCTTCTTCTCCAGAGGAAGGTTGCTCCTTGGCTATCTTCACAGGGGAGCAGGTTATCTGAAGTAAGCGATGGCACGCTAAATGAGGAAGGAGTCTTCCTGAATGCAGAGGGCTTCATGCTAATGTGGACATCAACTAGTTCTTTAGGAAAACCACTGAATGATAGTGCAGTATTTTAATACAAATTCTAGAAGCTTTATGAGCACACACATGTATTTTAAAAATGATGGAAAATAGGTTAGTCGTCGTAAAAATGTAATACGTATTAGATTTGAACTTCAGGATCTTACTTTGTTTTGAACCCAATTTAATGCAGCAAAGTTAATTATCTTTATTACTTTAAAACAGTGATTTTATTGCCTGCATAACTTAATAATATGAAGAGAATTTAAAAACATAAGGAAATTGACCATACCATTCCAATGTAGAAAAAATTAACTTCAGTTTTCTTTCCTTTAATGTATACATATGTTTTATTAATTTTACTTTGACTGTCACTTCAGAGGAATACAGAAAGTAGATATGATTGGAAGGGCAACCTATACAGCATGTGTTGAAGAGTTATGGGAGAGATAGCTCATTACCTCAAAGATGGATGAACTGGGAGATTACAGATATGGGTTTTTGTTCTTGGCCCATTACTAACTGACACAGGTAGTTAAGTTAATCTTTTTGGCATCATATAAAGAAGAGAAGTAGATTAAGCCACATGTTGAAATTTCAGACTTTTAGGTCTTGTTTAGACCATTTGGTTCAGAATTTTGGAGAAAGAGATGATGAAATTTAGATTCACAAATAAATATTGAGGTGATTCGGTGATAGGTAATTCCAAACGACATGCTGTAAAACACTGCTCTGAAATAATACCAGCAGTTTACTCAGAAGAAATGGTTGACATAATGAACATCTCAGCCTTTTTTCTTTGTAATGTATGCTATTTATTTTCTTCTAAATTTGTATTAATTACATTTATTAGTGTTTATTGAGTGCCCAATAAAAATTTTGTTTCTACAGTTGTCATTTGAACATATTTTCTTTGTATTTGTCAAAATGCTTAAGCTATAATAGATCAGATACAGTCATGAGTTATTTCCTCTTTGAATTTTGAAGACCTGTGTGTCTCATATATAGTTACTGCTTTTCTGTTAAAAATCTCATTATTCTTATATAAGATTTTCATTTTTCAGCCCATGAATCCTCTCTTAACAATTTAATTCCTTTGTCTTAATATAAGTGATAGTTACAAATGTATGCCTTATTGGAGGGAGCTTTTTAAACTCCACTACCAAAATCCTCATTTAAGAAAAGTGTTTGAAATAAAAAAGAGATATTGTTCATTTGTTATTTCCCATAAATTCCTTTAACTCAGTGTGTATGTCTATAGGTTTACTTCTGAAGATTATTTAGCTTTTCTAGAACTTTTTATCTCTCCCTTAATGTCTCAGTTACCCCTAAAAATATATTTTGAGTAATTGTTTTCCCTTTTTTAATCTATTACACAATCAAGAATATACATTTTCATAGTTAAAATAACCAATAAGTCACTATTGTAATTAGCACTTTTGAAAATTTATGCTTTGAAATATTCTCTTTTTAAAGAGAAATGGCGTAAGGCTACTAGGGAGGCTGCCGGTCTGCATGTTCTCATTGATAGTTCGCTGACTGGTTTTAGCTGAGTAGAACATGTCAACATGAATTTAGCATGGACCTCTGGTTTTCCTAGTTTCTCAATTCAAAAATTCACTTTTGTTTGGTCCCTTATATTCCTGTTTATTTATTAGACCTTGTAAGAACTAAAACCTGAAGTAGTTCTTGGACTGCACAGAAGAAATATTTTATGGAATACTTTATTGGCTATTGCTTTAGGTATTTTTTTTCTTTTTCCATACAGGCTTTAAGGAGAAGTAGAATAAAACTATGAATTGATAACTAAAAGAATCTATCAGAGAGAAAAATGACATAGTCAAAACGGATGCTAAAATTCTTTAATTTCATTACCTCTTGGAAAACACTGTGTTGCCCTTAGCACATAAATTGTCATCTCTTACATGTGTAGCACCATCTTTCAGCCCCATCCCATTGCAATCTTATTTTACCTCTTCTCATAGTTTATATACTTGGAATGCATTGTGACTTTTTCCTTATTATTCACCTTTGTTTAAAATGAGTCATATAATTGAATTTGTATAGATTACACTGTAGCCACTATGTTTCGTTATCTGTTCCTTCATTTAGTGAGTGCTAAGCAGAGACCTTCTCATTTACAGGCACTATTGTGGGAGCTGGGGCAAGTGGTAACTCACAAGATCTCTGCTCTGTGCTCTTTCCTGTGGGAATGGTATAGTGATAAACATGAGATTTCTGTAGCCTTGGATACAACCCTGTCTTCCATTTTGAATTTTCTTTTTTGACAAGATTTGCTATGATTCTTTCCTAAAGAGTTGTTTATATTTAAAATGCTGAATAGGTGTCAGTTATATTTTAACCTTAAAAATATTAGAATTATAATTTTTATATTCCCAAATTAATAGTATAATATTTTATTTACTGCTGCTTCCTTAGGAGATCCAGACAAGAAGCTAATATTCTGCAAAAGTATATAACAAACTTGAATTAGTGATCATTTACAGTTGCTACACTGTCTGGAGAATTTTACCTTTTTATAAAATTTTTTTCTCTTAAAATTATAATTTTTTTGGCTCCAAATAATCTCTTATATCTGTTTCTTCATTGGGATTATATTTTCTCTCTTGCCAGTTGCTTTAAGCTATTTATATAATTAATATGAGTCTTTATATTGTATTTTCTATTTTTTCTGAACTACTTTTAATTTTCAGTTAATTTTTTATGTAGTTTTGCTCATATAATTAATCTTTTTAAATCACTTCAAAATTTATATATTTTTTGCTGGGTATGGTGGCACACACCCGTAATCCCAGCACTCTGGAAGCTAAAGCAGAAGGATCACTGCAAACTGAAGGCCAGCCTGAAGTGTGCAGTGAAACTCAGCTCAAAAAACAAAACAAAACAATAAAAGGACAGATAAATAAATAAGACAAAAAGTAAATAAAACTTACACATTTTTTGTGTTTGGAGCAATCATTTTCTTTTTTTTTTTCTTGATATATAAGTAGTACATGAGCCAGTATTTTAAAAATTTTAACAAACTAGTAAATTATGAAACACTTTGAAATGTGTATCTATGTTTTATATCTATATATATTTGTATGATATTACTGACTAGATGGAGTATCTGCAAGTGGACACAAGGCTTTGTTTCCTGTTTGTTATCTTTCCCTGACAGCCACTGTTTCATCTTTTCCTGATGAGTTTTTTAAATATCGTGTTAATATTAGCAAATTCATAACAGCCAGATGTCTTGCTTGATGGGTTTGGGTAACCATTTGATGATAATTGTGGCAATGAGTTTTAACTACATAAATTCAGTTGATTAAGCATTTTGAAATCCGACTATTAACAAGAGCCTTACTCCCCCTCCTCCCCTCAACATAATATCCCCTGGTGTTCTGGCATGGAAATGAATCTCTAATAGAATTTAAATATGCCTCAGAGGGCTCTGGGTTGTGTGGCACGGAAAGGAGCTGCAGGATGTAGGTGGTGGCCTCACATTCTCTGGGTTCTGTATCTGGCCAAACTCTGCATCTGGTGTTTCCCAGAAGTCTGGTGCCAATGTCATACAATGCCACATCTGTTCTCAACAAATATTTAAGCACCAAGTTCTTAAATTCCTGGCAGGGAAATCTAACATTCAGTGTTTCTGAAAATAGGTTTGAGATTTCAGCATATTTAGGGTTAATAGACTCTTGCTGAATTTTTCCATTTGAGAATCAAATTATCATTTAACTTTCACTGGTTTTTTAGCCATATTGCATTGCTACAGATTTGTATAAATAACTAATTTCAGTATCTTGGTGGATATTTAATGTCATTCCTAGCTGAGTAGTATGGAATCATTGTTAGGAATACTTTACATTATTGTAAATAAAATGAAAAATTTTTTTTTGAAAATAAATTCTATGTTTAGAACTTCCATGTGAAAGGTTGGTCAGGATTGTATGGAACTGTAATATGCCTTACTTCATTTAACTTTTATAACAGTGCTGTACAAAACAAGAGAATTGAGGTCTCGATAAACTAAATAACTTGCTGAATATCAGCCAGTAAGTCGTTCAGCCCAGATTCTTCCCCAGGACTGACTTTCAGCGCTGCCTTGGTCATTACCTCAGCCTTAATGGCCGGCTCTGCCATGACATGCATGTGAGTTGTTAATTGTGAGCGGTAGGATCCATGCTTCTTAAGGTCCTGTACACTGTTGCTGAACACTAAGCGTAAAATGTTGCTCACTCTGCAGTGTATCTTTAGCTGTTAGCTTTATATAACAATTACAAGTCTATCCACCGAATTTTTTCGTTACATTTTTTCACTGCATCATATACCATTTTAAAGGTTGAAAGATTGGTTCATCCATGGCTTTTGGTTATTTTTTTTAGGATGAAAATAGAGCTCACAATCAGATTGTAGTTAATGGGTAATTTATTTTTAATTTTTCTGAACATTTACCATTCACACTTCATTCCATTTCTACAATGTATTTATGTCAGCTGATTATTTTTGAACATGTCAGCTGAGTATTTTTTGAACATGTATTTTCTTGTAATTAACTTTTTTTATAGATAATGTACTCAGTTGGTTTCAAATTTGAGACTGGAAAATAACAATAGTTAACTAGATCTATGTGGGTGTGCCAGGAATTCTTTTAAGTGTATTTAATTACACTAAGTGAATTCTCACCAAAGTGAAGCTAGAGGTGCTTTATCTCTCTTTTTGAAATAAGTGAACTGAATCGAGAGTTACACCTCAAAATTAAGCTGGTGTGGATTTGTCCTTTGACCAGTTGCTGTCACCTCCTTTGGAAAACCTTTTTATGAACACAACTCATTCTTGGGTTGAATTCCAGCGCTTACCATACAGTCAGGTGTTTTTTCTTTCATTGCATGTATTACTGCTTTCTCTCATTCTCTCTTTAAACCATTAGCTTCCCCAAGGCAGGTACCTTGTTGTATACTTTTGTTCAGATACAAAAGTTAGTATCATTATTAGCATATTCCATGTACTGAATAAGCACTGCTTTGCTAGGATTAGTTTTCCCATTCAAAAAATAACAGTGTCTTCACAGCCTCCTTTAGAAAAATCAAATGAAAGTTTATAGCAGTTTGTAAACTTCGGAGCACTATACAAGTGTATTTAGAATATAGTGAAGATGCTTTCTGTCTTTGAACATGAGTACAGGATTTAGCAGTTAATCATATTGAATCTTGACAGTTGATTATGTCATTGTATTCTGACCTATTTGTTTTTAGCCTGTAGCCTTAATGATTTCAAGTGGGGTTTTTTTTGTGTGTATTCTGATTGCATTTTCAAATACTGTACAAAAGGCAAAGAAGAGTTTCTGTCCTTGTATTTACTGTGGACTCATCCTGCCTAAATTCTATAACTGCTTCTGTATCTAATTCAATGTTTTCTCAGTATTGACCATATACAAAAACCTTATGTGTAATACTGTCTTTGTAAACTAAAGATTTTTAGGTACTGACCTTGTATTCTTGGAGTCAAATCTCAGGTTGAGAAGGAGAGAGCATCTCTGATAATTTTGCTGAGCATCTAGGAATGAGAAATAGTCTAAATGTGTTCTAAATACTGTGTGGGAAAAAGGACTTAATATCACCAAACATATTTTCAATAGAGAATGCACTTGTTTCATATTTAATAGCTCTTGAGAGCATTGACATTTATTTTGTGACTCTTGTGTGTATTTTACAGTCAATTTGTGTTGGTGAACTATGCAGATATTCTAATTACTAAAAACCATATGGCCATGGCAAACAGCTGATAAATGGGTTACAATTTTCGAGGCTACAATAATCACCTTTGTCTTGCTTGGGAGAACTTTTGGAGTGTTGAGCCAGCCTTCACTTAACAGAAATTGCAGCTTCGGATGTAGACATTGCATGACTTGCTGGTAGAAATGAGGGCTGTCTATTCAGGCAGGAATCTTGATGACACTCATCAGTTTCCATAAAAGGTTGTCATTTGCAGCATCTGCTAGTTTGATGGTCAGAATAGTGTGTGCCTCTGCCCCTAGTAACATGCAGTGCTTGCAGGTCCCCCTCATGGAAGAATATAATCTGCAGTGGGCTGGTGTCCAGCTCTTGTCAAAAGCCTTACTATGGAGAATTGTTTGAAGTATATGCAGTGCAAATATACTAAATTATTGTATAGTTTATCAAGGGGAGCCATCAGAAAGTGCTTTTAAATGTTTCTCATTTTGCTATTCCTTCCTTGTTTCCCCATTTATAAAAGAGAGTTTGACTTTCCAGTCACATTCATTGGTAATTTATCCAATAATTGCATTATCCTACAGGAGTATTGCTATGGATAATAGAGAATTTGCTTTTATAATTTAATAAGTACAACCCTGTACTGATACACTAAAACTTACTAGGATGTGGCCAATTAATAAAGCTTGATGTTTCTTCTGTACATATACGTTGCAGTGGGTCTTATTTTTCATTCAGTGGACTAACTACAAAGCAGAAATATACTACTCCTTTCTAATTATTTTACAACACTCAACACTTCTCCGCAACACTTCTTCTCTTTATTTTTACATTACTGACTCTATTTCTGCCATTTATTCCCTGATAAAATGAGCCATTTGCTCTTTTGTCAGGAAAGAAAAAAAAAGCAACTAATGATTTATTTTCTAAATGAGTCATTTTTTCTTCTTCTAAGTACTTTTACAATAAAAGATAATAAATTAATAAAGGCTTTTCTAACGTGTGAGTGGAAACAATATAAATACCCATGGGTGAAAATTTGTTATAAAATTATTGTACTTATTAGTCAAAAATATGTTAATATTAAACACAAGAACCTAATGCGGAGCTAAAAAGATAGGGGATTGTTTTGACCCATCTCTTGATGTAGGCAGTGACGACTTGACCCGACCAGGAAAGAGGTCTTTCGGTTTTTTCCCACACTCCAGCATCCTCAAGGCACAAGAATTGGTCTTCAAGCTTCTTTTATATTACTGCAAGGATTCTAGAATTCTAAAGTGTGTTCCCTTCCTATAGGTGTCATTTCTCAAGAAATGGAAAGGTCAGGGTTGAAAGGCTTTCTTTTTCTTATCCATGTTTGACCCGAACTCCACCAGAACTTATTTGTATCATACTGACCAAATCTAGGAAATATGATCACTTACAGATGTACAAGAAATGGGAAAATTGTACTTCTACTTTTTTCCTATGCTGTGAAATGCTTCTTTCTGTTAGTCCCTCTAGTCTTTGATAATGTTACTTAAAATGATTTCTTTTCTTTATACTTTCCCTTTACAATGGATATGTTATTCTCATCTGAATTGAATTTAGGTATTCACAGAACATTTAATCTAAACTTGTTCACAAAGAGAATTCCTTTTTGAGGTACATATTATATTTTGGAAAATGTTGAGATTATTTACTTGGTGATTCAGATTTCAAAACCCCTGTGAGCAGATAATGTATTACAAACTTTAATACTTTTAGAATGTAATCTCTTTGTATATTTTGGACATTTTCTAATTTGCGTGAGATAAGCTGTACACAGTGGCTCTAGTTGATCAAATAACTTTGATATCAAAGTAGCATTAGAAGAGCTTTTTAAGAATCTTATGGAAAAGGAAAGCAATAAAGTATTGGATATGAGATAAAACTATACAGGTGATAAATAATACCTTTGTGTGAAAGGAAATGATGAGAAAAATAAAGTGGCACAACAGGAATGATATAATACAAGAACCTGAGAAAGAACAATCAGACCATGCAACTAGCTACACTTGCATATAAATTAAAAAAAAAACTCTCCCTGCCTCAGTTTACCCATCTTTTCATATAAATAGCAATTATGCTAATCTTATATTGTCATTTGACTCAGCCTTCTAGAAAGTTTGATCCATGGTAAGAGTTAGTAGTTGTTAGTTTACGGAGTAGATAAAGGTGAATATGATGCCTACTTTCAAAAGCAAGGTGTGTGTTAGTATTTATGGCCTATTCAACTTATCTTTTATGTGAAAATACTCAGATTTTTAATAGCCCAACCTTAGAATGGTGCAGTATTTTGAAGTATCAAAAGTAACTAAGATGAGAAAAACTAGCGCCATTCTGTGTTCTATTTGGATCTGTTATATTCTATATACGTATGTAAGGTAAAATTCATGTGCATTACTGGATTTCAGAAAAACTATGATTAGATCTTCAGAATCCAGGGTTTTTTGTTGTTTGTTTATTGTTTTTAAATTTTTTTCCAAACCAGGATTTTAAGAGTGGACTTGGTATTACCATAATTCCTATGAATGTAGCAAATGTAAAGCAAGTGGATAGAACTGTGAAACAATCTTTTGAAATAATCACTCCCTATAGGAGTTTCAGGTAAGCTTATTTTAAAACTTCTTTTATATTACTGCAAGAAAGCTTGGCAACTCTTTATAATACTAGTGGTGTTTTATACACTATAGAACATTGAAAGTAAACATATGTCCTTTCCACTTTGTCTGACTTACTAGCCAGCATATAAAAATACCTCATAAAAGTAGACTGAAAAATTTGTGCAACCTGTAAAGATGCTTAACTTTATAAACTTTGAGTAATTTTCTTAATATATTTTTTCTTAGTAGACTTGTTGAATATTTTTTTATTAGTAAATGTGACAAATTTCTTCACATTTCAAAGGAATACTTTAAAAAGCATTTTATATTAAGTTATATTACTTATCTTCCTTTAGCCTAATCAGATACTATCCCTCTTAACACTCCATTCCAACTTGCAGCTAAGCTGTTCCATATGATTTCCTCCAGACACTTGGTTCAAAAGGATGCAGAATCTAATGGGTCACATAAAATTATTGATCCAAATTTATTTGATTTTTATTATTCAGTAATTCCATTATTGCCAATACTTTTGTTCTTCAGTCAGTTTGTTTTTGAAAGAATTTTTAAAGTAGTTATTGTTTTAAAGAACTCTCAGTCTATAGATGTAGTATACAGAGTAGATGTAAGCTACTGAATTCAACTATTTTA
Organism: Dolichotis patagonum; assembly: GCA_004027295.1. Classification (NCBI taxonomy): domain Eukaryota; kingdom Metazoa; phylum Chordata; class Mammalia; order Rodentia; family Caviidae; genus Dolichotis; species Dolichotis patagonum. Next base: position 130,952 of record PVJX010000239.1, on the reverse strand, counting down.
ATTCATTTGTCACAAATCATCGTTTTACTTTAGGGTAGTGTGTTTGTCAGGGGCAGTTGTTCTAGATCTTTGAAAGGCTAATGATTACAGGATACTACTAAGTGTTACCTATTTTGTCAAAATGCATCCTGGATCTTTTTTTCTTTTCTTTTCTTTTTTCTTTAAGACAGGATTTGACTTTAAATTTACTATGTAACCTAAGAGGGCCTTGAGCTTGTGGTGATTCTTCTTCTGCAGCCTCCCTACTTCTAGAACAGGCTCAATTTTTTTTTTTTAATTTGAAAAAGCAAAGCTAAAAAAAATACAAATGATACAGAATTTCAAAAAAAAAAAAAAACAAAAAATAATCAAACAGTGCCAGCACAAACTGTTCTTTTTGATGAGCTAACAGAGATTAGTAGTATAGTTATCTATATTGCATACATATTCATACAAATAATTATATGTGTTTGCCTACATGCATACAATCTTTTCTTTTCTTCCTTCTCTTCTTTCTCCTATCCCACTTGTTCTTCCTTCTTGAGCACTTTGCATTTTATTATTACAATATCTGTTTGTACATTTTGGGTATTACTACTATTTCAGTTTTTTTTATTTTTATGCTAGGGAGAGAATACAATATTTTTAAATGTGAGCTAGATTTATTTCACTTGTGACTATGGTCTCAATTACTTCCATTCACGTATAAAGGCCTCGAGATTATCCTTTTTATAGCTGAGTAATATTCCACTACATAAAAATATCACATCCTTTTTTATCCATTCTGTGATTGATGAGCATTTTGGTTGTTTCTAAGATTTAGCTACTACAAATTGTGCTGCTATACACATGGGTGCACATATTCACTGTAACATGACACTTTCAATTTTTCTAGGAAAATACTCAGAAGGGGAATAGCTGGATTGAATAAGACTTTCCAATTGTAGCTTTTTGAGGTATCTCCACACTGATTTCCACAGTGGCCACACCAGTCTACACTCCCACCTACAGTGAAACAGTGTTCCTTTTTCTCCACAGCCCCGCCAACATTTGTTATTGGTTGAGTTCTTGATGGCAGCCATTTTTTCTGGAGTAAGATGGGATCTCAGTGTTGTTTTAATTTGCATTTCTCGAATGACCAGTGATACTGAACATTTTTTCATGTATTTATTTGCCATTTGTATTTCTTCATCTGAGAAGTGCATATTTATCGCAGATGTTCATTTTTGGATTGGGTCTTTCAATTTAGGGGACCTGTTGTTTTTCAGTTCTTTTTATGTTCTAGATAGAAGTCCTTTGTCTTAGGGACAGCTGGCAAAATTCTTTCCCATTCTGTGGGTTTCCTTTTCACTCTGTTGGTGAGTTCTTTTGAAGTGCCAAAATTTTTTAATAAGATGAGATCCCAGTTGTTGATTCTTTGAAATTCTTCCCATGCAGTTTGCGTTTTGTTCATGAGCTCTTTGCCTACCCTTGTGTCTTCAAGATTTCTACCTACCTTGTCTTCCAGTAGATTTAGTGTTTCTGTTTCGCTATTTAGATCTTTGATCCATTTTGACTTTAGTTTAGCACATGGTGGTAGACATGGGTGTAGTTTCAGTCTGCAGCATGTGGAAAGCTAATTTTTCCAACACTGTTTGTTAAAGAGGCTATCTTTCTTGACTGGCTCAAATTTGGAGAAAGAAATGATTGATTACAAAACAAGAAGTGTTGTTTTAACACTTGGAGATTCTGGGTCTGAGAATGTAGCATAGTGCTAGAGTGATTTCCTAGCATGTCTGAGGCCCTCAGTTTGATCTCCAGAGTTCCTAAGCAAAGCAAACAGAAGAACCAAAAAACGTCAAACACATGAGAAAAGTAAATACAAGTAAAAAGACTGTGGCTTCGAATCTTAACTGAAAATGGAGATACTGGCTGTGACCAATAATTTTATTGAAACAACTGAGAATTTTATTAGTATTATAATGATAATGGAATCATAAAGTGCTTCAGAAAATATATGTAAGCCATCTACTTTCATGGAGTATTTGGAAATTGTTAGCCAGCTATTATTTTCATTGTATTTCGAGGCATTTGAACTTTGTGAACCAAAAACTGTAGTGTGATGAATCATCTTAAACTCATGGATGGAGTGTGTAGCGCATTCCCTGGCATATTGTCAGTCCACAGTAAATCTTTCTTGAAAGAATTAATTGCTGTTTCATGTTTTATCCCTTTAGTCAAATGTCCAATAAATATTAAGAATCAGAATAAGTCAACCTGGTTAAAAATGAGTTGCAGATGTGTCAGAATAGTGTCCACTTAAAACTTTCCTGACATCAATCTCTGAAAGCCATCTGGATATTCTTCTAATTTAAAAAATACATATACTTTTAAGTCTGAAACAAATCAGTGAGTGTTTTTGATAGTTTAGTCTCAGACTATCATGGCATACTTACTTGGCAAAATATTCCAGTAGTCTTAAAACTCTGCCGGTCTCTTATTGATGATTGTTTAAGCCTTGTTTAGGAAATATGACATATTAGTTAATCTTTTGATGTAACAGTTCTTTTATATCTTAGTAAGAATAATGTGTATAGTAATTTTGGTTCAAGGTATGTAAACAACGTTGTAAACAGTATGGAAAGTTTAAGGGGAAAAACCGATTTGTTAAATTATAACAGAAAGGACAATCCAGAACTGCCTGGCAGGCATACTTTTCAACTGCTTTTTAATTTGTGAATGAAATGAATATGCAAACTGAACATACTGTTTAATTGGCCTTTACAAGGGAGATCGATAATGCAGAAACGTTTATTGTTTCAGCTTTACAGCAGAGTCTGAAAAAGAGAAACAAGACTGGATTGAAGCTGTGCAGCAATCAATAGCAGAAACTCTCTCTGATTATGAAGTAGCTGAGAAGATTTGGTTCAATGAGTCCAACAGGAGCTGTGCAGATTGTAAAGCCCCAGATCCTGACTGGGCATCCATCAATCTCTGTGTTGTCATCTGTAAGAAGTGTGCAGGTAATTAGTGCTAAGTTATGCTCATCGCTGCTTTGTGGCACACTGGCACTGATTGCTCATTGTCATCATGCATAATGTATCCTAGCTAATGGTTTTGAAAAGTCGAACCAGAGCGAGCTTATTACATTTAAAACCAATTTGGAAATATTGTATAATTCTACACTCCTTTTATGCATGACTCAGATGTAAAAGTTGATTTTTAAGCATGTAATCATATTTTGTGCCTGTTGGTTCATGTATATATTTTAAAAACACAGTTTTTAATTTCAATTTGTACGTTTTAAAATACAACCAGCACAAGCTTGCATCTTTGCCCATTTTTCACTGTTATCTTAGGATATATTTTTCATATCTATGTTTTTCCAAGCCTTAAACTTCCTATATGGGTCTGGCATCTCTGTATTGTGAATTTTTTATAGACAATTTCAAAACAGTATTAAAACTCATGAAAATAACTTGTATTATGACTAGTTTTCTTACTGAGAGCTTAATACTTGATTGTCTGGGTTCTCAGTGTATTTGCGAGCTCAGACAGATATCTAAGGGAGTAGAGGGCAGTGGATCCCGGAATAGGAATGCTTATAGAGGTCCTGGAGAAAGGTAACTACAGTCTAAACTTGCCTGCAGTTTTCCCGGACTGCTTTCTGTCTCCCTCTTACAGATGGGCAGACAGACATGCACACACACATACTTCAACTAAAATGTGTGCTAGTCTGGGAAATTAAACAAATAGTTAAGGCATAACATGTCTTCTGAAAATAAATGGGCATTACAATGGAGAATGTTCCATGCAGGATGAGTTTAGTACAAGGGTCAGAGATGGATGATACAAGAAGACATCCTACCTTAGCTGCAGCAAGAAAATGAGCAGTAAAGCTACAACAGTAGCCTAGAATCCTTCATACTTTTCTGCAGCCCAAATCTATTACACTTCTCGTACCAAGGTAGCTTTTCTCACCAGCTCATCAACACCAGTGGCAATAATGAAAAACATCAGGCAGTCACCCTCCGCATTAGATTTTTTTCCCATCTTTTTCTCCTCTCCACCCTCCATAGAGCAGATGGCTGTGTGTGATCTTGGGCTTTTCCACTTAGGCTGCCTTCCTTTTCTCTTTTCTTAGGATACTTACCTTCTCACTTACTCTTACATGATTATTCAGCCAACCGTGGTTTCTGTTTCATTATGTAACCTGCCTAAGTCTATCATGTTAACACCATCAAGCTTTCTAAAAACTTTCCATTCCCATCTGTTTATCATTCTTTTCCCTTTTTTCCTGTCATATATAAATCTTGGAAGCAGCCTAGATGTCCATCAGTAGGTGAATGGATACAGAAAATGTATTTATACAAAATGAAGAACTCCTCGTCCATAATGAAGGTTAAACTTGAGGCATTTGTGGAAAAATGGGTGCACCTTGAGACCAAAATATTAAATGAAATAAATCAGACATACATGCTTAAATATTGGATGGTTTCTCTTATATGAGAAACCCAGAATATAAGCAAGCAGTGAAGTAGAAAATAAAGGAAGCAGGGAAATAGATCTTTTCAAGTGGGAAGGAGCTCAAGAGATGGAGGGAGGAACGTAGAGGGGAATGAAGGGGAATGAAACAACAATTTCAGTGTGTTACGCACATGTACCAACTCACACAAGGGTTAAGATCACTGTGTGCTGCAAACTTGTACTAATAAAAAAAAGTGTAGTTTTATACAATGTAGGATAATAACAAAGATGAGTGATGATGGTTTCTTTGTGTTTTTTTTTTAAATTAAACTACTTCTAACTGCTAGCAGCATTTAGCACAGTAGGTATTAGGGTATTTTAAGATGAGATTATTCACATTCTCGTGTATTCATATACCTATGCACATTTTTAAAAGAAAACAACATAAATTCATATAAAGATTAACCTAAGAATTTTTATTTATTATTATTTACTTCAGGACAACATAGATCTTTGGGACCAAAAGATTCCAAGGTTAGAAGTCTAAAAATGGATGCCAGCATTTGGAGCAATGAACTCATAGAGGTAAGTTCTGTTTCACTGGTAGTGGTAAAGAGTTCCATGTGGAGGTACGCAGTGGGTAGCAGGGTTTCTTTAGATGGTCTTTTGTGAAGCTTTCACCATTTTAGGAAAATGGCTGTCACCTGTTTGATAAGCTAACTCAGATACCTTGAAAAAAAGTTACTTACTTAAGTACAAAGAGCGTTAGCAGTAACAACTATATAAAGACTTGACAGCTTTTATAAAATTGAGAATTTTCCTTTTCACTGAGCATGGTACCGTATTAGAAATCTGAATGAGGCAGTTAGCAGAATTTAATATTCCTCCTCTTGGCCAACTTACGTCTAACTTCCATTGAGCCGAACATACTGTCCCTTGTCTCCATTTACCTCTCCCGTTCTACTCTCACTCAGTCTCGCCAGCATTAGTCCACCTGCCATCTTTAAATTCAGTTTTAGTACAGGCTTCTAAGAATAAGACTGTTTTACCTGCAGTTTGTATGACTTGCAAATTAATGTTTCTTTCCAAGTTAATGTTTTGTTATTTAGAGCAGATAGGCTATGTGTTAAAAATAGATAAATCTGCTTTTGTACTGCATTTTCTTGAAAATTGTCTTTAATGTATTCTCAACATATTATGTTAAGTTATGCTTTAATTTATAATGAAAAGCAGCTTTCTGGATATATATTTATGAACTGATGGGTTTTATGATATTTAAAAAATATTTCAGCTTTTTATCGTCATTGGAAACAAAAGAGCAAATGATTTTTGGGCTGGTAACCTTCAAAAGGATGAAGAATTACAGATGGACTCACCGGTAGAAAAGAGAAAAAACTTTATTACTCAGAAATACAGAGAAGGAAAATTCAGAAAAACTCTTTTGGCCTCTCTGACCAAAGAAGAATTAAATAAGGTATTCAGTAAAATATAACAATAGACATGGACTTTAATGCCTTTTAAAACATATGCCAAAATTCTTGGTAACAAATAAAAGATCTTATACTATTTGACAAAATTATTGCTTATTTTTTGTATGTCCTATTATGAGCTTGTACCAATGGTTTTCTCATTTTATTCTAGTATTCACTACCATAAGTGGCTGAGTTTTTCCTCTAAAACTGTAGTTTCCAGTTAAATCAAACCTATGTTCAGTATTCTTAAAACTTCGAATACTTTCTTTGTTTTATAAAAATGAAAGTTTTTATATTGTGGACAGTGTCACTAACGTTGACAGTTTATTCAATTCATTATTCTATACTATAATTTGTTACATACAGTTGATTTAAAGTCTTGTTTCTCTTTTCATAAATATTTTATGCTGCCCATTTGGTCTTTTGGCAAAGATTTTAAGGCAAAGAACTTTGTCACCTCTTTTTCTAGATTTTTTTTTTTCACTAGGAAGCTTTTAGGTAGATATATTTGTTTAAAATGGATGCCTTTCTATACTCATTTTTTTAATGAGTAAATGATAATGTTTCATTGTTCTCAGTTCTTTGATGTTTTTTGCTTGCCAGACTTGTTGGATAAGGATTCTTAGGGAAGTGGCATTGTGTTTAATATTGGGGGGTGAGCCTTTGTCCACATTTGAAAAAAATATATACATAAGTAATTTGCTTTTTCCCTCAGTTTGTTCCCTCAGTTTGTTCAATTCTGTTAAAACAAGTTGCTTTCACTTTTGTATCTTTAGTACTAGTAATGGGGGAGAGTCATAAATTTTAAAGCAACATCATAAATAAATGCAACATTTAGCATGGATTCCTAATGTGAAGAAGTGTTAGGAAGATGGGACAAGGGGGTGGGAACCATATAATTAGATGTAGTTTTTCAGTGACATATTTAAGATTTGTGGTGGGTAGTATTTTCATGGAGCTCATTAAATCGTTATGCTAACCAACCAGTTATACCCCATATTTGTGAGACAATAAGAAGGTACCATAAACCTGGAATTATGCTTGGTGTGATCTTGTAGACCAGAGGCACATAAACTAAATATATAGAGAGTAAATTGTAGATTTTGGAAGACAGTTGCGAGCTTGAAAAACAGAGCTGTATATTATCCACAATGTCTTCTCCCACTGGATGGTAATGTGAATACCCTTCATAATTATCGTTGTCCTTAAGTGATGTATTGTATGTCATGCCATGCAGTTTCTATAAATGAAGCCATTATTTTAGATTAAGTGCTAACCAATACATTTCTCCTAAATATTTTAGGAAAATTTACTTAGTAGAAATTACAGCTACAGTGGACTTTTAAAAAGTACCGTGTTAATGAATAATTTTCCCAAAAAATTACTTATGCTATTATTTCTGTATACTTACCAATGACTAAATCTTCTTTTTGGTGCTGGAGATACAATAGTGTTAACAGGCAGATGTGGTTCTTTTAATACTTACCAATGACTAAATCTTCTTTTTGGTGCTGGAGATACAATAGTGTTAACAGGCAGATGTGGTTCTTTTATTTCTGGGAATGGTAGTCAAACAGGGAAGACTGATGGTAAACAGATTCTACTAAATCACAATGGTAAGTATAGTGCATTGTGAAGGTAAAGAAGAGTGATGAGAAAGGGAATGAACACAACATGTAAAACTGAAGAGGTGCTAGATACCATCAGAATGAAATGTATAGTGGGCTTTATTTTTTCCAACACCTATGTTTTGCACATGAAGGAAAAATCTAAGACCCAGAAAGACAGAATTTGCCAAAAGATCCCTGGCAAAGCATTGCAAAATCAGTTGTAAGAATTCAGGCTTTTTCATTCTGAGGTGAAGGAAATTCCAGAGCTCAGCCAGACCCGGTTGGGAAATAGAAGTTCTTTCTTACGATTTGACCCTCAGGGCAGAAATGATGAGTGTATCCCAGGACTTATTGGATATTTACTTTGAGTTCCCCTTGGGAACAGCTCCTGCCATTATCAAAGGTGGTGTCACAGAGGGCAGAATCACCAGTGATCTTTCCATGTGTAGTTGTCTGGAAGGAACTAATGCAGTGAGTCTGAAGCTGAAAATTTAGGTGGCGTCAGGAGACTACCATCTGCATGTTTAGAAGCAAATGGGAAGACAACAAAATGCAGTCTGAGAACTGGCATAAAATATACAGCGTGGGACAGAGATAGAGGCAGCTTATTACTTCAAAGGAAAAAGACATTTTGAGTCTCTTTTATGGAGTTTGCACAAGGATGTTGTATAAGTCAAGGATGTTACTTTTTTGTCTCTTGCTTACTGTTCTTCCTCCTATTCCCTGTCCCCAAAGGAAAGATACTTTAGACTTATCTTTCACATTCCCGAAGCAGAATGATAATTTAAGAATTTTGCAGCTTCTGATGAGATTGGAAAAAAATATATTAATATCATTCACCTGCATAACATTCTGCGGACACTTCATTATTATGTTTACAATGTTCAGAAATTTTCTTAGCATCAGCCATTATTAGAGTATACAAACAACAAAAGTGTCTTCCTAAGCAATTATACTTGATTGAACAGTTTGGAAGGAGAATGTCACCATAAAACAGTGCATGGAGAATTGGAGGTCTTGGCTTGTAACAAATCCATACCAAGCAGACTTTTCATACCTACTGCCTAACTCAGCATGTATATTATAAGCTGCCTTAGTTTTTCCTAAGAAATACAGACTTCATCTCCTAAATAAATTGTCAGTCTTCCATCCTTTTTCTAGATAGACTCGTATTTCCTTTCTTTAAAGGGTATATTTTTTTGTTGATGTCCAGGCTCTGTGTGCTGCTGTAGTGAAACCAGACGTGCTGGAGACCATGGCTTTGCTCTTCAGTGGCGCAGATGTCATGTGCGCCACCGGAGACCCTGTGCACAGCACCCCCTATCTGTTGGCCAAGAAAGCCGGACAGAGTCTGCAGATGGAATTTCTGTACCATAACAAATTCTCAGGTTTGTCCCTGGCTCTGCGGTTACCCTGCTGTCTTCTGATAGGGGCCTAAAAGGACTGAAGTACTAATCTGTTTATTTCTCAACTAAGCAGAATCATCAGAATGAAGAAAAATATAATTACCAAAATATTTTTATATCATTTCAAGAAAAAGTTCAGGAAGTACATCTTTTATATTTCTTTAATCTTACAAATGGAAGACTAAAATAGTTAATCCCACATAATCATTTCCACCAAAATTAAATCCGATTTTCATACATGAATAATAAGTATGACTTTATTGCTTATTTGCACATTTCATGCAAAGTAAAATAAATCTCTATATTTACTCAGTGGCAAATTTGAAGTCATTTTTCTTTTAGCTTAAAACTCACCTACATATTCATAAAGGAATAATTATTTATATACTGGATTTTAAAATCTTTTATTTCATTCATTTTTCTAGATTTCCCTCAACATGACATTCATTCTGACACTGGCCTAAGTCAGGAGCCCGCCCAGGCCACGTTCCTGTGTGACTTCTTATATCAGGCACCTGCTTCTGCTTCTAAAGTATCTTCAGAGAAAAAAATACTTGAAGGTATCTTTTTGATTCCTTTTAGATATCTTTCCTGATAAAATTTTATTACTTTATCGAAATAATAGGTTTAAATTTTGATTTTTCCCCCCTTAAGATATTAGATGTGGTCTAGCAGTAGAGAGATATTTTTTGAGTGTCTATAAATTAAATGCTTCTAGGTACAGGTATTATTTCATGAACTGCAGCAAGGACTTAGTACTGGGTTGTCTACAGTATGAAGAAACAAATCTGTTTCTGGTTTCACACATTATTCCAAAACAGCTGAACAAATAGACAAACAAGAAGCTTAGAACTCAGTTGCTTCCCTTTATGGATTGACCTTCCAACCAGGTAGGCAATACAGATAAGATGAATAGGAGGAATTGGCAAGATTTTATCATGGTTTGACCCTCCCTTTTCTGAAGCACGTGGGAACAGAGTGTTTTGGATTTTGGGTTCCAGACAGTTTTGCATTTAGGAATATGAATCTGTGTATAGTTGGATATCTTGGAAGTGGGATCCAAGCCTTGATATTTTGTATATACCTTAAAGACAGCCAGATGGTAGTGTGATACAATATTTTTAATAATTTTAAGTGTGAAACAGTGTTTTATGATGTGCAGTTTTCTACTTGGTGCATCATATTGGTGCTCAAAAAGTTTTGTGGTTAGAGTTTCCAGAACAGGAATGTTAAACCTGGTATAAGTTCAGTGAGTGTTAAATTACATTATTAAATTTGTTCTATGTTGAAATGTGTACGTGTGTCTCTGTGTGTGTGTGTGTGTGTGTGTGTGTGTGTGTATGTATCTATGTAGGTCTATGTATGTCTTTAATTTAAAAAAATTTTTTTCTTTTCATTTATTTAACACATTTTTGAAAACATTTGAGTGAAATTGGGCCTCTTTTGATAAGCGAAGGAACTGAAAATAATATTTAAAAAATGAATGTGCAGTCTTCAGTTCATCCATGATAGATGTAGGTTTCCTTCTGTTATCCTGTACTTTGAAGCATCTAGTTCATTTTAATGGTCTAAAAGTTAAAAGAACAAGAGTACATTTGTAGTGAATGTTCTGTTATTTGCTGCATAACTAGTTGAAATATCATTATCCCCTTTTAACAGCTTTCAACAGCCCTAAGGCATATACAATGTGTAACTCTTTTCTTATTCCCTGCTCTACATAATACAGATTACATAAAGGATTATATAAGCATTAAGTGTTTGATGTATTAAAAAATTTAGTTCTAATACTAGCAATATAGTGTCATAGAGCATATTTTTAATGCTTAGTTGCAGATATATTGAATTACGGTATTGTTCATGGAGTGAAGGAAAATGGGTATTTTTGCCTTTGAATTTACTGACAACTTAAATCTGAAAACTTCTACTAAACATCAGTGTTAAAAACAAAAGTAAAAATCAGACTTTACTGTTGCTTTTTGTGATTTGGTAGCATTTTTACACACAGGCTCCATCTTCAGATTACTCTGGATTCAGTAGGAAAATCTTTTAAATGAAGTTTTGTACAATAGAAACTTCCCAGCAGTCAAAAATACATGCAAAACATACTTTTTGCAAATACTTAACTTTGAACAAAACACCGAACTACACAAATGCAGAATGAAAACAGCATTTCAACTCCACCAAAAGTAGCCATCATAAAGGTGTAAAAGGCACCTCACTTCGCTAGGCACTGTTCACGTTGTAAACAGACAGTAAAAGGACTATCCACAGACAACATCCTGGCTCTGTGGCAGGTTTCAGAAAATACTCATCTTCACGCTTTAATAGCGATGAAGTGAGTAGAATTGAGGTCTGGAGCACCATCTGTATCCTCCATGACTGTACTAAGGCGAAGGTGGCTGTCCTCTGTAAATCTGATCCCTGTTTTGAGCTGCTTTCTGTCCAGCTCCTTCTCCACCACCTCCTCTATGTGATCTGCTATAATAGTCCTGACTGCAGTCATATCCTCTGTCACAGGAATCCCGATAGCATAAACTACCACAGGTAGGTCTCCCCGTGGAAGTTCCTGATGTTGAGGTGTGTAATATTTTTGTTAGAGAGAAATCAACGTGGATGCAACGCCCATCCAGTTCCATTCCAGTGGCATGTTCTTGGGCTTCCTCAGCATCATCTACATTTTCAAAATACACAAAAGTGAGTCCTCTTGAACACCTAGACCACTGGTCATGTACAATAGGCATGCCGGCAATTGGGCCATATTTAGAGAACACTCCTGTTAAATCTCTTTCTGTGGTGTATGAGCTCAATCCAAACACTCAAGGTAACACAGGATTTGCCCAATTTCGAGTAGACATGGGAGGATGGCTATGGCTGTGGAGTCTGCAATAATCTCCACTGTGAAACCTGCTAGGGGAAGGTGTATGAGAAGGGATCGTGACATTGTCTAATGCCTTCGAGAACTTCTGGATCTAGATGTAGGTTCAGATCTGGACCTGGACTTTGATCTGGAATGCCTCGAATCTTCCTAGAGTGAGACCTTGCCAGGGTATATGTTGCATGCCTGTAACACTTGCACTTCAGACAGGGAGTTTTCTGCTCGCTTTGTTGCTCATGACTCGTTTATGTCACCACTCACTGGGTTTCAATCCGAGCTGCTAAGCTCTAGTGCCCTCTTTATGGAGGCTTTGCTGCAACCTCGCTGGACGCTGTTTGCTGGTTTGCTCAGCGGCAAAGCACTCCCACCACCTTAGCACAGACCTGTAGCTCCTTAACTGGCTCTTCCTCCTCAGAATGCACACTTTTTAATGTATGTTTTTAAGTAAAAGAAAACCTAAACTGGGCATGGTGGCACACACCTGTAATCCCAGCACTTGGGAGGGGGAGGAATGGTTGTGAGTTCGAAACCAGCCTGAGCTACAAAAGTGAGCTCAATGGCAGCCTAAACAGCAACCCTATAGTCAGAAAGACCAAAAACAAACAGACAAACAAAAAACCTGAGCCTAGTTTCAAAAATGTAAGATGCTTATACATTCATAAATTTAACAACATATTCTAGATTTGAGGTGATAAATTGAGCAGAGGCATCTGAGCAAAGGCATATTGATCATTTATCTGCTTGTCCATGTGACTCCTTGTGTCAGATTTGGGCACCACACTGAGAATATGAAAATCAGTATAATATAGCTTATGCTATTTACATTTGAACTATGTTGAGAAAAATTGGCAGGAAAATATGATGATCCTAGTCTCACTGAAACACAAAATGTAAAAGAGAGATTGGTTTATACAATCCAATTGATGTTGGGGATTTATTGGTTTGGCAACTTAACATCGATTCCTAAGGTGATATAATTCAGCAAAATTAATCAAAGGAACTTTAAGACGAAATCTCACTATAGAATGTTAATCCTCACACTTGTGCATTTGAAATGATTATTGCAATATGCACTCTTTACACTTTGCCTATGCCTTGTTGGAAATGCTTGGGACCAGAAGTGTCTCAGATTTCAGACTTTTAGGATTTTTGCCCCTTACAAACACTTTAATACTTGAGAATCCCTAATCCAAAGATCCCAAATCCAAAACTTCAAATTTTTTAAGTGTCATGTTAGCACTTTCAGATTTTCTGTTACATGTGCTTAACCTGTATTTTTAAAAGATGCATTTTAAAGAAAAATTACATTAGGATTAACTATACTTTATTAAATTTTCTTAAAACAACACCTTTTAGTGAGCACATACTATATGTGAAGTACAGTATTGCTTTAAGTACTTTGCATGCATTAGTTGTAATGCTCATAAAAATTCTACAAGAAAAGTAATGCACAGTTTCCACATGAAGAATGAAAGGGCTCAGTGTGAAGCAGAATTTTACACTTGACTAGTGTTATAATTATTACCGTGACATTTTGGCCTTGATCACAGTGTGACAGCCAAAAAATAGGATGAAAGAACATTTTTATACTTGAATTTAGGTATTTTTGAGTCTTTCAACAATTGATTTTTTGTTGTCTGCCTTTGCTCAGCTTATTTAATACTTCACAAATTTTATAGCGTTTTTAAAATTTCTTTTTTCTACAAGTATGTATTTCTTAACTAATCAAAAGATAACTGATCAAGAGGTTAAAAGCACCTGGATAATCTGTGAATTGACTATTACAATTATGAAAATAATTCAATAAAACAGTTAATGTTCTCATAAGTAAGCTCACAAGTTTCTATAATGTTTTTTTCTAAGTCATAGCGTACCTTAGATTAATTCTTCACATTGCTTCATTTACGCAAAGATCAAGTAGGGAATTTGAAACACAAAATTTTTCCTGAAGCTTTATGATATATATTATAAGCATTTTTAGGCTAAAAATACATCTATAAACTTATCAGATTGCTTTAATATTTCCTAAGGCTAGATTTTTTAAATTTAGTACTGAATTGATGTTGCAACATTTATAATTAAACTTTTCCTTATATCTTTTATAAATCAACAATGAAGTTTTTGGTTAAAAATTCTTACGAAAAACAGAAACTGATGCATCTGTCCTTCACTATCTATGGTATACTGATTCTAACGACTCTTGTAGGCACCAAGATTTGTGCGTGCTCAAGTCCTACTTTTAAAGTGTATAAAATAGTACTTGTGCACCTCTTCCAGTATACTTTAAAGCATCTCTATTTATAGTACGGTTACCTAACACATCACCTAATACAATGGAAACATTGTACATATTTTTGTTATACTATATTGTTTAGGGAATAATGACAACAAAACGTGTCCCTATATTATCAGTACAGATACAGTTTTTTTCCAAAATATTTTATATTCACGTTTGATTAAATACATGAATTTAGCACCACAGATAGCGAGGGTACACAGTTTATAGAATTTACTTAGGGCTGTTTTCTCATTTGAAACATTTTTCTAAAAATAATGTCAAAGTGAGTTGCTGAATTTTAGCTATGCAACAGAAAAATGATTTCATTTGAAAGTAATCTTGTAGCGAAATATTTGATTCTCCTCCTCCTTTTTTCTATCCAATTTATCAACAAGTTCTATGATTTCCAACTCAGAACCTCTGCTGCCGTCATCCTAGCTAGCCCCAGTTACCCTCCTGTACTCCTGGAATGTAGTACACTCTCATCGATCACCTTGGATCCTGGATCTGCCCTAGCATTGCTCCAGACCTTCACAAAACAGGCCTAGTGATCTGTAATGTTAATTAGACCCTGTAGCTCCAATCGCCAAGTTCATGTAATGGCTTCTCATTCCTGTTTCTCTGATGCCTTCAGCAGGTCTTATGTTCTCATTTCATGTCTTGGTTTTCCTTTGTATGTTTCCTTGCGTACCTGTACTATTCCTGGCAATGCCATCAGCACCGCTGTAGTTTCTATTTGCTTTCTAAGAAGGGCACTTTCCCAGGGTGGATTCTTAACTCACGAGGGATCAAATAATTACCTCATAGCCAGCAAGGCTCTGTGTCCGCCTATTGCAGTGTCCTACCGGTGGCAGCTCTTCTCTTCCAAAGGATGCTGCATATTTTCATCGTGGCACTTCCCACATGAAGATGGTTTCCTGCTTCATTTCTTTGTGTTTTCCTCCTGTAATTTCATTGTTTGGTTTCATTCAGTTCAGTGAGGCGTTAGCTTCTTCTGGCTTGTCCAGGATTATCAAATCTTTGGTGTCCAAAACAATGTTGACAACGTTGAATGAGTGACCATTTCTTTAAACCAGTTACTAACGGAGTAAGAGAGAAATATTAATATTTTGTTTTTGATCGTATTAGTGGTTTTTTGGGGGTTTTGATTACTTTCAATCATCTAAGACCTGAAAATGTTAAATGGAAAAATCATAGAAATAATGAGTATGTTTATTTTATGTTTTTATAATTGTTCTATTTTATTATTGTTGTTAATTTCTTACTGCTAATTTCTTACCATTTTTCCAGAACTGTGTATTTGTAAGAAAAAATTGTATGTACCTCTATATACACAAATATACATATATACCCACAAATATACATACACACTATTACATACAGTTTAAGACATTCAGGAAGTGTCTTGGACTGTACCTCCTGTATGGAAAAGGGAGAACTACTGAATAAAAAATGTAATTGCTGATGCACACATATATTTTTTTCAAAAAGAGGAAAAGAACTATGAGGAGACAGAGTTCTGGGTTGCTTTTCTCTTTTCAGTTCTGCAGCGGTGTTACTGTTATTGAATGTCAGCTTCATGGAAAAAAGTGAATTATTTGGAAAGATTTACAGATTATAGTGTGGTTGTCACCCTGGCCTCTGGGAGGCAAGCACCTGGACAAAACCATTCCATCAGCACTTGTCAGGAAGTTCCCAGAGTGAGATGATTAAAAGCAAAGACAAAGGCTGGGAATACAATGCGTGCACCCGCAGAGAGCTACAGAGCTTCACACTGTCAGTTCTTCTTTCAAGATTTGAAGTTCTAGCTTGGTTATGAAGACTGATTTGTATTTTTCTGTTTTTCCTTCTCAGTTTAGTGGTTATACACACACAAAAGACTGATAGCTGTTAAACCCAAGTATGGGGCTGAATAATGACATCCAAGTTTTATTTTCTTTTCCTCAGCCATGGTTTTCCCTTGGTGTCTCACCTTGATTTGTTTACACAGTGTTGGTTTTCTTAAAAGAAAGTGGTTGATACAGTTTACTGGAGAGTATTTTGATCTGTTTATATTTAATTTCATACAATAGCTTGACGATTCTAGAAAATTCTTTGTCCTATAGAAAACAGGTTATATAATTTAAAAGTATTTTTTTCAAGGCAAAACATACTTGTTTCAATGAAAAGGCATCCTGATGTGTACTCGTGATTTCAAAGGATGCTGAATTTTGTCAGTTTAGGAAATTCTCCTAAAATTTTAGGAATTCTCCTAAAATTCTCCTTAAAATCAACTTTGTGATTTTAAGAAATACTAGCTTTACTTTATCTACTGCAGATTTATTGTGCACATATATATTAAGAGATATGACTTCCTCTCTACCAAGTTTTTTTTTTGGTACTGGGGCCTGAACTCACGACCTTGCGCTTGCCAGGCAGGCGCTTGTGCCACTGAGCTAAATTCCCAGCTATGTTTTTTAAATGGATTTTAGTGATTCAAACGTGGAACAGGCACAGGGATGTCTTGCAGTGGTTAAAAGCTTCTAGAATTCAGTTGCTTGGATTATACTCCTGCTTGGATACTAAACACCTGGGTGACCATAAGATCAATTAAATCTTAATTGTGTGTGGAAAATGTCCATGGAAGGGGTATAATAATAGAACTGACCTAACACAGTTTTTCTAAGTATTCAGTGGGTTAATAGTATATAAAATATGTAGAGTGGTACATACTACATAAATATATTGGGATGATCATAATATTAAGCAGAAGAGACAGTGGAGGAATTACATGTAAACACAGCTACTTTTGGCTTCCAGTGAGTTTTTGTGTGTGGGTGTGTTTTCTTAGAGGGCCTAGCTGACTAGGTGCCCAAGTAGATTATCCATATCCTTCTAGCATTTAAAAAGGTAGCTTCTGTAGTTCTTTACCTGCTTTTGGGTAAATCCTACGTTATTTTTCTTTCCTGTTCTAATCTAAATTTCACAAATGAATAGAAACAATATCTCTTTTCCTTCCTTTTACTTCTTATAACCAAGCTCTTGTCCAGCTGCTAAGACCTGACAGTTACTCATTCTGTGGCCCTAAATTTATGTTGTTTGACATGTTCTAGAAACTGATTAACAGTAAGACTTCTGCAACAGAGAAGATTTCTTGGAGGGTATTGACATTTGTTAAAGTCAAGAGTGCACATCTAAATTGGCCTAAGAAGACCAATATTGTCCAACATAATTTTGCCGAAAGTTCCTATTGCTTCCCAAATCAATAGGAATGTCAAGACTTTCTAGCACAGCTTTGTTATTCTAAGTCCATAAAGGTAGTAATTGTGCATGCCTTGTCTGACCTTTGGCCCATTTCACTTAGGATTATAAAGCTAAGAAATGCTATAGAAAGGATAGTGCTGAAGGACTAAATCTCTTCTAGCCCACATTCCTCACTTAAAATGAGTTTGTGTGCACCTTTTCAAAGAGATCTGTCATTTGTTTCCCATTAAAATTTACATAATTAGGTTCAGCATTCACATTTAGTGTATGCATCATTCATTTGGTACTGTTCCTTTAAGGCCTTCAGGTGTCTTCCACTTGTCTACTTCAGGAGGCGAAAACTCCCAAGCACTTGTCACCGAAGACTCTAGGGGCCTGGCCTGTGCCTTGAACCTGCAGTCTTGTTTCCTGTTTCCTGCCTTCCTGTGTAATCTGATTGTCCAGCCAAATAGCGTTTCTGCATTTTCTTCTTGCTGTGACCTTCTTCACACTGTTCTTTGTTAGAATTATGAAATGATTATAGCTTTGAGTGCATTTCTTTTGGAAATGTGCCTTCCAAGTAATAAAGGTATGTTGCAAAAGCTGCTTTTTTTTTGTAAAGTTTTTTCTGCCCTCTCCAGTCTGAGGGTGACTTCTTCCTTGAATACAAACACACACAGGGACCGCCTGACAGCTGTTGTTGCAATCACATCTTACCTTCCATGGCATTACAAACTGACAGTGACATTACCAGGTAGAACACTATTTTTTATAAGGGTTTATCTGTATATTGAATATTGTATGTTTTTGTTTTTTTTTTTTAGTTTCAATGAAGATTATTCTGGTCATCAGACTGTCTTGTTTTGAAACTATTTCATCATTACCTTTGATTAGTACAATGTGCTTTTCTTTTTATATATCTTAGAAATAAGCAAAGATTATTTAAAAATTAGGGGCTCTCATGATTCCTTTATATAATAATTCAGGGAGTATTCTGTGACTCAGGATTTGAGAGTCCTGGAATAATACATTGCTTTCCATTTGAAACTCATGGACCCCTGGTATACTTCTTTTCCTTTACCCAAATAGGATATCTTCATGCTAGTTGCTTCTTCTAATTACAATTCTCCTTGTCATTGGTAATCTATTTTTCAGACTATGGGAATTCTATACTTCTTAGGATTTTGAGTGTTTCTCCTAGTGATACATTGTCTTGTTGTCTTTTCTTCTTTCCACTTACCACCACTTCCACCTAAGAGTCTATGATTCTAAAAGTCTATGAATATTTTTTCTTTTAAGTTTTAACTTTTTGACTTGATTTGATACAGAAAGTTGCAAATATAGGGAAGAACTTCCATGTACTTAGATAATCCAATTGCCAGTATTTCTATTTACTTTATCCTAATTTTTTCTGTGGTTATGCTTAAGTTTCTGTACTTTCTAATCTGTAAACTTTCTTGACCTTAATGTTTATAGGTCTCATTTATATTTTGGATTAAAAATTGAAGGTTGCTTATATCATTTCATTCTTTGCATTACCTTACAAGTTGAGTTATACCAGTTTTTGGAGCACTAAAATAGGAAAGTGAAGTGATAATGCAAAAATAATTCGTTTTATCTAGGGAAACTGAAAATTTTAACCAGTTTTTCCTTCATGTTGTTACTTAATGAAGATAGAAGGGGTCGTAGCTCAGTGGTAACTCATCTTGCATGTGCCAGGCTTTACTGTAATCCCCAGCATTGCTGTATCCTGTCGCTCTGCCTCTGGCTTCACTCTCTTGAATACATTTTTCACAGTAAGCAGAATGTGTAAAAGTCAAATGTGATTATATTCCACTGATAAAACCATTTCACTTGGCAGCTCAAGAATCAGCCAACTTCTCAGAAAACAGCCTGATAGTAAAGTTTAGGTTTTATGGATCAACTCAGCTATGCTTTTCTAGTTTCAGAATAGCCATAGACAATCCATAAACAAGTGTGCATGGCTATGTTCCAATAAATTATATTTAAAAAAACAGGTGATGGTCTGATTTGGCCTGTGTGTTATAATGTGATGACCCTCAACAGGCAGCATTTTATTTGCCCTAAATGAAACATGAAACACACTGCGAGTCTTGGCTGCTTCTTCCTTTGCATACCTGCCTAATCAGTAGGTATAGTTTTACTTTTTATGCTACTCCCCCCCCCTTACTAGCTATCCACAGGTATCAGTCTTTGAAATTTTAGAATTATTTTGCAACAACCATTTTATGAATCTGCCTACTTCTGTGTTCATTAGTCATTTTTGTCTAGTGTAGTCCTTGCCGTTAGATTATAAAATTTTTGAGAACAGAAAGTGTAATGACTTTATATCCAATGCAGCACTGTCGTGCTCTTCAACCAGAACTGAAATTTTATTCATTCATTCATTCATTCATTCATTCATTCATTCATTGAGTATAGTCAAGGTTGAAAACCATGTATTTTAGAAAGCAGACATAGGTTGCAGCTCAGTTTCTTAAAAATTTTGTTTTGCTTTAATTTATAGAGACAAATAAAAAGTGGTGTGTTTTGGAAGGAGGATTCTTGAGTTACTATGAAAATGATAAGTCTACTACACCTAATGGCACCATTAACATCAGTGAAGTTATCTGCCTGGCTATACACAAAGAAGACTTCTACTTAAATACTGGGTAGGTCTACTATTAAACAGCTAAGAATGGAAAAGTATTTGTGGACTATTACCATACCAAATAAAGAGGATTTTGTTAAAATTTCAGGTCTTTGGTTTTTCCCTCTAAAAGGATTTAATGGTACCTAAAAGTTCCTTAGGGAAGTTCCTAAAATTTGGAGAATTAAAATAACCTAGGTAATATGAAAGGCAACATGCTTGCATGCAATCCTAAGTAGATTTATTACACTCCAATAATTATTGTAACACTTTGACTTTTATGATTTACGCATTATTTTAAATAGTGGACTAATGGTAAAATTTATGTGTTTGGCTAATGAGTGTCCTGGTTAAAAATATTCAGTGTTGACTGGCTCACATTAAAATAAAAATACATCAAATATATTGAATAGCATATTCATTGCTAATTTCTTAAAGATCTACTTTGTCATTTTGATAGTCTGAACAAGTTGTGATTAAAAGATTAAATGTTAGTAATGTAATATGTTTGAGATACCTAACAGTTTAAATGGATTCTCTGGAGTTTTAGAACCAGCATGTAAGATCCTACATTTTGTTATATAATTATATGAAAAACTATAAATATTAAAATCTAAATAGACACTGAAATGAATCGACATTTCTCAGAAAAGCACAATTGTCTAATAAATACATGAAAAAAATGTTCATTGTTTCTGGCTATTAGAGAAATGCAAATTAAAACCATACTTAGATTCCATCTTATTCCAAAAAGAATGACCATCATCAAGAATCAAATAACAAATTCTACTGAGGGTGCTGGGGGGGGAACAGGAACCCTTCTTCAATGTTGGTAGGAATGTAAACTAGTACAAGTGTTATGGAAATCAATATGGTGATTCCTCAAAAAACTAAAAGTTGAATTCCATTTGATTCAAATATTCTCCTTCTATGTATCTTCCCAAAAGAGTTAAAGACTATCATATTACAGGATACATGCATACTCATATTTACAGCAGCACAATTCATAATAGAAAAATCTTTAAGTAGCCTGTGTCCATCAGCAGATGATTGGATAAAGAAAAACGTGGTATTTATACATGGTGGAGTATTACTGTGCCATAAGGAACGATAAACGTGTCATTTGTGTATACTTTGAAATCATAATGTTAAGTGAAGTAAATCAGACACACACACTTAATATTTTGCATGATTTGTATGAGAAACCTAATGTATAAATAGAGCAAATTAGAAGATAGTAGGAAATAGGGATATGGATATTTCAGTAAGAGGGAACGGGACCTAGAAAAAGAGGGAGTGGAAGGGAAGAGAGGTGGGGGATACAGAAAAAGCATTGAGATGTGTTGTGTACATGTTCCAACCTCCCACAAGTGTATTATCATTATGTACTGTAAACATGTACTAACAAAAAATAAAAATCAGAGAAAATCTAAACCAAAGTTTTTATAGGGGCACAATATTTTAATAAATTTTATATGAGGGAAGAGATTCGTAGAGATTTTAGTTACATAAAATCATGTGAACTATATTGTTATTATTAAGTAATTACAATATTAGATTATGTCATAATGGCTAATACATGAGCAGTATATACCAGTATTACATTAGGTAATCATGAACATTAATGACCAGTATACTAATAGAGATTATTTACCTTCTGGTAAAGGTTAGTTGATTTTGATATTTGCAAAAGTAATCATTAGCTAATTTGCTTTAATTTTAATCTTAATAGTGCTTGTATTCTAAATGAATAAGCAATTTAATGTGGCTTACCATGGGGTATGAAAACAAGTGCCTTCTGTGTATTACTTACCTAATAAGATACACCTTAAAAGAATGAATACTACCTTATGGCAACATATTGAAAATAAAAATTCTGATAAAGTGCTATTGATACAAGTAGATTCGCATGTTTGGTGATAAGAGATTACAAAATAGTTTTGTAGCTCAATTCTGAATTGCCATAGTTTACTATAGAATTTGAGCTTTGTATTGTAGTGTAGACATTAGGCAATTATGCAGATTTGTATTTTAGGAAGAGAAGTAGCAGAAGTGGTAAAAAGAGACTGGAGGAAGAAACATAATAACTGCCAGGAATTTAGAAGAAAAAATAATTAAAAGGAGGAGGGTTACTAGGAGAACCTCTGGTTGAGCTGACAAGGTTAAATAACTGTACCGAGAGAAGAGTTGGTGTTCAGAGAATAAGAAGTTAAACCTCAAGGTTTGGGACTTACTGAAGAAGTTGGTGGTAATGCCTTTAAATTGGGGCATGACACAAGATACATTAGGTTTGGTATGTGGTGTTTCTCAATCTTTAGGCAGTACTAGGATACATATTTAGCATGTACCATATTTAGCATGTACCAGGAAACAGTTGAACTGAGGATGAGGAAATCAAGAAAGGATTCAAGACATGAGATGTTAGTTTTGTATTTTCTGTAGTGAAAAAGTAAAATTGTATCATCAGAAGAAATGATGGATGGAGGGCCTGCAAAGTAAGGTAAGAAAAAGATTAAAAATAGGTCAGTTTTTTGAGCATTTTGAGTAATGCAAGGAGTTGTCTCAGGGGGAATTTGGCACCAAGGAGAGCCCTTGTCAAGCTAATCCATGGTGAATATCCAGGGCATCAAAAAACCATGGCACAGAGTGATTAATGAGAAACAGTGTCCCTCTGTCCGGTCCAGTGTGTTCCAGTTAGCTCATTTAAATAAACTACAAAACATATTATAAGCAAGTTGACTTTACATTATTCCATTCCTAAAAGGAATTTAATTAAAGCTTTGACATTTGTGTTGTCCTCGTAAGGACATAACTGTGATATCTTTTTATTTGTGCATGTTGTAGGCCTGTTTTTATTTTTGAGATCTACTTACCTTCAGAGCGTGTGTTTTTATTTGGAGCTGAAACATCTCAAGCTCAAAGAAAATGGACGGAGACGATAGCCAAGGTATTTAAATACTATATTATATTGTATAAATCAAGAAATAATTCTTAACTTGGAGTCTGTACTTGAGCTGCAAGAGTCCAGGAAATTTTAAATAAGATTCAAGGAATAAGGTCCGTATTTCAGTAGATTTTCAAAGGAGTCAAAGGAGGTTAAATGCCCCTTTCTGTTGCCTGAAACAAGAAATTAACATAGTACCTTAGGAAAATAATTTTCAGATTCAATACAAGATATGAATGGACAAAAGCATGGAAGGTTGACATTTTGAAACTACCATAAATCCACAAAGAAAATATCTCACTCTTTCAACAATATATACAGCAAGAAAGAATGACTTAAGGTAATGCTGTTTGAAGATTGATTTTAGCTGGTCAATTTTAAGACTGATACAACTTTAATAAGATTGTTTGAATTATGGGTTACATAGGAATCTTAGAAGAGAAAAAGGATGATTGTTTAACTTCTCTCATATCTGTAGATAGGGAAAGAATTTCCAATTTTCACTGTCTTTATCACTTTTCTGTATTTGTTTTAACAGCATTTTGTTCCCTTTGTTGCTGAAAACTTAACAGAAGCTGATTATGATTTGATCGGTCAACTCTTCTACAAAGACTGCCATGCCCTGGATCAGTGGAAAAAAGGCTGGTTTGCTATAGATAAATCTAGTTTGCGTTTTTGCCTTCATATGCAAGAAGCTCAAGAAGATAGAATGCATTTAAGACGACTGCAAGAGCTAAGTAAGTTGTTTTTTACTCCCTTTGAGATCTAATTCTGCACTGTGTACAATAATGTTAGCTTTTATATCAGATTATAATAGTTTATGTCTGATTACACCTGAGTAGTAGCAATAGTTGTGTCTTTCTTGGTGTTTTGTGTAACATTTAAAAACTACGTTTATGCTTTTTTTAATCCCTCAGCAACCAGCACAATGGTTCAAAATGGGGAAAAATTGGATGTCTTATTCCTGGTAGAAAAAGGGAGGTAAGTGCCTTTTTGCTTTTTAATTTTTTATCTCAACAAGTGTGGGGAATGAGATACAGTATTTTGGTTGTCTTCTTAGAAAAGAAACTAGTATTTTACACTTTTGGAAAAGTTTTCTGAATTACACAACTATAAACTTTCCTTGTAAAAAGATTATACTGATGAAGTCTACATATTTTTATACTTGTTATCACCAACAAAAATCAATATTTGTAATTTGTGTAAATCTGGATTCCTTTGAGATACTCATTTTCAAGTATTTGGGAAAGTAGTTTGATAGTTCTAAATTTATTTTCAGTGTTGGTATGATATATAAAATGAGTTCATCTATGAATGTGAGTGATACATAGCTAGAATTGTTTGAATTCAGTTTTCAGGACTATTGTTTACCGTACTGTAGGTCTCTCTTGGTTATTGGGGATACAGAGAATAAAATGCAGTTTCCCTGCCCTCATAAAGCTAATAGGGAAAATACACAAAAAGTAATTATGTTACATTATATGCATCAGTTTTAAATTCAACAATGAAAAGCTAAGTAGAGAGTGTGTAGAACAATATTCTGTTTTAGTTAGGATGATAAAAGAGGGAATCTGTAATAAAATGTCTGCATAAATTGAAGAAGCAAACTCTTCAACTATTCAGGTGCTGTCGTCAAAGCATATGGTCAAAGATAGCTGAAGATCCTAAGAAAGTTTTGAGCTTCACATCTGCAAGGGTCTGCAGAGAATGTGCTGTGTCGGGGGAGATTTTGTGAATGAGATGATGGGAGGAAGTGATCTTAGATGTATCCCAGGCTGGATCACAGAGGGCCTTAGTATATATATTTGAATTTGATTTTAAATTTGACGGAAAGCTGCTCAGATTGAACGCTGGGAAGTTTAGTGATCTCATTTCTGTTTCTACAGGGTTACTCTGAATCCAGATGAGTAAGCTTTTAAGACAGGAGTCAACCTGGGGTCTGGTTATAATGATTTCACAGTCACCAGTGAACAGTTGGGTGATCTGATAAGTAGTACTCAGCAGTGGTTGAGTAAACTGTAAAAGAAAAGTTGTCAGGGTCTGTTGATCAATTAGATTAGTGTAACACTAGCTATGGGCCCAAAGTTTTTGACCTGAATAATTTTATAAAGGATTGTATTGTGTTTTTCAGATAACAAGTCCATGAAGAATAGTGGTAGGATCAGTAAATTTAGGACAGTAAACAAAGAATTGGTCCTTGGGAATAGTATTTTGGAAGTATCTGTTTGATGATGAAGGGAAATGATGAACAGGCAGTTGAATATTCAATAATTTTGAATTAAGTGAGGTGGTTACACCTGGAAATAGAAATGTGACCTCAAGTGCCATTATTTAGGGAAAGACTCAAATGGGTTCATTGAAGATAATGAGTATAGTTGAGAAAAAGTGTTAGGAATGTAGCCAAAAGACTCCAGTATTCAAAGGACAGAAAGAGAGGATGACCAAGGAAAAGAACCTAGCAATAGGCAGCTATGGACATATCAGAACAATTAAGGAGGCAGTACTTCTTAAATATACTGATTTCTCCATTTCTTACCATGTTGGGGAAAAAAAGTCACACTGCTTTAGAATGTTCTGTTCTATAGTAGCTCCAGATAAATTTTAACATACACACACACTACAAGGATATAAGTAAATTGACCTTTGTCCTTATTTTTCTTGCCAAGGACAAGAATAGATTTTCCAAAGAAAAATAGACTTCTTTGAACCCATCTTTCATAAAAGCTTCAACAGCATTGGAGAGCAAAGCATCGTGCTGATTAGATGTTATGTTAAAGGGAAGGTTTTTTTTTTTTAACTTAACAGGCATAATTAGGACTTTTCATTTTTATTATTTCTTGGGTTATGATGGTTAGTGACACTTTAGATTCTGGTTTTTGTACAAGA
The DNA here is from genome assembly GCA_004027295.1 of Dolichotis patagonum. Classification (NCBI taxonomy): domain Eukaryota; kingdom Metazoa; phylum Chordata; class Mammalia; order Rodentia; family Caviidae; genus Dolichotis; species Dolichotis patagonum. The sequence continues at coordinate 105,184 of PVJX010000239.1, read as the reverse complement.
CGATTTCACTAAACTGTCAGAGTACTTCTAATTATATTTTCAGTAGGCAGTATTATGTATGCATAGGTAGCATTATGGCCTGATAGTAGTAGAATTGTAGGTACAGTGTTTTTAGTTGTCTGTTATTATTTGTGGAAGGTTTGCTGCTTGCTGTTTCCTTGACAGGAAGAAACATAACAATATAAATATGGTAACTAATCTTACAGAACTCGAGCTTTTAAGTAGGCAAATAGCAACTTGATGGTCAAATTTATTTGATCATTTTTCTTTATTCTCAGAGTACTGTATCCAAGTTGTTTTTCTGCCATGTTTAACCTGTAAAGACTGTGTCCAGTGGTATATATGCTTCGTTTGAGAAGTTAGTAAACATGACTTAATTACTCAGTTTGATGGATTTTGTTCGGTGCTTACTGTGAAGGGCCTGTATTCACTCACTATGGAAGATATGGAAGCCAGGCGTCTAAGTTTTGGTGTTCTGTGTATACTAACGTTTCTTCTGGATGGCAGGGCTCGGGGTGAAACCCACGTGTGATAGTTATTTTCCAAGTTGCTGGAATACTGGATAGCTAATCTGATTCCAAAATAATAGTTACAGGTGCTTTATTATGTTTTTGTAATCATTTAAAAACTTTTAAAAATCTATTTTTTAAATAGATTTGTTACTAGCAAGTTCATTTGAATTTATTCTTTCTTTCTTTCTTTCTTTCTTTCTTTCTTTCTTTCTTTCTTTCTTTCTTTCTTTCTTTCTTTCTTTCTTTCTTTCTTTCTTTCTTTCTTTCTCTGTGAAAGCAAAATGTAAGGAATAAGCCAAAATAAGAGCAAAGACATGTGGGATAAGTGTATAACCATATTATTTCCTTAAATCCCTTGGAGTAGCAGTCCTGTCACAAACATTAAAAATGTGTTCGTTGCATACTTATCACAGTTTAGTTGCTTTCATGTTTTTTGTGAATCAGGGAGTAACTCAATCACATCAATGACACAATGATGACAATGCTTAAAATTTACTATTCGTCAGGCAATATTTTAAGTATTTAAATTGCCTTCCAGTGCCCATCTGGTATTGAAAATTACTTTGTTGTTTTGTTTTGTTTTGGTTTGGTTTTTGTTTTTTGAGACAAGGTCTCACCATGTAGTTCAGGCTGGTCTTGAAATTACTATGTAGCCCAAACTGGCCTCGAACTTTTGGCAATGCTCCTGCCTCAGCCTCTGCTGATGCTAGGATTACAGGTGTGCACCATCTGGAAAGAATTACCTTTTTGAAATCAGAGTACATTCAATTTAAAGACTTACACTAAAGTTTTTTTTTTTTTTTAAAAACAAATGTTAAATGTTCATTTACTAATATGTTTATATAGGTCATTCTTAAGAATCACATCAACAACCAAGAATCTGCTTGTACTATATAAGCTACTAATATTTAAAGTTTCTGCATTTATTAAAAAATGAAATGTTCACTATAAAACTTTATTAATAGAACATTTACATAGTTTTCATCTACTTAAAGGTAGAATAAATAGAAAAGAGGTCAATAGTGTGACTAAAGAATTAGCCTGATAGATGGTGACTATAACAGGTTCAGTATCCTGACAGAACAATTTGGCAGTTTTCCCAGCACATAGCACCTTGTGTGGTGTGAATATGGTCTTGTGTTTACCTTTTATGCACATATTGTTTATACCCACATGTATGTGTATATATGTATTATACAAATACATAATTTCAGGCAAGGAATAGTAGAAAAGGAGCAGATTTGAGAAAGTGCTTGGAAGATAATGAGTTTAATTTTAGCCATATTTAATATGAATTGCTATAAATATATCTACAGAGAAATTGCTAGGAGAAGTTTATTTCTAAGAATCAGATATTTGCAAGAGGTTAAAAGGGTGGAGATACAGATTTGGGAATTGCCAGTACAAAAAGAAAGAAGATAAAATTGTTCTAGAGTCTATCTTATGAGAAGGGAAGAAGTAACGTGTTGGAGACTTGATGAATGCGTATTATTTTGAGACTGGAAGGTGTTGGCAAGGATGAGCAGTTGCTTGTTAAGCCAGTGACTGAGGCAAGAAATCAGCAGAGAGGAGCCTCCCAAAGCTCAGGAAGAGTACAGTTACACATTACATAACAGGGAATTATGTTTTAAGAAATGCATCATTAGGCAATTTCATCATTATGTTAACATCAGAGAGAGTCTAACAAAACCCTAAATGGTGTATCCTACACAGTGTATTTATCAAGTGTGTGTGCACACATGTGTGTGCATGTGTTTGTGTGTGCATGCATGTGTGTGCACGTATTAAGCCACAGGGCCATAAACAAGTATTAAGATGGAGTCCATCTAGTTACTTCAAGGAGAGTGAAAGTAATCACACAGGTATTTACCAGATTAAGGTTGGGAGCTGACTAAAAGTTAGAACAGCTGGTGAGAACAGTGTGCAGAGAGTATCTATAGGTTAACAGGATTAGTGAGGTGAGATACTGGACCTAGAAAGAGAATGCATGTACAGTGTGCTTTAGGATAGCTTGGGGCTTTTGCATGTTTAAAGAGACATGAAATGGGTGATATTGAAGGCATAAAAAAGGACAAGAAGGAGACAGAGTCAACTATAACAGCTTAAAAAGAGGATTGATGGCTGGTGCTGGCCATTGGTAGCTCTCAATCTGGTACTGAAATGTTGGGAGATGCCAGTTTTTGGGTTCTTTGTGATTAGGAGATAAAGATGACTCCAGAGCTCTTGGCCTGGATGGCTCTGTGAATGTAGAATCATTTACCAAGGTTGGGAATATGTATTCCTTTTCAAGTACACAAACACGTCTACTTAATTATAGCTGTGATCGCAGAAGAGCTGTTTGAATACTGTACCAAAATAAGAGTTTCATTGCACTGCTCTTTTCCATGTCTCCTAGGCCTTGGGCAATAATGACTGTATCCTAAGTAGATTATGGTAGACTTGTCAATGGCAGATACAACTGTGGCTTTTGGAAACAACTTCTAGTAATTCATGTTGATGGAATACAGAGATAGTGTGAATAATTCAAAGAGAGAGAAACAAATCAGCTATAGATTTTAACCTTTATTTTTTTTTGTATCAGCTTCAACAAGAATCTAATAAATTTAATGAAATAATTTCACATTTTTCTCTGTCCTTGTCTACTGTTGATTAAAGTGCTAAAAGAATTAATATATATTAAAAGCAAGAAGAAAGAATTTCCTCTACTGGAAAGGTCCATGACTGATAGTCATCCACTGTATATAATCAGAGTTAAATTTGAATGTTCATGTTAATTTTTCTCAATAAGAAAGCATGAGTGTTTTAAGACAAAAATATTACAACAATATTTTCCACACACAGAGCATTTTTGCTCTAACCAGAAGGTGTTCCAGATGGCGTTGCTTTAAAGTATATCCTTTGTATTCTTTAAAAAATATTATTTTTGGAAAATAAAGCTTTCTTGATTAACTTAAGGGTTTTTGGCATGCTATTTGTTGCTATTGTTCGGACTTAAGATTCTCTGCTTTGTATTTAATCTTTAATCAAGATTTCTTTGTTAAAAAATTTGAGTATCTGTTGTAAGTGCATGATCATTCTGGACCAGAAGGTTATTAGGAATTTTCTTGGACAGTAGAGCATATCCTCCCCTTGGCTAAAATGTTCAGTTTCTCACAATTTGAAAATTGTAATTCCACTCACAGGCTCCGTGTGTCTCTAATAGTAAACTGCTGTGTGCTCCACCTTCACATTCCATAGCTGCAGACCACATTCCATAGTTCACACCTGTTATTAAACTTTGGTTGAGAGACTGTTGCTTATATAAACATAATCATGAATAGCTGTGTTATCAGAACTAGAAAAAATGATGTGTTTGTTGTGGTGGTGGTTTTTTCTTTTTGCTTTAGATTCTTTGGATGACTTTTAGTAAAACACATTGCACTTGAATGGCTCCCAAGGCTGACTGCACTTCAGTTTTAATTGCAAATTCTAGGCACAAGAAAGCTAACATTGGGGAATAAACATTTTATCGAACTATTCCACTATTATGGAATAGACTACTTTTCTCATTTTGGGAGATTAGTGCCCCAAATTTATGATTCTTTATTTTGTATCTTCTCATTCCATATGACCTTTTTTCCTCCCTTCAATTGTGTTTTATATTAGCTGATATGTTAGCAATCCTCTTGAGGCTGAATTATCTTAAAGTGGTTTCTAAATTGTGCATATAATTGCAAATTAAACAGTAGCCAATTGCTCACAATATCAGTTTGACTGCTTTTGTAACTTTCAGATGATTTAATTCTCAGAGATGGTTTAATGTGAGCATTGCCGAGGCAAACAAGAGATTCTCACCTCTTACCACAAAAGGCAAATTTACAAAGTGATTTTAATGAAATTTATAAGGAAGGGAATGTGTAGGAACTTAAGAAAAAGAATATGTATTATCTGTATATATTATTTGCTTCAAAACTTGTTCAACATCTCTCTATATACCAGATCATGAAGAAAAATATACAAAAAAATAAGATCTTGTCAAGATGTGGAATCAGGACTTTTTGTTGTTGTTTTAAAAAAGTATGTTTAACTGGGTCTAGAACTGGAGGTAGGATTTCAATAGGAAGAAATGAAGGATGGAGAGACCAAGTATTCTAAAAGATAGAAACTGTCAGTTCAGAGAACTTGGATGAACCTTCATAATCCAAGCTGGCCTTAGCCTTAGAGCTTAACGATAAAGCTTGAGCCAGAAGGCTTGGAAAGGTAAATATATACCATGTTACATTTTTATCAAAATTAATTCACAACTTCACTTGTTCTAGGGATAATTATAAGTCTTTTACAAGGACACAGAGGGATTATTTTTTTAAACATTGAAATATATTAAACTTACTGTTAGAAGTATGGATTTGCTTTTATTGTAGAGTCAGAGGAGCACCAATAAAGGCTTGGAGCATATTTGTAACAGGACTGTCACATCTCACCTGTGTGTCTTTGATACCATGTAGAGATGAGTAAAAAAAGTGGAACTTTTCTTAAGTCTGAACCGTCTATATGAGATCTCCTACTTTGTTATTCCTGTGAGACAATCTATGCATCTACACATTTTCTTAGTAATGGATATTTGACTGTTTCTACCTAAAATTCCATCTCTGTTTCAGCTCCTTATTTGACAGGATAAAACTAAATACTTCATCTCTCTAAACTAAAATGTAGATGATATGGGTGCAGTGCTAAAATATAGTGTACTGAAGTTTCATTTCTGGCTAATAATGAATAATTGGCATGGTTCATGACTCTCTGTTTAGAAAATGAAGAAAACTGGACAAAACATATGAAGCAACTGTTTTCAGACTTTGTGTTTTTAAATATTCAGAATTGTCTTCATCCAGAGAAGAGAAGCAAATAAGGCAAGTCTTAAGATAGCCTTGACTTTATCTGCAGGTAGTCATAGCCCATGGCATTAAATATTAATATTCTGAAGCTATAAGGTGATTAAGAAATGTAGTATAAAAATTTTTGTTATAGTAGAAGACATTTCCATTTACCCATCTCAGAGTTTTCAGAATACCGAAATACCTTCCCTCAATTGGGACACACTTACCCCATCATTCTTGGCAATGTCTTTTGTAAGAAGTTTCTCTTTTAAGCACCCTCTGTATTTTTAGTTATAATGCAAGATTGGCAGGGTATGTTTTTAAAAAGTAGGACACAGCATATAACTTTGCAAAGAAATATACTTTAAACTTAAAGGCAGGTTGTTTAAAAAAGAGAGAGAAACATACAGATCATATATATGCTGAAGCAGCCATATTAATACTGTGTCAGAGTACATTTCAGGACAAGTGATGTTACCAGAGAAAATGTGAGACATGTCCTAATAATGAAAGTGTTCATTTTCAAGAAGACATACCAATCTTAAATATATATGTACCTAATAACTAAGCTTCAGAATATATACATTAAAAAGTGAGAGAACCAAAAGAACAACATACAATTATATAATTACATGTGGAGATGTCAGCTTTTGATTGTCATTAACTGCTGGAACAAGAAGACTGAAAAATTAGGATATATGAGATTGAGAAATTCAGTGAATGTTTAGGTTTTTGAAAAATTTTTGCAGTAAAGACTTACTGTTATTAGTCCCTCTCAGAACCCTCCCCCTTGCTCTGAACGCACTTATTCCATCCTTGCCCTTTTCTGAAGCAGTATTGAAAGTCCTCTTGTAGGAGCACCTTTAATTGTACTGTCAGGGTTGCCTCAGTGTCCGGAGTCAGGTGACAATACTTCCCTTCCATAATGATTCTGACTTCAGGGAAGAGCCAGGACTCGCATGGGTTCAGGTGGATGAGGGCACACTAACATTTTTATGAGCTTGCCTTTCTGTCAGATGACACCAGGCAGCAGCATTTGCCCTGTTTTTATCACATTTCATACATACCAATTTTAACAACAATATGAATGAACCTTAGAAAAGACGGCAGTGAATAAAAGAAGCCAAGATAGAAAGGGTAACATTGTATGATTCCATTTATATGAAAAGCTAAGCTGGTAAACTAATAAATAATAATGGAAAGCAACCACATTTTGCCTAAATTCATGGGTAAAAGTGAATTATTGCAGAGTTGCTAGGCACTTTTGTGAATGATGCAATTGTTCTGTAGAGAGTACACATTTTTGAAATGTTTTCAGTTGTACAATCAAAATTAGTATGTTACTACACTAAAAATTCTAATGACTAAGTATCACTTTACATAAATAAAATTCCCATTAAAAGACTAAATGCCTCCTAGCATGCTTGTTGTGCCGTAGAGCTAAGTATAGAGAAAAACATGTGGTGAACATTTCCAAAGTTCTCTTCCAAAGTCATATCCATTAGCTTTCCAGTGTCCCCATAATGCTTTCCAAAGTACAATGAAAACTATTCCTTTTTTTAAAAAAGGAAATGCAATGGTACTGGTACCTTGATTCACAAACTTAATTCTTTCCATGATTATGATCACAAGCCGGAATGGATGAGAATCGAAAAATCAGATTCAACGATCAGGTTCAGTCTTGTCCTTAGGGGGAAATTTGATTCTGTATTTGGCTTGCAGCTAGAATTGTGGGAAGAATGAAGTTTGTGAACAAAGGTCCACTTTAGATTTGCTGTTAGGAGTAGCTCCAGAGGATCGTTTTCCAGGTTTATTCCAGTAATGTAATTTTTTGGTAAGTCCTTTGGGAAGTCCTGTCTTGTGAACCTGTGATAAGACAAAGGAGAAGTGACATGGAGTTCTACTTCTACAATGAGCACTTCTGATACTGAGGACCAAGTCTTTAGAGAGCTCTTAATTTCTCAAGTAACAGATTATGGACTAGATTCCATCAAGTAGGACCAGAAAAACTGCATTCTTAGCTCAGATTTAGTACTCATTCCTAGCCTTGGGACTTGTGTAAATTCTTTTGCGTCCTTAGTTTCCTAGTCACAAATGAAAGGCATAGCAGAGAGATTTCCAGTTTTCTGCTTAAAAAACTCTATGAAAAACACACTAAATTCAGAAGGCTGCTGGATATACCCTTTAAGAGACCAGTGAAAACTTTGATTTGTGTCATTTGCTTTTAATAATATTTAAATGTGCATTTTTTTTTTTTTTTTTTTTTTTGGTACCGGGGATCGAACTCACGACCTCACACTTGCCAGGCAGGCGCTTAAGCCACTGGGCTAAATCCCCGGCCCTAAATGTGCATGTTATAAATAATAAAATGTCAGTTTTTACTCATGGACAGTTGAAAATTTTGGAAGATACAACTAAATTTACATGCACATTCAATTATGTATTCTCTATTCATTTTACTAAATCCATGTATCTTGTGTATGCACAGTAAATCACTTAACCTTCCCTTGTTGGGTTTTAAATTTGTTTCCATTTTTTAAGTTTTCTGGTAAATATGTGTTTTGGTATGCATGTGTGCGTATGTGGGAAGGGCCCAAACAGATCCTATGAGGAACAGGCATTGTATCTGCATTGCAAATTATGTGCTTGTGGTTGGGTCTTGGGGCTACAATTACTTGTCAAATGTTAGGCAAGTATACTTTAAGTCTCTTAGTGCATATTGCTAAGGTGCCTATCAGAATAGTTAACAAGTTTATTAAATACAATGTTCATCTTGTTTTAGTCTTTACTGAGAAACCTCAGACATTTTAAATCTTTGATAACTTTTGGTATGTTGCTGTTTCCTCTCTCTGTCTCTGTCTCTGTCTCTGTCTGTCTCGCTCTCTCTCTCTCTCTCTCTATATATATATATATATATATATATATTCATGTATATCTTTGATTCATATGTTGATTTTTGATTTGTGTTTATTGGCAAATTGAATTTTTTCTGCAAATTACCTTTTCGTGGCTTATTAAGTATATTTCTTGTGATGACTTAGGAGTTTTTATTTTTGTTTAAATGCTTATGATATTTTCTTTTTCAGTCACATTTGTGGTGTGTTATTTGTTCTTAAGTTGTACTTAAAATGTTCTTTATGAATAAATTTGTTTTTATGCAGTCAAGTGTACTGATCCTATGGTGAAGAGGCTTCTGGTTCTTATCCATGGACCAAGCTCAAAACACTTGTATTGCAATTTTGAGAGAATTGTTTTTATTAATCCTGGGACTTGGTTTCTGGGTCTTATTGACTGCCTCAGTTCGTTATAGCAGATAGGAGTGTTTCTTTATATGGCTTTGAATGATATGGGGAAATTATTGCTTGGGGAATGGGCAATCACAATAACTAATTTCTCTGTTACTGCACTTTGTGAAAATAACTTTTCAGATTTTTAGAATATACATGAAACTTTCTTTCCTTGGAACTTTTATCCAGAAATTTGAATTGATTATGTGAAAAACTTACAATTACCAAGTTGGCCAGCATTTGTGTTGAAAATGTCTTGTGATGCTTTATTTACCATGTAGAGTTTAGGTATGCATTAGAGAAAAAAGCTGTTGAACTGATGCTATTAAATGTCAGACATCCACTGTAATAGATAATATATTTTAGGATTCACTCTGACAAGTTGACTTGGGAGTTAACCTGTCATTATTTGTTCTACATCTCACTATTTCACAAGAAGACAGCTAAACTTGTCATCAGGGAATTCCTTCTGACTAGAAAAAAAAAATGAAGTCTGAAAGGTTTACAGTTAGTGGCAGAATTATACTAGTGTTGTAAGAGGAACATTGCATTTTGAGTTTCTTTCACAACCCATATAGCAATATATAAATAAATAAACACTTTTCAGGATTTTGTTTCATATTTGGATCCTAATTATCACATGAGAATATATGTAAATAAAAACAAAAGTGAAAAAGTGCTTTTTTTTAACCTAAACTTTTGAATTTAGCAAGATGTAATTTTGACTAAGTGAATATAATAAAGGAGGTTAACATTTTTCAGGGAAATTGTGAATTACATCATTTTACTTCAGTATACCCATCAATAGAGTATGTTTGAGCAACAGATGATGTAAGATAGATGAACGGCTAAACCATGGAAGAAGTATTAGAACAAGTGTCAAAATTCTTCATAACTAAAATCACAAACCTAGGCTAGGGTTGCTGTGGTGGTGTGGTAACTAAAAACAGTGGATGGGGATGTGAGAGAGCAACAGATGACAACTACAGACCCAGTTGTCAGTCAAAGGTAGCAGTTCAGATTCCACTGGAAAGGAAACTGTAATAAGGCAGTAGTAGCTTCTACTTCTTATAGAAGCATTGCAAGAAGAAAAAATGAAACAAAGGTAAACTTTTAAAAAAAATTTCAAATCATGGCCAGGGATGACCATAATACAAAAAGATGTACTCTTCTCTCACTCTCTTAAGCCCCAAAGATCAAGAGCCTTTTTGGGGGAAGGGGAGTGGAGAGGAAGGATTTGAATGAAAAGTTGCACTCTCATTGCCTGAAATCAAGATTAAGTAGTTTTAATTTGAGTGTACTTCAAATACACACACAGTTAATTTGTTTCCAGTGATGCTTTATGCTGACAAAACTGTTAGGTGTCTACTAAATGTCAGGCACTGTATGTCGTCTAGAGAGACTGAAATACTTCTTGCCTGCCTGTGCAAAGTTTGTAGCTAAAACATATAGATTCAACAGATGGCTTAACAGATAGCAAATCTCCTGTTGATGAGTTAAGAAGGAAAACTTGTGACCCACTAGGAACAGGAGGAGATCAGGGGGAGGGGGTCTGGGAATGTCACATGGAATCTACCTTTGTGGTTGTGCTATTGTAGCCAAGGAGAAGTTAGATATTTATTGCAGAGACATTTTCTTAAAAAATAGTGTGTTTGGTATAAAGGACTCATTTGGAGAGCAAAATACAAGCCAGTTCATAAACAACTTTTACTGTGAGTGATATATATATATATATATATATATATATAGTCATTAGCTTTTCAAAAGACTTCTGATAATGTGGAAGAGTAGGGCCCAGAAGGGGGAGAGGACTGAGGAAGGAATTCAGTTAGGGCTATTAGTGACCTCAAGGAAGAATACAGAGATCTGAAATAAGACAGTGAGTAGAGAGTACTTTGGGGGAGCAGAGTCAGCAGAATTTTGCAACTGTACTTGTGCTTGCTGGCGAAGAAACTATTCTAGAGTTAATCTAGAATTGCTGGTGGATTAAGTGGAGAATTGTGGTGCCAGGAACAGTGCAGTATGAGAAGAGAGAAATCTTTGGCAAGTTTGTTATGTATCAAGATGAAGGTGTCCAAAAATAAATATTTATTAGATGTATTCTTCATTAGTTATTAATATGTGTTGTGTGCTCAGCTGGGTTCTTCTGTCATCCTCAGGTCAGTGGTGACAAAACTGAGGCACAGACAAGGTGGTAAATTATCCACTGTTACAAAGCAGTAAGCAGCACAGCTAAAACCGCAGTTTGGAAAGTCTAACTACAGTTCTCATACTTTAACTGCCTCTGTATTCTTGCTCTTTAAAGCAAGAACTAAGCTGAGAGAGTCAGTTACCACTTGCAGATAGGGCTTTGGAAGTTCCCAGTTTGCAAAGGAGAGACAAAACCATTGGTCTGAATGACTTGTACCTGGAGAGTCCATGGAGGTTTTGTGGGTGCAAAGGTCACACACAACCTTGTGTTTCAGGAAGAGAAAATGGACTTGAGGCTGAACAAGTAAGTAGAAAGGAATGAGAAAAACCCCAAAGCAATTGGGCCATAAAGGCCAAATCGGATGGTAACTTTGCAAGAAATTAAATCATTGATGATTCTAATATTTTTGTCTAAAAAGCTAGAAATATCTATTAGAAGTTACTGGTGATGTTACCACTGTGGTTTTAGTGTAGTTATTCAGAAACAGAATAAAAGATTTGGGGGGTTAAGAGGTGGCATGTGAAGTAGGGAGAACTTCCTCTATTCCAGGAGAGATGAGACTGTCAAGGCCAGAGTCAGACTCAAGGGGAACTCGTAGTGGATAGAAGCTAAAAAAGAAAGGTCTTTCAGCTGGGTAAGACAGGAACATATTTTTGTGAATCTAAAGCTAATCTGTCTTGAAATAAGAAATTTTTTAAAAGAGAAATTCTAATTTGAAATGCTTTTTAAATCTAACAGAACATTATACATCCATGGACATACAAAGTTGGATTTCACAGTCTGGCATACCGCAATTGAAAAAGCAGCAGGTACAGATGGTAATGCATTACAAGATCAGCAGCTCAGCAAAAATGACGTTCCCATTATTGTGAACAGCTGTATAGCATTTGTTACACAGTATGGTATGTATCACAGAGTTTTTATTCAACTTCTGGAACTCATAGGATCATTTTTACAGTTTCCAAGTGGCACCTCCACTGGACTGAATTAATACCCTTTACTTCCATAATTATGCCTGTGCAAAATAAGAGCATTCTCTGTATTCAGCTAATTGTCATTCCCTCTGCTAGTAAAACTCATTTAAACTGTATAGTTTATTTTTACCATTTCCTTCATCTTTATATGCGTGAAAATGTTAAATAACATATTGAAAGACTATATCATACAATACACATAAATACAGTAAAGACTGTAACTCTATTGTTAGAAGTCGCAAGTCTAGAGTAAAACTTAGAGTAATTCACCCACTAAGCATGAGTTTAGAAGTATAAAACTTGGAATAATATGTAAAAGAATTTGATTTCTTTAGGCATGTATGTGTATTTATTTCGTTCAACATGCTGTTGGTCAAATGTTTTATTAAGAACTATGGTTATTCATTTTAATAGTTTTTGTTTATTTGCATCAGATAATTTTATGAGTAAATAGCAAGTAAAAACAACTTAATATGCATCTAAATAGTCCATTTAATTGTATGTGGTAGAGTATTTTATATTGTTCCTCATATTTATTTTCAAATTATTATGTATCTTTCATTTTTATTCTTAGTTACATATATCTTCAAAAGTAGGCATTTCTTAACTGTATTCTTAAAATGTTTCCTACCTTTTGACCTACAGATAAATGCTATTTATTTAAAGTACACATGTGGAAAAGAGTGAAATTTATGATCTAGTATTTTTGAAGATGTATTAACTATTTTGTTCTCGTATTATGAGATGTCTTTGGGTGTTTTGATTTGAAAAGAAGGCATATTGTTGTTCTAGAATGGAAAACTGACAATGTGCCAAAATGTAAGAAAATGTCAGCAGTAGCAAGAACTGTAGCAACAATCATTTTCTGGAATTAAGCTTGTAATATGTGTGTTTTAATATCTTTAATACAGTTATTGTTAATGCCCAGATTCATTGTGTTTATATTATTCTCTCTTGCAAATATGTACCAGATCACATATGTGGCTTATTTTAGGAAGGTCCTTGCTATGATACTAAGATTATATTTTTCCTATTAGCTGTAATCAAATTTATTTGAAAATGAGAAAATAGAAGCTTATCATCTTCATTTATTACAGTTATCCAGTATTAGCATACTTGTATTTTATAGTTATAAATGAATTGCATACATATTATGTTTTAGCAAGAGCATAACTTCATTGGGAATTTTCACGTCACATTTCATAGTAGCATAGGAGCTTTCTTAAGCTGGAAAATGATTAAAATAATTTGAGTAGCTCCAATGTATCCAATTTACTATTTCCTTAGAGAAATTAGAAGTTTTCCTCATGGTGTTTATTTGAATTTAAAATCATTAACCATTAGGTTGTTTTCAACTAAATATCATATATTATAACTACTTGGTAACTCTAATGCAGGGTGCATTGACTTGAACATTAAAGTGATAAAGCCAGTATGATTACAACTTGGGGTTCATTATTATTGGCATGTGTAAAAAAAGATTTGATATAATCATAGAAACTGTCCATGATTATATGATGCAAGTATTTGGCTTACAGTCTTCATGGTAATTATTTTGGACATTCTGACTGTGTATTAAAATCCAAAGGCTAATGATTTGTGCTTTTCATGTGGTTTGAACTTGACCAAGTTTAAAGTACAGCTTGTAGTGTTGTAACTTTTTAAAAATCAAGTACAGTAGTTATTTCTTAGGGTAAGTTATTTTAATTTATGTGAACAAAATTGCATTCAAATTTTTATTCAGTTAACTACTAAACTTCAATACTGTACCAGATATTAGAAACTCCCTTTACTGAGAGCATGATATTTTAGACACACAGAGTCACAGGTTGTTTTATGGTTATTCATTTTTTGTTTTTTGGTATAATTTACTCTTTCATTAATCAATCATGTATCAAATGCCCATTGAGTTTTTTGTTTTGTTTTGCTTTGGTTTTTCGAGACAGAAGTCTTACTAAGTAGTTTAGGAAGGCCTTCAACTGCCTGTGTAGCACAAACTGAAACTCTCAGTAATCTTGCCTCAGCCTCCCCAGTGCTGGAATTATAGGCATGGGCCACTATGTCCACCTGCATAGAATACTTGTAGCTATTGGATATATACACAGAATAAGAATCCTTGTCTTGTCGTAGTTTATAAAATTATGAAGTAGAGACATAAACAAGTGAGCGGGCAGTAACATCTCAGGTTACAAAATTATGTGATAAAGTTCAGGATTGCTACAGATATCTATAAGTATAGTGGTAAATTTTACCCAGACCAGGGTAGTAAAAGGAGGCTTTTCAGAGAAGTTCGTTTTGTTAAATATGGCTGGAGATTAGTATGAGAAGAACTGCGTACAGTAGGGAGGAGTTTAAGCCAAACTGCATATTTTTCAGGTGTCTCAGTGAAATCCCTTGTCTTGGAGGAGTGTAAAGGTAGTGTCTCAGTGTTTAAACTTGTATATAGTACTTTTATATTATTTTGTCAGTATGATGCAGACGAACTGTCAGACTGCACATGAAGAGGGTCGGGAGTTGTGAAAACATAGTGAACAAGCAAGTGCACAAAGTGGTAGCATATGGGGTGCAGAGAAGATCATGGTTTCAAGAGTAAGATCATGAAAAATAAGTGACAGCTCTTTCTTTAATGTGGGAGCTGCCGAAGAAGCGTTCTGACTTACAGTGTGACAAGAAGACAGTGCCGTATACTGAGGTCAAGGAACAAAATAAAAATGCTGAGGTTCAGTGATGAGGCGGCAGATGGAACTAGAGAATTGCTTCCTTTGGGTTTTTTCAATTTGTCCATAAGGATACTAATAGTGTGAATGTGCCAGTCTGCTTGTTGTGTGAATGTGTAATGATAAATGCATATGTATAGATGTGTCTATGTGTGAAATTTTAAAAATTAAAACCGAGGTCAAAGTGTATATATAGTATTTGGAGTCATGCGTTCAGATGGATTCACTCAGAATTTTCTAGGAGGCCAAAAAAAACAGAACAGGAGATGAAATACAGGAATCATTAATAAAAACTAGATGAGAAGAATAAACAGAAGGCTGGGCAAGTAGCCACAGAGGCAGGGAGGAAAAGATAAGAGATCATGATATGAGAGCCATGAGATTGAAAGAGTTCTAACGAGGATTCCTGTAGTGTGTCAAATGCTGCAGGGAGTTCTCATCAGTTAAAAACGGAAAGCATCTAGAAGGCCATTATTGATAATTCTTGATGGCAGTGTTTCCAACAGATTGGGAATTGGGCACAGAAGGAAGATTGTGTGGTGAGAGAACAGTAGAAATCATACATAGAGGAAGCTTAACCTGGTTTTGAAAGGAAGAAGGACAAGAAATTTGGAAGAGGCTAATGGAATATTTTTTGTATCATCATCACACCAGGTCATCATTATCTGTTCCACGTACTATCATTATTACTCCACTCTTGCTTGGAAAGAAGGTCAAGGTGAAAACACAAAGAAATCTATACACAAATATGAGGCTGAAAGGTTGGGAATTTTTTTTTTAAACCAGAGAGCTTTACTTTTGTCAGAATGGAGGCAAGATTGTATTCGAGACAGTAATTGGGAATTACTTGTCGTAAAAGAACATTTACAAAAGAAACCACTTAAGAATTGGAGGAATTGCTGGCCAGAGTCTGGCTAAAAGCCGAGGATGGAATAGTTTGTTCATCAGGTTCCACATTTTAAGCATCAATAGTAGGAAGCCTCTCATGCCCTGCATAATGATACCTTCATTTGCTCATCGCAAAAATTTTCTCTGTCAAAGTAGATTTCAAACTGAGACTTTTTTCTTATAAACTTTTTTTTAAACCAAGGTTTGGGTTGCAAATACATCTATCAAAAGAATGGTGATCCTTTGCACATAAGTGAACTCCTGGAGAATTTCAAGAAGGATGCACGAAGTTTTAAACTGAGGGCTGGAAAGCATCAGCTGGAAGATGTGACGGGTGTGCTGAAAAGCTTTCTCTCTGACATCGACGATGCGCTTCTGACTAAGGAGCTCTACCCATACTGGGTCTCTGCCTTAGGTAATGTACATGGTAGGGGACAGAACGCGTGTTTGCTTTCTGATTCGATCGTTAAAATGTTAACTCTTTGATAATCTGAAAATTATCATGACTTTTGTTTTCCTCTGTCATTTATTCTACATCTTTGGTAGACAAAACAGATGTTTTGTTTTTTGTTTTTTTACTCTTTCTTCATAGTCTCTAGATTCCATGTAATGAAGAGAACTTGAGACATGACTCTAGGAAAGCAGTTTAGTAAATCATTCTTGGGGTCATATTAAATATATGAAAACCTATTCTGTATGCATTAATTTAAAATAGGTAATATTATAATATTAAGCATTATAATAATAAAGATTTTTAAATGTAAACAGTGGCTTTAATCTCCTCTAACAAAGACGTTTTCATTTTTCTGTATTTTAGTCTTTTTGTGATGTGTCTACATAAAATATTTTTATTTTTCTTAGGAATCTGTAAACGTTTCCTATATACCTCCATTTTTATATGGTAATTTTCAATCTTTTAGCTTTTAAAATTGAACTTTGATTTTTACCATAATCACACTTACTTTTTATAATTTAATCTGTTTTAAGGTCATTTTAAAAAATGGCTTTTAACTTTGGCCCTGTTATTCTTTTATTGAAAAAAGCCTTTTTCACTAAAAATATTTGTTCATGTTAAAATACAATTAATATATTTGAAAGTATTAATTTTGAAATCATATTACAAAATAACTACAATTTGAAAATTATTCCTATACTGACCTTTATTAATATCAGTACTAAAAGAATAGTAATTTCATTAAAATAAAGCTTTTCATAATATAACTACCTAAATAAAACTTTTCATAGTTTAACTACCTAATTCTGAAGATCATCTTTTAGTTGCTTCCAAGTATTTTTCAAATCAGTAAGCTTAATTGCGATTCCAAAATGTGATTGAATAATTTCCTGGGGTATAAGTTGTATAATTAGATAAATGTCTCTGTTCAAGTCTGATTCCCTTGCAGTAATCATTTCCGTTTCTCAGTGATTTTGTTATAATGCATAACTGTAAAGTTATATGTAGTATCTCTGTTTTAAAAGGGCTTACATTTTGTCTTTATTGTAAAATCAGTTATCCATAATATATAACAAATAAGTTTTTGCTGAAGTCTTCCAATGGCAAAGAAGCTTTTACTGTTATCAGTTCAACAAGAGGAGGTAGGTGGCAGCTAGTAGGCATGTGTCAGAAAAGACCTTTCGCTTTGGTGTAAATTCTTTGACAATGTACTTATAGAAAGCTTTGAATACTAGGCTGAACAGCCTGTATGTCTTTTGCCTTTAGATCCAATATAACTGAGCCAAACACTTCAGAAGTGCCTGCTCTCAGAAGTGCCTGCTGTTGGTTTGACAGGGATAAACAATGCCTCTTGGGTGACCTTATCCTGTACCCCTGATCATAGCATGCCCCACATATTTTTTGTATATGATCTGTTTTTTTAAGAAAACTGTTAAATTGTTGGAATTCTGGGCCAGTAAAGTTGCTCATTGTATTTTCTGTATTACGCAAAACAGTTCCTGAATTTTGCTTTCCAATCGCTGTCTTTATTTTCAAAATATCGATATTATTATTATAAGAAACATAAAAATATACTAGTGTGACTTACTTTTAATATAGAAGCATTAATTAAATTTTATTGAATAAAATGTTACCCTTACAACAGTAAACTGGAGTACATAAAGGCAAATGTGTGGATTATACTAGGAATAATAATTCTTACATTGTTTAATGTAATTTGACTATTTTCCTTAATTATATTTATGGGTCATCTACTACAGCATTGAAATTGGTAACTGTTTATTCTTGTAGATCTATGTACAGTATAAATCAACGTCACACAGGTATCACTTGCAGTTTTGAATAGAAATGTACTTGAAAAATTTGCCATAAAGTTTCTTACATCTCTGTGATCCCAGTGTCCTTTAAAGGTGTCTGAAAACCTTTAAAGTATCTTTCTTGTGTTATTGGCTGTATGTCAATAGACTCCTAGTGTTAAGCAAGAAATGAAAAAAAAAAGTTTAGTTTCCAAAGTAGTCAAGAATTGAAAGAAGTATTTAAGTATGTTCCCTTTGAGTTGCAAAGTCATCACAAACTTTTCCTTGGGATAACATTCATTTCCTTTAGTAGAAATGTGCAACCACCATACATCCTTTAGTGTCTAGAACTTTGATGGGGTTCTTATCTCCAGTTTCTCTGTGGGTTTGTCTTCTGGGATTAGAAGAGTGGATGGAAATTCCTTCTCATTTTTCTCTTCATGGACTAATTGATTTCTAGCCACAACAAAACAGAAGGTCCACTAACTTCTAAATCTAGGTCATTGTGTTAAGGCCTGTGTGCAGCTTCTTCCATTCTTCCTGAACTTCTTCAAAGATTTGAATGGTAATTCAAATCTTTGAAGGCAGGAATGGTAAAAGGCCATCCACATGGACCAGAGGGCAACATATTTCTTAGCTGCAGGGTAGTTCATTGCTTTGGGAGGATCTTTATCATTTCATAAAGAAAAAAGATCAGAAATGTCATTTTCAAATCCAAGTAATGAAAGGTCTTTATAGGTAGAGTTAAAATGCTTTTGTCTTAGCTTTCCAGTTTGTTCTGCAGTTTGAGTAATTAGTAATGTATTCGTATTAAGTTAAAATTTCTTAGTCTACAAAGTAGAAGATAAACCTTCCCATCTCATTTTCATGGAATGTGGGCCATGGAATATTTATGTAAATAAAGCTCTTCTATAATTGTAGGCAATTATTTTATATTTTTCTACTGAAAGCTCATTTTGTCATTTAATTTAATACTTGTAACTGTTATTTTAAAATACTTTAGAAAGTCAGATTTATTATATAAATGATTATTAAATCTAAAGATTTTTTTTCCTCCCTTTAGATACACAAGATGAGAAGGAAAGAATTAAAAAGTATGGAGCATTTATACGTACTCTTCCAGGGGTCAACCGAGCAACCCTTGCAGCTATAATTGAACACCTTTACAGGTGGGTGGATGCTTCAACTAGACATTTCACGTAACAAATCATGATTTTTCTTTATGTAGCTGATCTTCTTCATGTGACTGTGTCTTGTTCATCATTATAGTAAGACCTATTGCTTTAGTCTTCTTTTCTGTAATTAAAGTCACACAGTTAAATAGCACTGGAGAATTTAAATGAATCAGAAATAATCAAAAATCCCCAGATGCACTCAGTGTATGAGAAAGAATTTTAAAACTCACTTGGGTAGGAGTTGGAGAAGGAGGGGGTTATTTTTCATTACATTATACAAATATAGTCTCTAGTCTATGTCTGTGGAATGTGGGATACATTTTAATAGAGAGAATTTTAAAATGTGTTGCATGCAATTGCAGAGTGAGTGAGTGATTTATTGTATTCTGCATGATCAGAGTTCTCTGACAGGAATCTGTTTTTGAGGACAGTGTTCTTTTGGTATGTTCATTTTTTACAATCAGTTTAGGTCTTATCTAGACCCTGATATTTGATATCAGACTTACAAAATGAGAAAATATTTAAAATTAAAAGTATTTTGCAAGTCAGGGCATGAAGGTCACTGTGCATTTGGAAGGAAATAACAAATAAAATAGTGAATTGAGAGATTTGGAGGATGAGGATATTTAAAAATAACCTTTTAAGTTAAAAGTAAAGATTGGTTTGTGTGTGTTGATCTTAGCAAGAATTATCATAAAAACTTTTAAAGGTGTAAATTTTGCTTAAGGGAATATATTGTAGCTCCCTGTATGAATAAAATATTCCCTTGAATAAATTTCTATGAAGCTGAAGTCTACTAAAAATATCTTTCTTGGAATCTAGTTTAGAAATCTTTCACAACATGTTGTCTGTTCGCTAGCTTTTCAACCACTAGTTTTCATGCAGTATTATAAAGTCTTATTATTGTAAAACTGATTTTCTGTCTTTTTTTCCCCCTTCGTGCTAGGGACTATGCTAAGTAGATGCCCTACTGTCAAGTTGCAGTGCCAGAAAAACTGATTTTCCTATTGTATCACACAAATATAGTCTTATGAGTTGCTGGGCAAATTTTAATATAGATAATTTTAGCATGAAGCATGTAATTATAGAGGAGAGACTGAGTGAGTCATTGTGGCTTGAATTCCAGGGAATGTTTATATACTTCAGATTTAAAAAGAAATGTGAACTGGGCATGGAAAAAAAAGTACAAAGCCAAACATAATTGTACAGTTTTAGTGCCAGTTACTTGGAAGACTAAAGCAGGAAGAACACTTACTTGAGCCTAGGAATCTAAGACCATCCTGGAGACTGGTCTGGGAAACATAGAAAGACTCTGTCTCTTTCTCTTTCTCTTTCTCTTTCTCTTTCTCTTTCTCTTTCTCTTTCTCTGTCTCTGTCTCTGTCTCTGTCTCTGTCTCTGTCTCTGTCTTTCCCTCCCTCTATTCCCTGTACTCCCTCTACTCCGTCTCTACCTCTCTCCCTGCTTCTTGCGTGCAGACACACACACAAAGAGTAAAGAATATCTGTTCTGGGACAGATGAGTACTAAGACATGTACTTGAGACTGTGTGTAGTTAACTGATGGAAAGTTGTGGAAGACTTTTCAGCTCATGCCAACACATTTGGACTTTATCCCATTAAGTAATGAGTGACTGTTCAAATCAGTTTTAGCTCAGTAGCCCCTGTGATCAGACGTTGGGTGAGGCAGAGAAACTAAGTCGGGAACACTTTCTTTGGGTTTCTGATGAGAAGGTTTCAGTGATGAGAGACTGAAGAGGCTGATTATGGAACACTTGGCATCTGGGCACCAAGAAGTAAAGGAGAAAAATAAAATCTGTGTTGTACCCAGTTTCTTCCAGTAGTTAAAGCAGTCTCAGAAACTAAAAATAAATGGGATAAAGATTGCCAGATGGAACTGATGTTACGGTAGTCTAAAGAAAGGTGTAATCTTTGATAATGTCATCAAAAGTTTGAGAGGTGAATTCAGTTAAGGTCAGGTTGATGTAGCACTTAATTCAATCCCTAATTTAGATACAAGATCATTTCTGCCATTAATAATTTTCACTCAGTTCCATTCACCAGATATTTGTAATGCAGTGCAGTGTGATTAAAGGAAGAGCTCCTGACTATGAGAACCTGAGAGTCTAGCTTCAGTGTCAGACATGGAGATAAATTTTCTGGATGTTTGCTGTCTATCGTGATAAAAGTACAGAAGTAGATTTGAAAGAGGTGTCTGCAATTGCTACGTTCCTGCTTTATTAAATTTCAATTTCTTTTGCATCTTGTAAATCATATATGATGCCTGTGCTTGCTCTGTCTCTGCCATGCAGTTTTGCATTTCATTATGGATTTCTTACATTATCATATATATTACCATCATATTTACTTTTTCTTATCTACCAGAATCAATATTCTGTATGCACAGGAACACATAGGTTACTCATGCCACATTGCTTTAATAGAGCATGCTCTCTGTGTTAGTGTATGTATGTTCTTTAAATTTCCAAATTAATTAAACAGGCAATGGAGCAGGGAATGACAAATAGAGACCCTTATCAGCTACTTCCCCTTATTCTCATCTACCGCATTTTCATCAGTGTAAATTTACCTTTCTTGGGGTGACAGCTGTAGATTTTTAAAATTTTAATCACTGTGCACTTTTGTTTGTGAGTACTTTAAATGCTTTTTGAAAGACTCCCGTTTATAGCTTAGTGATAGAAAAATTGACTTGTTTGTTCATATCTGCTCTCCTTTCCCTGGTACTAGACACTGAAGCCAAGGTCTTGGGTATCCTAGCCAAGTTTCTACCACTGAGCTACATCCCAGTTCCGTTTTATATTTCATTCTAAGACAGTTTCCCTAAGTTGTCCAAGCAGAGCTGCAATTTGCGGTGCTCCTGCGTCAACTTCCCAAATATGTGAAATTACTGGTATGAGCCACCCTGTCAGGCACTATTTGTTCATTTTTTAAAAAGGCATTCTTACTTATACCCATGAAAACTGCAGTTGTGTTTTTAAATGAAGAGTTTGCTTTTTGAGATACAACAATACCCATTTTTGAATAACCACCTAAATACATGTTGCGAGGTATTCTTTCTTACCTGATATATACTTTGAGGAAAATTTAGCTAACTCTCAAATCTGGAATTCAGAACTACACAATATACCTAGCAATCCACCCTTACTGTCTTTTGCTCGTCTTCTGTTATGATGCTGCAACACCGGAAGTCATTCTACACAACTGTGAATGCACATATTCATGCTTTGGTTTCACTGACTGTGACCATACAGATGTGGCCAGCATCCGCTCTAAATCGCCAGCAAGTACCGTTTCATGACTTGTACTGTTCTCTCCTTTAACAATGGTTTTTTTCATATCCTTAGGCAGATTCCAAAGCTACTTGGAAGAAAGCACTGTGTGTGTGTGTGTGTGTGTGTGTGTGTAAATCACCACTGTTCCTTTTATGTTACAGGACTTTAATATGTGTCTGCTTAAAAAAATAATAAATGAGTATATTGGCTTATAGTTCAGTTCTATGAAATCTTCAATAGAAGTGTGTCATGACGATCTGTGCCTTTTTCCACAGGGTTCAGAAATGCTCAGAAATCAATCACATGAATGCCCATAATCTGGCTTTGGTGTTTTCATCATGTTTGTTTCAAACCAAGGGACAAACTAGTGAAGAAGTGAATGTAATCGAGGACCTAATTAATAATTACGTTGAAATATTTGAGGTAAGCATTTTACATCCTGCCTTTGTTAACATAGTTTTGATGTTACTGTTTGCAAAGAAAGATGTGTGTTTTAGGATGTTGTTATTCATCTTTACTTGTATTTAGAAATGAAGAAAATAAGGGATAGTTATTTTTTGAAGTTTTTAAATACAACGAGATACCTAACTTATAACCATTCATTTAAATTCATCTGCTTTTAAAGCTCTTTTACCATCTGGTTTTTGTTGGATAGAATAGTTCTATTTATAAGGGTTTTGTGTGTGTGTAGTTTTCTTCTCAGTATGTGTACGCACTAAATGTATCTGTGAAAAGTTATGAGTTTACCAAATTTAATAATAAACACCAGGCTTTTAAGTTCTACAATTGTGAAAGCATTTTTAACTTTTTTTTTTATTGAATTGTGCCTCCAACTAGAAAAACTCTGAAATATTATTCCACAATATGTAGTGTTAACACTGTTTTAATTAATTGACTTCCTAATTTTCTACTTTGTGAAATCAGTATTTTCATATTTTATCAATAAACTGTAAGAATAAAGTGTTTTCATAGTTCATCTAAATGAAAATAGGAAATAGACCCATGATTAGAATATTCTGGGTCTATGTCAAAGGTCCTGTTCTATCATGTAATTAATTCTAGTGTGTAAGATTTGTTATATAACCTTTATGGGCCTTTTGCTAAATAATGCTTAAAAATTTGCTTGTTTCCTGAAGATACAGGTATACCAGATAAAACAAAATGGGTTAGTGTTAATAGCGGAAAAGGTCGTCATCTGTAGAGGTCTGCATTCTCATTAGAATAATTTATCACAGGATTCCTTAGTGAATATGAAACAACTGTTTTAATAAAAAAAACCGTTTCTACTGAAATTCATAGAAGAATGGACACCATGATTGTTGGATTTTCTTCACTCTTTGATCCCTTCTCTATTTCTTTGTATGTGTGTTCACTGTTTTTGATCAATAGCGACTTCTTGCAATAATCTGTTGCTAAAGAAAAAATAAAAAGTGTGGCTTTACATGCTCTCTTTATATTCTAGTTTTGTTCCATTCTATTAATAGAAACAGCAGTTATCTTCATAGTTAGGTTAGACCCATCTTTTCTTAGGTGTTAAAGATTTAATAAGCACTCAATGAAAATTTTGGTTTGAGAAATGAGTCATGATTCTCGACCTACTAGAATTTTGAAACCGGCCATTGATCTCTTTGCTTGTTTAAATCTCTTTAGCAGTAGGGCTCCCCCGTGTGGAAGCCGCACCCTGAAGGAAGATCATACATGCACACATGCTCTGAACATTATGAGACTGTGTTTCATTGGCTTTGTTTCTGCTCCAGCTGTGTGGTCCCATGCTGATTAAGATTGCCATTCTTGGACTCCGGATGTAGCCCATTGGCACAGCGCCTGCCTAGCAAGTGCAAGGTCAGGAGTTCAAATCCTGATACAAAAAAACAAAAAACAACAACAGAAAAAGATGACCATTCTTATTTATTTTTATCTTGTGAGGATTTAAATTCCCGAAGAGTTATTGAGGATGAATATCATCAGTCCTTGTGCTCTACATTATTAGAATGTCCCAAATTATATTTTAAACAGGTTAAAGAAGACCAAGTCAAACAAATGGACATAGAAAATAGCTTTATTACCAAGTGGAAAGACACTCAAGTGAGTAGTAATAGTTAGATTTGTAAAGAATTAAACAAAAACAAAAATTTGTAAATAAACATACTCATTGTATTTTTGAGTTCCTGTTTGAAGGAAAGCAGAATGAGGAAAACGAACCTTGATAAAGTAATCATGTGATTCTGTAACCTGATACATCCATACATAATATGTTAACATAATTTTCAAATACAGAGGAAAACTATTTCATTTATCAAGATTTATTTTTAAAAACATTATTAAAAATGCTAGGGAATTTCAAAGGAAGCATTTAAAGCCAAAAAAAAAAAATACTAGAAGAAATTGCAAATTCTGATGGCATAATGATGCCATCATGATTTTGAAAATGTTAATTATTATATGCTTTTGCTTTGTGTGCTCTCAGTTGATTATATTAATGAGAGTCTTTCTAATGTGATCTTTGTAATACAGGCTAATTTTTAAGTCATCTTTCCTAAATCCTGTCTGGCTTTCCTCAGTCATATTATATGGGATGTGTATTTTCAGGTTGCATTATGCTTTCCCATGGTACCTTACATTGTTTCATGAATATTCACTGGAACCTCGTAAGGCTGACCATTAATCATCTTGTAGTAACTAGGAATTATAGTGGATTCAAGTTTCAGTGTAAATAATAGAAGTGGGTTAAATTTGCTGTGTTTATAGTTACAGTCGGATAATGAAGCAAATACTTCCTTATTAGTCAGACCCTAAATTTGCCTAAATTTTGAAATGCCTACCACTAATTAGAGAAAGCACTGGAACTGTAATTCCATATGAAGGAGAAGAAGCAACACTTCGATTCCTCACTACTAATACTGTGATATTAAATACATCCATTTATTATTATTAGTGTTTCTATTTTAACCCAAAGTCATTACTGCAGCTTCCAGGCAAGTAAGACTGTATTTCATTATCAATTCTTTTAAATTCTCACTCTTTCAGAGTTACTTCTGTAAAGGATTATATAAGCCTAAGAGGTAATCTTGGGCAGCATTATCTATAGTTACTAGAAAAGTATGAATACCCGTTTGCATGTTTGTCTGTATTGATAGTTCAGCAAAGAAATGAATCTTGAATGCATTTAAATGCACTAAAAAGATACAAGAAAACAAGTTTCTGGAGAATACAGTAAATCAAAAAGTAGAAGAATCTGAAAAAAATAGTGTTTCTTTTGCTTGAGTTTTTCATTACTCAAAGCTTTCCTCTAGAGAATTTTTCTAACAGTCTGTGTCTTTCCTCTGAATTTCTTGGCTGTTTTTCTTTATGGCTTTTCTATGAGTTCTTTGTGCTGGCTTTTTTTAATTTTTAAAATGTGTCCTTCCTGGAGAGTTATTTATGCAAAAATAGTGAAAAGCAAAAAATGTCAACTGTATCTTTTTCTTCCTAGAATTTTTGCATAGCATCGAAAGTGAGAAAGAGAAATTGGAAATGATCTTTTCTATGCCTATGATGACAGAATAATTATGAACACTTTTTCGAAGTAACTTTTTAAATGTTTTACCCATAAATTTACTCATCAGATTTTATATTGAGCCAAATTTATCTGCAAAATGATTCCTTCTCTGTTATAATCATTTTAAAAATATTGATAGATGAGTGTTATTTGTAAATTGTTACATAACAGTCAATTTCTGAAAAGAGCTACTCAAAATATTTTTCAAAATTTTGTTTTTATTTTTTGACTTGTATCTTCTTTTAATCTTATGGGATATAATGACCCAAATACTAATTCTTAAATTCTTAGTCAAAAGTCATTAAAATAAAAACTTATTGTCTGACTATTTTAACACCTCAATTATTTAGTTTTGTTTTACTAAATTTTCTTCCTCTATTTGGAGTTTTAATACAGATGTGACCTAGTTTATCCTTCAGTTACAATGTTTGGAATTTATCATCTTCTTAAAAATTTAACAAAACCTATTTTATCTTTAGTTATTGACGTCATAGATATATTATGATTTAGAGAAGAATTATATATGGCTCATTTTGACTCCTCATTTTGTTTATCCAGTTAAGTACATGGTGATGACACTTATGACCTCTGTTTTCAAAGAGTTTATCTCCACTGTAGCATATTCATGATTTCAGTAACAATATAGGGATATTCGAGAATACTGAGCTTTCAAGTCAAGAGATAAAAAGTCACATTGTGGTTGTGACGTTAGTGTAGACCCTTTGTCATTAACCTTATCTTGAAATAAGTACATCATGCTTATAAACAAGAGAATCGAACAGCCCTTTGATGACAATTTTTAAATCACATTGCATCCTATATATATATATATATTTATATTTATATTTATATTTATATTTATATTTATATTTATATTTATATTTATATTTATATTTATATTTATATTTATATTTATATTTATATTTATATTTATATTTATATTTATTTTAGTGATGTATGTGCTGTCTTCACATCTGCCCTTTCTAGGTTTCCCAGGCTGGAGATTTGTTAATTGAAGTGTACGTAGAAAGGAAGGAACCAGACTGTAGCATTATAATTCGGGTGAGTTCTAAAGAAGATTGTAAAGAGTGCTGTTGGGCATCATAAGTATTAACATCAATTTACATATTTTGAATTTTCCAATATTTCTTGTATTTTCCAGTTCAAACAAATGACTGATGACAAGATTGTATTTTCATACCAGTATTCTCCGGGAATTTTATGCTTTAGTCATTTGGAAAGGTTAGGTTTCTATAGCTTCTGGAAAATTACCTGAACTCATATACTGGCTTTCCCCTTTCCTAACTTCTTAACATTAGGCGAGTTATTTAACCCTGGCTCAGCCTCAGTCTTCTCACTTACAGCATGAGGAAAGGTTGCAGTTTTCACATTATATCATTGATGTGAGGATTCATTAAGCTCACACATGTGAAACACGTGTCAAATTCTTCACCAAATAAACGTTTAACAAATATCTATTACTATAGTGATATCATTATTATCATTATTATTTGCTCACCCTTGTTTCCTGTACTTTAACATTTTTGTCTTCTAATTTATTTAAGTATTGGATAACCTTTTCTTCCTTGGGAGTATCCTCCTTTATGCTGAAGTAAAATACAGATCCTTCTCATACTATTCAGTAAACAGTTTGCGTTGTGTACAGTAACTGTGGCATTGCATGTTCTTACTTGATAAGACTACTTTTCCTGCCTACAGAATAAACATTCTGCCATGTAAGGAAATTCAGCTTTCACTTCTTACATTTTTAAAAACCTAACTTTAACCAGTTACAAAATAATACAGTTTTGAAATCTGTGTTAAATATAACTATTATTTTAGATATTTCTAATGCTTACATATTAGACTCTATGTCACCAGCTAACTTACTTGGAACTTGGAGCTGAAACATTATGGGCATTGATCAAACCCTTTATGAGGCATTTATTTGGCCAGTCTTTGTCCACATCATAGTTCTTACACTAAACGTGTGATTTTGCTCATAAGGCAGATGAGAAACTAGGATGCATCAGTCAGCACATGGCAGTTACTAATGCTGGAAGAAACGGGTAAAGCACATGATCTAACTCTTCCTACACATAATCTGTTTAGTAGCATGTTTTATTTTTACCTAACTTATAGAACTACAACAGAAATTATATTTCAGCAAAGTTCTCACGTTTTCTTAAAAGTGTATAGGTGAGACTTTACAGAACAGCTCCAAATGTTCCTTAAAAGTATACAGAAACTATTCAGAAATCACCAGTAACATTTTTTTTCATGCTTAAGACTTTATAGAACTCTTTAGTTATATTTCTGCCTGTGGATCATTACCTCGACCCTTGGAGATACATGGAGTAGTACATAACATCCTCGTTTGTAAGAATGAAAACTAAGAATTGAAAGAATTTAAGCCCACATACAAACCTGGGTCATCACTTCCAAATCTGATGGTCATTATTCTGACCCATACATTCCACAGAGGAATGTTCCTAAATCTGGAGTTCTAGTTGTTTTTAAGAGGGACTTTGGGTTTTTCCGAGGTCGAGGATCTTCTGCTTCAAACCAAGGCACTACTCTGCTCTCATATTTCACAAGTTTTCTTTCTCAGTAATTACTATATTTGAAGAACAGCTCCTCTTTTAAAATTTGTAAATTAATGTAGATCAAAAGCAACATTAAAGTGATCATGTACTGTTCTTATTGTTTGGAATTCTATACTTTCCCCAGATGCTAATATTTTTTAAAGCTTATATTTTTTGAGCTTTTCTAAATGCAAAAATGTACTTTTACATTTAATATATTCCTTAAATAAGCTCTAAATTTCATGAAGTACAAAACAGCATCTGAGTTGCGGAAATGTTTTTGTTACCTATGTATGTCTAATAGGCTTAATAACAAGGGGCAGTACAAATGGAAATGAGCACTTTCCTTTCCTAAGAAATTTTGGGACAGGGATTAAGTAAATTTAGTTGCACTTGCAACAAATTTAAGCTAATGCTTAAAACTTGTTTCACAGTATTACTAAACTCTAGCTAAAGAATTGGTTTTAGGTAGCACACACTGAAGATTTGAGAAAAAACAAACAAAAAGGCTAAGAAGAAATCCCCAAAGGCCTGGAAGAAGGGGTTTGCTTCTGCCGTGGCCTCCGGCTTTGGCTTTGGCTTTCAGACTAGTGGAGCTGGGCCCCAGGCTGGCTCTGCTGAGTCTGCTCTGAAATCCTGGCTCCCGCATGGTCTGGTATCCCACCATCTGTCACTTGGCACGGCGGTGTATACCGCAGCCTATCAAAACCTGGGGACTTCTTGGCAGGAGAGACAGCAGTCAGTCAACTGAGTCTAATTTAGGGCCCAGTCTCAATAAACCAAGTCACTTTGTGCTCTTGATTATAGAACTGACAAATGAAAACTTTTATTCCTAGGAGATTATTTTATTTGTTGACTGGTGAAAGTCTGTGAGACTAGGAATGTCTTTCCTTCCTTTCTCACCAAGTGAGAAAATCCTTCATGATTGTGTCTATAGTGTAATATCCCTTTGTATTTACATTAAATTGTGTTAGGTTTAATGGAGATGATCTGGACATGCTCTCTTCTTCTACTGCGTAGAGAACATAGTTTTTACCGTATGAGGAAAAGGGGTGTTGTTAGATGGAGAGTCTTACTGCTGTGTAGTTTTTAAAGACATACTGCCTTTTTTACAGATATCTCCTGTGATGGAAGCAGAAGAATTAACTAATGACATATTAGCAATAAAAAATATCGTTCCTACAAAAGATGATATATGGGCCACATTTGAAGTCATTGAAAATGAAGAGTTAGGTAAGTGATTTCCATGTTAGGGATTCTTAATGTCTTTATAGTTTGAAGAAATACTGTTATTTGAGGGGGAGGGAGTCATTACTAACATTTTATGTCTTCCTAAATATTAGCCTCTTGTCATAAGTTCCCTTCTAAGTATGTGTTATGTGTTACTACCAGTCAAGGTTACCTTCCTATGAATTTATTCACCAAAATAATTAGTTCATGTATTGACTATAAAAAATGAAGTGTAAAGTGTTAGATAGCTTTGTTTTTGTCTCATGAAAGAAGGCCTTTGTTTATAACAAGCAATAGAATTTGTGAAAATATGCTGTGTCATTACCACCATTCTTTTTTTTTCTTTGAATATCACCATTCTTATATGCCACTAATTTAAGAAACATAAAGCATATATATTTAAAGATTATTTCTTATTCTAATTTTTTTTTTGTTTTAAGCCTAGCAGAAGCTTTTTCTTTTGGCTATTTCATTTTCTTCTGTCTTTAGTGTATTAAATATTTTGTCCTTTTTATGAAGAAATTGAAGGGTGAAGAGACCTTTTAAAACAATTGACTACTGCAGTGGTCACATGCTGAATAAGCTTAACATTCCAATAAGACCATTTGGTTTTAAAGACCTCCAGGAAGGAAAAAAAAAAGTGAAGAATGTCTTTATCCCTTGACCATCTGTCTAGCTAATACCTACTAAGGTCTCAGGAACTTTTCAAATATAACTGTCAGGCTGCCAAAAGGAAACCTTGCCACCCGCAAATAAAAATTAAAATTTAACATTGAAATACCCCATAGGACCTTATTAGAAGTGTTGTAGTCAGTGTTAGATGTAATGGTAGTGAATGATTGTGCTGTGTCTTCAATTAGTCCATCTTAATATTTTAATCGTTTATTTCTTTTTATCATGCACAGTTGTCTAAAAATCTTAATTTGTGGCTAGGTATTGTTTTTTTTCAATATGCATTGCCGAGATCCGGATTCCCTTGTGTCAGCGCAGTACTCTCCATGAACAGAACCGCTCTAGCAAATGACTCTGATGACACCCTTGTCCCCCTTACCCCAACTGTCAGATCCAATAGATTTGCCTCAGACTTTACCTGTCCATTCTGTGGCATTGTTAATGACCTTTCTTTCCCTTTTCCTTTGATGATCTTCATTCCATTTTCAATCCTGCCCAGATTCTCTTCTTGATTCTCTAATCATTTTGACTCATTTTTAATTTTTTCTTCTCTCCACCTAAATGTGGGACTTCTCTTCCTCCAGATTTCTTTGCAATCTTTCCTTATTTTATCAGTTCTTTATAGAAAATCTATTCTGTTCCTTGCACTTGACCAATATGTGAGTGTCATTTCTCATAGAAACCTTGGTTCTTTCCCCATGGAGCCCAGTTGGTTATCTCCTTTGAAATCCATATTCAGTTTCATTGCTTTTTCTCTGATCTCTTTTTGTACTGTCAAGTACCTAAATTTGTATTTGACTAGACAGGAGCTTCTTGAAATGAATCAGGGATTCAATTGTTTCTTTTCTTTTTGCTTTAATGTCCAGCATGGTGCCATGCAGTTAACCTCTATTAAATAAATAAAGCATACTATTATATGATTATGTGATATAGGCGTGCAAGAGTTTTTTATTTTTCTTTTTGCTCAAGTTTCATAGTGGGCCCAGCTTATCAGCTTCATTGTATTTGTGAAAGACATTTGTTCACATTATTTCCAGAATTATCTATCTAAATCACAGATTAGATTATGTCCTTCCACTAAATAAATTTTTTCTTATTATTTTGCCATTGTGTCTTTTTCCCTGAGATCCAGCTCAAGTGGCTTAGTGACATTTGGGTGAACATAGTTTGCACTGATAATTTGCTTCTGCATTTATAATACTACATACTATCTAACTTGTAGAATAGGATTGTTTGATTATACCTTTTTAGTCCATGAAATATATATCCTAGATCTTTATATCACTCACAACCTAGGATAATGCACTGATACAAACATTCCCCAGTAACATCTCTTTTTTTCCTCCAGTAACAACTGAAGTAGAAGAAAAAAATAAATATATCCATTGTGGATCTAAGTGACTTGGATTGTGACTCTTTATAGAGATATATCCAACTGTAGAAAGCACATAAAAAGATATCCCTGCTATTAGATTTCTAAGCCCTGGTTAGCACTTGGGCAATTCATTATTTCCTGCTTATTTTAGGAGTTTGTTATTTTCTGTTTATTTTAGATTCACTGAAGAATCCTGAATCATATATTTTAATGTAGGCATCTTCTTCCTACTAACAATTACTCTTTCAAGGATTAAGTTTGACCAAAGCATTGCTGGCAAATTTACGACATATGTGCCTCAGCCAGATATTTGTTATCATTGAAAGCTCTAACAGATTTGCCAGCACTGGATTAAAGCATTGGCCTGTGTCATACTATGGGAACTTTGTGACTTTTGTCACTGGGCTGCCTGACAAAGAAGACCAGATACAATGGATGATGACATGAAGGAAATACAGCTGGAAGGATTATATTCTACTTATAGTATTTTATATTATACATTGTTTTTGAAATTTCTTTTTGAAAAATTGAGAGCATCTTTCTCTGAAAATGACTAGTTAGCTAATTGCGTGTGATACTCAGCACCATGAAATGCTAAGATTTGATGGTTTTTATGTTGTTTTCCCTTCTTTCTACGAAAAAGGGAAGAAAAAGTTATCCTAGTGAAGAATATAGTAGGAGGCATCAAGTTGATTTGATGTGTGCATGTCTGAACCAAATATTCTATGGACATCAAAAATATATACATTTGGAGTTAATTCACATTTAACTTGGTGTTAGTGTTTGGCCAACTGTACTATAGAAATATGCAGAGAAAATTCTAGGATATTTTTACTACTTCTAGTGGAACAACTGTAGGGACACGAGAAAAGTGACTGTGATTATGTTGGTTGACCGCAGTAGATGGAACTTGCGTATTACTGACCTTCTGAAGTGTTAAAAGCTTTATTTCTAGTAACATGCAGAGAAGATACAGTGAACTATATAAAAAGGAAATGAAAGGCAAAATAGTAATTACAAGATCTTAGTTGATAGGATGTCGACTTAGTTGATAGAATGTCAACAGGAAATTGGTGAGTTTCCTAATGTAAAAACAAATCCTCCAAGTAGTAAAATGATAAAAAATTAATGAATGGATAAAACAGTATTTCTCTATCCTGTTGTATCCAGTGCCCTAGTTGTGTAATAAATACTCCATATCATTCACTTTACCTTTCTGAAATAATTTGTTATACTTATTTTAAAAATTAGCATAATACCCCAAATATATCAGAATAATTAAGAGAAACAACATTAAAGGATATTGTCAAAGATGATGAAACTAGATTTGTATATCTATAAATGGAATCACTATTGATGTGTCACAAGTCCAGAATAGCATTTCAGTTTTGTGACCAGTAATATTAGCAGCATTATCATCACTGGGGAAATGAAGAACAATTCTTAGAATAGTTCTTACTAAAACAAAGCACATTCACTATATGATAGTCAGATTCATGGAACAATAAATTTATGCTTTGACCTTGTAAAATATCTTGATGTTTTTCATATCTTCATTTTTATAATAATCATGTAAATATACAAATGAATTAAGACTGTATGTTCAATTAATTTATATATAGATTTTCCCTTTAGATGAATACCTGTTGGGATCCTTTAAATTAGAAAACATTTCTTTTGCATTTTTTGAAGATGTCAAGAATCATTGACCCACTGATGCTCATTGTTAGGGCAAGCTCAAACCCGGAGTAGCAGAGTACATTGGGTGGCTTTCCTTAGCTGTGACAGATACTTGAGGTAAAGCAACTTAGAAGGAGCGGAAGTTTCTTCTGATTGACAGCTGCCAGGGTTTCAGCCCATTACCGGTTAGCAGTGTTGCTTTTGGGCCTGTGATGAAGCAGAACATCATGGCAGGGAGCATGCGATAGAGTAAAACTGCTCACTTACTCAGGGTAGCTGGGAATCAAAGAGAGAACTCAGGTTCCGTATCCCTCGAAGGACGCACCCTCAATGATCTAACTTTCTCATACTAGTTCCTGTCTCCTAAAGGTGCTAGTTCTGCCCAGTTTTGTCACTGGGTAACTAAGCCTTCAATACCTGGCCTGGGGGAAACATTCAGATTCCAAACCTGAGCGAAGAGGATATTACCTCCATCAGTAGCAACTCTTCTACAATATTTTCTTATTCTAATCATCACCTGGAGGCTTATCCTGTTCTCTGTCCGTGTAGTGCCTACACCCTCTGGGTCCTTTATATCTTGGAAACAACTGCTTGAAGACTCTCATAAGTAGACTTCACTGAGAGGTTTGAGTCATGATATAGTTACTTTCTATGCAGCAATATCATAGCAAAATGTTTTCTTTTTCTTTCCTCCTAACACTAGGTATGAAAGGTCTCATTTTCAAAAAAATCCTTGACTTGCTATCCTCTGATAATGTGAATGGTAGAAAGAAAGGCCTACACGGGCCCTAAGACTTTGTGGAGGAAGTTGTAATAGTCTCTAGAAACTCTTGACCATTAAGGACAACAGTTTTTATTTCAGGAGGAAAATGAATAGCTATTTTTTAACAAAGGACATCAGACTCACTGTTTTCATAAGATTTCTTGGTTTTTTTTTTTTTTTTTTTTTTTTTGGTAACGGGGATCAAACTCACCACTTCACACTTTCCAGGCAGGTGCTTGTGCCTCTGAGCTAAACCCCCAACCCTAATGGCTGTATCTTTTCACAATCTCTCTCTTTTTTTTGGTACCAGCAAGCACTTGAGCCACTGAGCTAAATATCCAGCCCACTCTCTTCATAAGATTTTAAACAATTAAAAATATGCTTATGTAGCTAGAGAACTAGCTCCATAACCTATTTTCCCCAAAATATCATAAATTTTTAGCAATTTTTATTGTGCCAATATTATAAAAGTTATTTTCCATAATATCGTAATGTTGAATGACTTACATACCACGTCATTTATGTTGACAGAGGGTTATAACTATAGATAGTTTTTATTTCTATAAATTTATAGTCCAACAGTATTTAATGACTCAGTCAATTTTTCCTACTTTTTTATCTCTTTCTTAAGGTGAAAATGCTATTGCATAATGGTAGCATTTAGCATTATAATGCTTCTCTTTCCATTGCATTTTCATCCAGTATCTTGGGTTTGCAAGATTTTTCTTCTATAGTATTTCATACTGTGAAACTGATGTGAACCAGATACCTAATTTTTTGAAATGCAAATTAATTGTATGCTTCTTGGTAAGCCTCCATATCTGCTGTGTAATATATTTTAGTATAATTAAGAACATTTTGTTTCTGTCACTATAGTATCTTCTTGTGGTAGTGTGTAGTACTGACCCTTTTTAATGTAAATGTTCTGACATTTGGAAGTCTCATTACCAATTAAATCTTGTAACCAAGGAGAGTGAGTTTTTTTTTTCAAGTCCCTTGCTTTGCTCCAGGTAAGAACATGATTCCTCCTTGGCCATCACAACTGCCCTATCACTTGGTTTCCTTACATGCAGAATGTTAAATATATTGTGCCATTATTTCCTTACTGCCTTCTCAAGTAGGATGAGAGAGTTAAGCGGAAAGCATGAATTGATGTTTTCTTTCTTTGTTTCTTTCTTTTTTTCTCTTTTTTATGTTCCTCAGAAACATAAAAAAAGAAGCCATAATTTGATACTTTTTTCCCAGAAAATTATATATGATAAACCATCACTACTAAGTATGGTAGTTGAAAGTGGGGGCTTTAAAATCAGATAGATTCAGATTCAAATCTCTGTTTCTTGATTTAACTATTATGTGAGTGTAAGCTATAAATATAAATAATAAATTGTATAAAGAATGTTATCATGAGTTTAAACTGATAACTGATATAAAATGTACAATATAGTTAGTATCTAATGCATAGTTGTTATTCCAGAAATGACAGCTATTATTGGGCTCAATAATGTCTCAGAGCTAGTAAGCAGTGCTAGCAAGAATTATATACCATATTATAAAAGAGAGGATTTGTTCTATAATTGTTTTGACATTTAGATATTTCTAATTCCAATGATAAGAAACCCATTCATAGGGTAATGAGTAACCACTTTATAACTTTGGCAAATTGTGGCCAGTTACGGTTTTTGCCCAAGCTTTTAGAAAACTATTTGAGAGACAATAATGCCAGTGCAGCACAAAAGTTTTCTCTAGTTAAAAAAAAAATTGCTGATCTTACAACAAATGTTTCTATAATTTACGGTCCCCCCAAAATTCATTTAATAGTTGATACCTGAAATATTTATTGAGTGTCTATTATGTACTCATTACCATATGCAGAAGAAACACAATAGTAAATCAAGATACAGACTTTAAGATGAATGGATTAATGGCTCTCCTTAAAAATTCCCATTATGAATAATAAGTAAGCTTACTCAAATAAACACAGAATGAAGAATTGAATTTCAGTTTACTGAATAGGAAGCAAACATCTTGTAATTTGCTTGGAAGTAGAAAATACACTTTTGTGGACCTGGGATTATTGATTAATTCCTCCTACGATGTGGTTATAACCAGAGAGAGCAGAATTAGAGATGATGTGATATATTTGGTCCATTTTTATTTGTGATTTTATTACCAGTTACAATATCATGGATCAATTATAATGCCTCTTGCCTTCTTTTTCTTGTTTATCATTGGCAAAATCAATATTACTTTGAAATCAATATCAATATTGATCAATATTACTTTGTATCAATATTACTTTGAAAACAACAAGCTCAAGTCCTGTCTGCTGTATATTTAGGGGAGTTGAGCAGACATAAATGGCTGTGACAAAGTAGCATCAACAGCATCATGTCAGAACTTCTCTTCTTGCTAATTATGCTATTTTCAGTATACCATGAAAGTTAGAATATCTTTTTTTCCAGCATATGCTTCTGTCATATTTTATTAACTGATTGGCATATTTTGATCACCAACAAAATTTCATCATGAAGCTCTGATTGTAATTGTAAGACATTTTAAAACTGCATGCTATGAATGTGTGATTCATTTGTCGAAAACAGAAAAGATAGAACAATTCATCAAAGAGAAACTTTTAAATTGTCATTTAGTTTCTTGCCTACTGGCCTATTATTATATATCAACAATGTATAATATTGCCACATAATGGTTCTGATTAATATGTCTACTAATAATTAAACATAGATTCTTTAGTACTATAATAATTTTCATATTTTATTCAAAGTAGTGTTTTATAATTTATGTTAAGTATAAAAATAACAGCTATAAATTGTTCATTAGTATTGATCAAAAATTGTAAGGGTCTAATCTTTTTGGGACAAAGAATTAAGTCATGCTTGTTATTTAGTATTAGATAAAATTAGTTTTGCTGTCCTTTTAAATTGCATATGCAGATTATCAGCTCTACCTAAGCAATCCAAAATGTTATTTAAATTAAAAAGAAGATAGAATAAGATACATGTTCAACTAAAAGTAGCATGCTGAGATTTCGCCTAAAGGAAAGCACTTCTGTACCTAAGAAAAAACAGTTGTGTAACAAACAAGTGTTATTCACAGATTAATTTACACAGTAAATTTAACTGTGTTCAATTATTTTCTAGGAATTAAGGTTTCTTGAGTATACTTCTCATGTTATCATTGTGCAGCCTAAGATCATGATCACGTGTATTATGTACATGTTTATTTAAGAGAATTTTTTAAAATTTATAATGGCAAATAAAAACTGTGTTTGGCTTTTATGTTTGCAGAGCGTCCTCTTCACTACACAGAAAATATATTGGAGCAGGTGCTGCGGTGGAGTGCGTTAGCTGAACCCGGTTCTGCTTATCTTGTGGTGAAGAGATTCTTAGCTATTGACACAATTAAACATTACAGAGGTATGTGCTGTTCCTTCACATTGCAGTGGTGCTTAAAAATTCAAATGGCTGAAGGTTTAATTATATGGCACAAGTCATATTTGCAAAGGCAGCAGCTGAGTAGCTACAGAACCTGATAACATACAGTTTTAAAGGAGAGTAATAAATGGACAGGAGGAAATTTTCCTAGCATAATAGCCCAGTTATAATTGCTGGCTATTTTATGGTAACATATTTTTAAGACTTATGTTTGCAATACTTGTATCTGTATGTTTTACAATTTTGAAACCATATTAAATGAACTGATTAGATTGTTGATGAGGCTGCTGCATGAATTATGTTTATATTTGAAAGTTTTCTAGCTATTAAAGAAGTACAACTTACACGGGTTGTGAGACTGCATGCTTGGTGTAAGTCTCAGTTTATTTGCAATGATATAGGAAAAATGCTAAATAAAACATTTCTGGAAAGAATACTTGCCATCCAAATGGAAGAAAACAAAGCACATTGTAGAGTTTAAAAAGTAGCACAAGTGAACCAAATAAAACAATCTGAATGCATATGCTATATAAGAAAAATTTATTTTGCCACTTTCATTCTCTTGTTGTGCTGTCATTCACTGACAGCTTAGAAAAACATTTCAATCAGCTTCATTTATCATCCAACTCCAGAAACTAAGGGCTCAAGTCTTTTGGAATGAAAGTTACTACAATGTTTATAAGTAATATTAATAACCATTATTATATATTAATGATGTATCATTATCCAAACTGAGTAGACATCAAAACCAGTGAAATATTTGTTTTTCCTTGTCAGTTTAATTTTACAGATGAGGAAGAGATCATAGAAATGATAGAGCACTGGCCTACCATGTGTAAGGCCCCGTATTTGATTCCCACAGCTGGATTTGAGTCCTACAGTTACTAAATATTAACTTCAAGAACAGATTAGCCTTCTAGGTTATATTTTTTTTACTGTGAAAGGAAGAGAGGATCATATAGCTCTAAAATGCAGTAAAGTGATCCAGTGTGATTACCGGCTGTCTCGCTAGTAGCCCATATTCATTGAGCTCCTTATTATGCTACCAAAGCTCATCTAGTGTTTCTGATTTCATGATACTGTCCTTTGTGTCTTACACTTACTCGAAAGTATTTTTGCAAAACACATTTTTCTCCTGATCATCTAAATAAATAGATTTTATCCTTTTTGTTATAAAAATACAGCCTTTCAGAGACCTTTACCTTATTTTAAATTTCTCTGCTACTCCTACCTAAAACAAATTAACTGTTGTCTGAGTCTTAGTTGGCTGGCTCTGCAAATAGCACTATATAATGAACACTAACATAATAAGGTATGAGAGGAAGGTGTTGTGTTTATGGGGACAAGGATAACCCAAAGCACAGGTACCATTCAGTGATGTTAATCACTGGAGAAAAAAAAACCAGGATTGAGCCAATTTATGTAAATCATGTGTAAGTAAAATTTCTGCTGTGTAAAGGCATAAAGAAACAACTCAGCTTCAAACTGCACACAGTTCTGTCCACAAATGAGGAAGGAAGATAAGATCGGGTTTTGTAATGATACTGCATATATCCCATTGTGTCATCTTGACAATACATGAATCAGCCCTTCCGTGAGGAGAACATCAAGTCTGTAAGGTCTAGAAAAAACACCTTGCATAGAAACTGGAAAGCTCAACCATAGAAAAAAAAGGTGGTAGACTTAAATAGTATTTTCAGACATTATCATGAAGCATTCTCTGTAATGAAATGTCAGGAAGCTTTTATATTACCCTTCTATTTCCTCTACTACTCTTACCACAGAAGGAGATATTGAAAAATCCCTATCCCTGAACTGTCCCCTTCTCATTTTGTTAATCTAGTATGTAGTTCTCTGTTATTATACTACCTGAAGTACTTTCTACCAGGAAATTAGGGCTCTAGGAAACTAGAGTAACACCATAAGTAAATATATAATTGAATATTTTCTATTAGTAGTTAATACTTTTGACCAAGAATAGAAATAACCTGCTTGAAATACTATAGTTTCCTTTCCTGTATAATTTTCATGAATGTTAACGTTTGACTTATATTCAGATTGTCAAAGTAAAATAATCTTTCAGTATGGTTAATTCTGTATTTGTTAGAATATTAGAATTGTCTTTTAAAAGAAGATGTCTTGTTTTGAAATTCATTTCTTAAGTCATGCTTTTTCCCCTGTAATTTTATCTTGAAGAATCTTGGGCTTATTTACACTTTTGTAGGATACACTTTGTGATAAATTTGGAGTAGGTTATTTATGTAGCCTGCTATGTCTCTGTCTTGGCAAATGTCTCTTAAATCAATCACAGTGAACACTTACTCCAAAATTCCTCTGCTTCCTTATATCTGCTACCCCTTGAAATTGGAATCTGCAAGGAAAATAATAAATCACATATGACTTCTCTCATACTTTGTTAGCACAAAAAACTTTGTTGTTCATCCCAGAAACAGTTATTCTTCAGAACAGAATAGGTATAATGTACAGATTTTCTTTCCATTCTTAAGCCTTTTTGTTGTATTTTGGGGGCTGGATAGAAATCAGCACTTTGAAAACAAGATAGTTGGATACAACCATATTTTCTCCAAGTAACAAATAGATAATGTGGTAACTTTTAAAACATAAATTCGGTGTCTAGAAGATAACTTAATGGTAGCACACTTGCTTATCATATGCATGGCACTAGTTTCAATTGTTAGCAATAATAAAAACCAGAAAAACATAAAATTGCACTACAGTGTCCTTTGCAAATTGCCCCATCCTCTAGTATTTAGTTCCTCTTGACTATCTTTCTGTGTGTCCCTATCCATATGTCTTTATGTCTATTTATCTGCCATTCATATACCGTATATATATTTCATTCTCTGGTTCTATGATAATTTTGTGATTTTTAGGGATAAATTATATGCATATGCTTCTCTTTGACATAATGCTTCATCACTTTCTAAATCAAGAAGTTTTATTATGTAGTAACCATTTGCTGTAGTTTAGGAGTTTCAATTTCTTCAATTCTCTTACTTTATCTGAACCATTTGAAATGTAGACATAAGTAGGAGTATATTTTAGAATCATTAAATATTTAATTTCTGCTCATTGTTGAAGGTAATCAGGATAGTTTACATTTATAGAAGTATAAGACAGTTGAAAGTTTTATCTCTACTTGAAAATCAGTTCAGTTTTTCAAAAACAGCTTTGTATTTCTCAGAAACATTTTGTGCCATTGTCATTTTTGTAGTGAGGAGTTAATTAACTAAAAAAGATCATAGTCTTCAAATTTCATTTGTACTTTATGGATTAAAAGCTGAGACATTGAGATAAGAGTAGTGAAACTTCATTTAAGTTGCTATTTAAACTTCGTCATAGCTACTCTAATTAAACCATCTTTTATTATTGTTATCTTTTATATTAAGTTTCAACATCTCTGTCACAAGGCAAACTGTAAATTTAGCATTTTGTATGACTCCATAATAAGTGATTTTATATTGTCAAAGTCTTACTTTAATCATTAAAATTCTTTAAAATTACCCCAAAAGTATTTCATTCATGACAATCAGATCTTCATGATCCAAATGGAGAAGAAACACTTTAAATATGTAAGTCATAACTCAAATGCAGGTCGTTACTTATTTGTAAATTTAGGTTGCTTTGTATGGTGTTTTTGAGTTATATTTGCTTCAGAGTAGAATAGTTAAAAATGCAACTTCTTCTGAAATATTCAGACCTAGAAAGCTAAGCTTTTTCCTGTCGATAGACTTAAGAAAATGAAAGAAAATTTGAGAAAAAATAATATGAGTCCATAAATCATAGTCTAGCTGCAATTACTCACATTCCACTTCTCATCAAATCTTCTTAAATCCAAAGATGTTTAAAAAGTTGAGGATAAGACTCAGCCTACCTCAAGTGGAAGTATTTTCTTTGAAATTTATGGTAGTCCTTGATATTCACTGTGAACCGTGAATGTCCTTACTTTTTGTGATAGTTTAATTTTGTAGAAAGAAAAACATCTGGCAAGTTTTATTAGCTGCTTTGTTTCATGTAGGAATCTACTATAGAAAATTTAAAGGATTGGTAAGCATTATATTTGCCCAGAGGAAAGAGAAAATCTAAGTATATGAAGCCTACTTAAATAAAAGACATAGCATGCAATAAATGACTATTTAAGGACAGAATGTTTACAGAGTTTCAAGCAGATAAAATAGTTGAAGTAGTTCATCACTGACATCTCTTTTTACACTGAATCTCTCCTGTTCAAGGAAATATTTTTATTTGTTTAGTGTTTTTTGTAACAGTATAGAAGAAAAGATTCTATGGTACTATATTTTAAACTTGTCAAATAATCATCAGTGATCACATTTCTGGTGCCGATTGTCTGTATTAGTTAGATTTCCAATTGCTGGGATACAGTACACAATAGTCCCAATTTTAAGGATGTGGGATTTAATTTGGCTCATGATGTTAGGGGATTTAGTCTGATTGACTGGCTGCAGGGTGGAAACTTCAGGGTACAGGGGAGTAGCAAAGCAAACCGGCACCCCTTGTGGAGGCTGGGAAGCTGACTGGGGAAACACTGCTACAGAGGAAGCAGGGCAAGGAACCAGATGCAGGCCTCAGGCGCCTGCCTTCATGTCTTACTCAGATGCATTTGTAAGTGCTCTTTACTAATTCTCTGGGGCCTTCCAAGCTAATTAGTTTGATAATCCACTATCACACCTACTTTTTCTTTGAACTATGCATGATATACCAAGACACTGGCCATATTGTTACTCCTAATTGATAGAATTTGAAAGGTTTATTAATTTGAACAATAATTTAATTTGAACAATAATTTAATTTTGTCCAGCTAAAACAGTATATATAACACAACTTGATTATAACTTTAAAATTATTTTATCTGTTTTTAAAGCAGTGCTATCATGAGTGCTTTTTTCCATGTTCCTGTTCTCAAACAAAATCACTAAGTACATCCAGTATTTATGAAATTGCTTGCTAAATGTCTTATACTTCTTGTTTACCTATAAAATACCCTTTATATTTCTTTGCTTCTATTTTACAGGAAAATAAGAAGGTGACATAATGACTATGTAATGATTTTTTAGAGTTTTCCCCTTCCACTCTTCATTTCTCAAGTAGCCCATTGAATATCTGGATTTCAGTTAAAACTTTTAGACTGAAAATATATTGATGCTTTACGTTACAAAATAAAAAACTTTTTCTCACCAAAAAGAGTTTTTAATGGAATTAGGTCAAATGATATGTAAGTAGGTATGCTGGCCATATCACACATGAAATCTCAATGTTATTAAATATTCTACTGTAATGGTTTTACTTTTGCCTCTCTCATATTCATAGCAATTTTTCTAATCCCATGAGAATTCCTAGATTTTTTTCCTGAGTTAGAATTCTTAGATTCCTGATTTAGAGTTTTGAAGATGTTTCCTTCTATCCAGTACATTTGCACTGTGTACACTAATGTTGTTCAAAGGAAATGTAATGTAAGCCACATACTTAATTTTAAATTCATAGCTACATTTTTAAAAGTATAAAGAAACAAGTGAAATTTAGTATTTTATTATTATAGCTTACCATCTTGGTTACTTTTCTCTCAAGGCTGGGAAAACATACCTGATGCCCAAATTAGGGAAGGGAAGGTTTATTTAGCTTACAGTTATTTGGAGGTTTCGGTCCATACTCAGCTGACTCTGAGGCAGGGTGGCATGAGTGAGGGCAGCTGTTCATGGTCACTGCAAGTGACAAGAGCAAGAAGGGCAAAAGGGAGGAGCACACCTCCTGTCCTCCCATATACTGTATGCCGGCTCCCCACCCCGGGCAGGTGCAGCACTCACACCACCAATCCCAGCGCTAGACAAGGAACCAATCACAAATGCTAGACTCAGCTACCTCCATGACTGCATGAGACTTTGGGGGACATTTAAGCAAACCACAACACTTACTTAATCTCACATACCAAAAATATCATTTCTACATATAATCAACATTTAAAATGGTGATATTTTACATTTTGTTCCTTAAATGGAGTCTTCAGTGTCTGGTATGTGTTTTATACTTGCAGCACACCTCAGTTGACAGTAACCACATTTCTTGTGCTCACCGGCCCATGGCTAATTGGACAGAACTAGCAGGCCTGCGTGTGATGAGAGTAGTATTCCTCACAAATGGTGTTCCTAGGAAGTCCTATTAGGCTGCTAGGTGTTAGAAAATTGTTTGTGTTAACAAAACTGAAAATATACAAATGTTTTATGTTGTATTCCAAATACATGAAAATGTAACTGACTTGCAAAGTCAATCCTGTATTTTCAGAAAAGGGTATCAAGGAAGGAGTTTTAAAAGTCAAAGAAGAGCCATCTAAATTACTGTCTGGAAATAAATTTCAAGACCGATATTTTGTTCTACGAGATGGATGCCTCTTTCTTTACAAGGACCCAAAGGTAATTATATAAGTAGAATTTGAACATACACACATTTTTATTTGTATGGTGTGGTCATTTATGTTTTGTTTTACATTACTCTCAGCCATGTCTCTTGAAGTCACAACCTGTAGTAAAAAAAATACGTAATAAGCTTATGATTTCTTTCAGCCTCTGGCACACTCTAATACGGTAGAAAATTTTCTATGGCCTTTCGAAGCACTTAAGACACAGAATGACTTAGGCCCTGAAGAAAACTTTAATACGTGCTATATAAAATAGCTTAGAAGTCAGCATCTTAGTGAATAAAACTGAGAATGTGTCATATCCTAAGGCAAGATGCTTAAGTTTATAATGGAAATTAATGAACAGTGGCATAAAAAGACAATCCAAAAGTGTTAATAAATCTTAGTATCTTTTTTATGTATTTGAATGAATTGACTTATTTAATGTCATATTTACAAATCATATCTTACTATTCTCTAAATTCTGTAAAGGATTCTATTAAGAAATTATGGAGTAGAGAGAAAAATTAGAGATTAAAACATGCAGAGTTAGATCAATGATGTAAATATGAGCATGTTGAACTTAACATCAGAAAATCTCATTTCTGCTTAGAGCTGGTTGTGTGAATAAGTAACTTAACCTCTTAACCTCAATTTCTGATTCTATAACAAGATGGTGATAGTGTGAGTCCTACAGGCCAGGTTATTTTGAAGCTTAATCAAGAATATATGTAAAACTTTTGAAATTGTGAAACATTTTATAAATATATGTGGCAATAATAACATGTTCATCAAAAACACAACTAAGAATATGAATCGATAAGTTTTGTACTAAAAAGAATATTCCTAATATATATGTCTGAAAAAGGAGTTATGTCCAGTATATAAATACTGTTCTAAATCAGTAGCAAGAATGGAAACCCAATAAATAATTGGGCAAAGAATTGAAAAGAGATACTTGAAGAAAGATGAAGAAGTGTCCACAGAGCTATTGAAACAAAAGTGCTTAACTTCATTAATCTTCAGGAAATTTGAATTAAAACTCTTTCCACATGTGGAT
This sequence comes from Dolichotis patagonum, assembly GCA_004027295.1. Classification (NCBI taxonomy): domain Eukaryota; kingdom Metazoa; phylum Chordata; class Mammalia; order Rodentia; family Caviidae; genus Dolichotis; species Dolichotis patagonum. Next base: position 60,263 of record PVJX010000239.1, on the reverse strand, counting down.
CTGACTGAAATCATGAGTGACAGCCTCCATATTGACAACGATGTACATCAATTAGATGGCTCATAAATTGTTGCTGGAAAAATGATATCAGAAAATTACTGTGTAGAATTCTTTCAGAGGTTTTTAAAGTAAAGTTATTCATCCCTTTGCCCGCCCTATGCTCCAGCAGTTCTGTTGCAACATATTATGTCCACAAAAGCATCTGTACAAAAATGTTCCCAACAGCTACTGGCTGGAAATATTCCAAATGTCCATTAGAAGGGGAATGGCATATTCATACCATACAGTTCCTGCTCATCAATAAAAATGAACTCAGATTCACACCACAATACTGATGAATCAAGAATCTTGACACAATATAATACCATATGCAAAACCATTCTGTAGTGAAGGAAGTCAGATTTTTGCTTCAGATAGGAAGAAATACTTCTGTAAAATTACCAAGGAGAAAGTCAGTAGGGCACCTTAAAGTTGGAAACATTCACTATTCTGTTTTGGGGGGTGGCTACATGGGTGTATACAAGGACATCTCTATTTCGTTGAGATTAAAGCCATAGTGAAGAAATGCTTTTAAACGTAGAATGCAGTGAGCTGGACCTGGAGAGTTTTTTAAATACTGAATTAGAAAATTCACTTGAGTAAACATTGCTTGCATACTTTAAATGAATGACACTTCACTATTTTGCTGTGAAGATGTATAAAGATAGACCAAACTAGAACATTTATTAATACGTTGTGAAAAAAGAACTTGTTAGGCAGCTTTCCAGAACTCCATACCCTTTTCTTTACAGAATCTGTTGAACTCTCTGCATTCTGTAAGTAGTTTCCCTATAGGAAGCCTCGGTGTGGGGATAAATAAATTTTAGTAGTATTTATACTTTGTGCATTCATCTCGTTTGTTTTCTTCAATCTCAATGAATTATTCAGCTAGCAGGCTTACAGAACAGTCCTAAATGCTCCATCACTTACCTCTCTATTCTGAAACTCATGTTAAGTTCTGTAACGGAACTCCTACCTTATTTTTCCACGTAGAAACTCGGAAAAAGTCTAATAACAATCTGTGGTCAGTGGTAGCAGTAATAGCAGTGCAGTCAAATGCCCGGACTACCATTTGATGGCTAATCTATGTAAAGCAGAGTTCTATACATTTCACTTGGACCGTGGCTTGTTACCCTTATAATAACTCCGTGAAATCAGTACTATCATTGTTCCTACTTTGCACATGAAGAAAGACATCACTTAACTTGCACAACACCATATACTACTTAAGTGATGGAGTCAGAATTCATTCCCAGGTGTCATATTTGAAAGATCCAAAAAATTTACTAAGAAAAGGAAGTTTTCATTATTTTAGCTTGGTGAATTTTATTTGCTTTTTTTTTGCTGACAGAATACTTAAAGGTGATAAGTTCTTTTCTTTTAGAGTACCAAATATTTTCGAATGTGATTATATGTACAGTTTACTTGTTTGTACTGTTTTCACTCAAGTTGATATAAGCTATAATGTATGTCACATGGATGGAGTAGTGACTCGAGATGGATTGTTTTTCTGAGATAAAAAAATTGTATATACCGTACTAGAACAAGTATTAAGAATTTGTATGTTTTTCAAAGAGCCACCCTGTTTTAATATAATTTATAAAAACTAGTAGGCAGTTATAGTCTTGAGAGACTACCTGAAAAATAGTACTCTTTAAAAACACATAACACATTTTGTTTTCACATAGCTAAAATTCATTTGGAAACAGGAGACCTACAATAGCAAAGAGAATCCTGGGCAACAAAGACAAAGCTGGAGGCATTACTGTCCCTGACTTGAAATTATACTACAAAGCTACTGTGACAAAATAAAAACAAAACAAAATAAAAACAAAATCTGAGGATAAGTGAAATAGATGAGAAGATGTAGACACAACTACAAAGATACTCAACCACCTTATCTTTGACAAAGGATCCAAACATGTTCACTGGAAGAAAGATAGACTCTTTAATAAATGGTGCTGGAAAAATTGGCTTTCCACATCCTGAAGACTTAAACTAGACCCAAGCCTGATAGGCCTGTGCACTAAAGTCCAAATGGATCAAAGATCTAAATATTGAAACAAAAACACTAAATCTACTGGAAGACAAGGTAGGTCTTGAAGACATAGGGGTAGGCAGAGAGTTCATGAACAAACTCCAGGCTGGAGATACTTCAAAGAATCAACAACTGAAATCTCATCTTATTAAAAAGCTTTTGTACATCAAAAGAAGTCACTAACAGTATGAAAGGAAAATTCACAGAATGGGAAAAAATTTTAGCCAACTGTCCCTCAGATAAAGGACTTCTATGTAGAATATAAAAGAACTGAAAAAAATCAGGCCCTCCCCTCCAAATTCAAAGATCCAATCCAAAAATAGGCAGCTGAAATGAATATACACTTCTCAGATGAGAAATATAAATGACAAATAAATATATGAAAAAATGTTCAACATCTGGTCATTCAAGAAATGCAAATTAAAACAGCAGTGAGATTCCATCTCCAAAAAAATGGCTATCATCAAGAAATTAACCAATAACATATACACGTAGAGACACATGCATGTGTAGAGCTTATAAACAGTTTACAGGAACCAACTATATAACACATGTTGAAATGAACAGCTACTTTGAAGAAAAAGAGACACTACAGTACCCAGTGCTGATTCCATAATGTCATGATGTGAAATCCAGCAAAACTATCATTCTTTGTTCAAAGTGATTTTAGCTTGTTTTAAGTTCAACACACATGAAAGTATGGACAGCTGTTTTGAAGAGAATGAGAGACACTATGACAGCCATTCTCGGCTTCCGTATTGTCTGGTCTTGAAGACCTGAAATGCCTTCCTCGTCCTGCTCAGATCAATTTCATACTAGGTTGTTTCATGTGAATTCCCTGTATGTGACAATATGGACAACTATTTGGAAGAAAATGAGTCAATATGATAGAGAGTGAATATCTCCGATTGTCTAGCTTTGAAATTTATGTCTCTTACATTGCTTTCTTGTGTTCCGCTTTGTTCTGTTTGGTTGTGTTTAATTTTACCCTTTTGATATAATTGCATGTATATTTGAGTGGGTAAGATGAATGACCATATTGCTGTTTTTGTCAGATCGTGGAGCAGAACTGTTAACAGTCTCACTGTTTGAATGTCTACTTTACATGTTTTAACTTTGTAATTTGAGCAACTGTTTCTAAGAAGTCAGTATGTAATTTGTCAAGTAATAATTTCTTAGTTTTTTTTTGTTGTTCTTCTTTTCCTTTTTTCCTTGGAATTCTATATTGTTGCTACCCTTTATTCTGTTTTTTTTTCTCTTTAAATAAAATTAAATAAAAAAAGAAATTAACCAATAACATAAGTTGGCAGGTCTGTGGGGAAAAAGGAACCCTTCTGCACTGTTGGTGATAATGTAGATTATACAGCCACTGTGGAAATCAGTGTGGAGATTTCTCAAAAAACTAGGTTCGGAGGTCCCATTCAATCCAGCTGTTCCCCTTCTGGATATTTTCACAGAACTGAGAATGTCATACCACAGTGATATATGTGTAAACATGTTTATAGCAGCATAATTTGTAATAACTTAATCTTGGAAACAATCCAAATGCCCATCAACTGCAGAATGGATAAAAAAGATGTGGTATTTGTATGCAATGGAGTATTACTCAACTATAAAGAAGGATAAACTCGAGAATTTCATAGGTAAATGAATGCAACTTGAGACCATACTCATAAGATAAATAAATCAGGCTCGCATGTGCAAACATTGTATTTTCTCTCTCATGTAAGAAATAAATAAGATCCAAAATGTACAGTAGATATTGTGCAAGTGAAAGGGGAAGAAACTGCTCAAAAGGAAAGAACATTGTTAGGGTGAGGGAAAGGAGAAAAGTAAGAAGGGAAAAGATTTTATATATATATACAAGATAATTACACTGCTAATCTATTAGTTTATCAAAAAGAATGGTTTGTGCTTTTATTGTTTGATCATTTTTTCATGCCTATATTTTATAATCTGGGCAACTACTTTGAAGATAACAATGTGCAATATATTAACCACTGTTCATCTCCTATTTTGAAATTCTGTATCATCACTTTTATTCTTTTTGCATTTAAAATAATACAATACAAAGAATAGATTTTTGTTTTCTAGTCACAGTGACCACTGGTTATAGAAAAGCAGCCTAATTATTTGATGTTTGAAAGTTGTATTTCCTTAATCTGACAGCGTAAATTAATGCAACTACCATGTTAATTTATACGTAAAGAAAATCAGATGAGAGGTTGTTTGTCCTTTAAAACTCAAAGTGCCGTTTATTTTCAACACATGATTTTGTTTTTGTTTCTTTTTTTCTGTCCCTTTGTCTGAGGGACCAGATGTTAATACAGATAGTGAATGAAGTCATTGCATATATTAACTTTCCAAATTATTTCATAGTAAATAATCAGTAGTAAAAACCCAACTTACTTGAGTAATGATTTTGGTTCTGGGCTTGGCAGTTGACATTATATATGTGTATGTCTGTGTGTGTGTGTGTGTGTGTGTGTGTGTGTGTGTGTGTGTGTGTGTGATTTATTGAGAAAGGAGTAAAAATTACAAATTGAAAAGTATGTTTAAAGCAACTTTTGTTAATTAGAGATAATTTATGAATGTTCATTAACAACAAATTAGAGTAATACACAGGGGAAGGCATATTTTGTTTTCCCTGCATAGAAAATGTTAATTAAAAATGTTTTCAGACTTGATTTACATAAAAGGTGAGAGGTTTCAAAGAATATTACCATTACACTGTTAATGATGTGAAAAAAGCAAGTGAATAAGAGAAGAATGTTAAAAGTTGTATGCACTGATAAACAAATGCTTTTTAACAGCAATAAAAAATTTTGATCATACTTATTTAATTGACTTAGTTAAAACTTTACTGTGAAATATAGTGAATAAAGCAACATATTGCATACTTAACAGTCTAGAGTATTGAATTTTTTAGAAAAGTTATCCAGAAATTACTTGTACTAGGAGAGTTCTAATATGCCAACAGTAATTTATCTTGCCAAATGAAATTTTCTTTTTAGAAAGTTCCATTAGGATTTTTACAATTTCTCTTTATGCATATTCAGTTTACAAATTGAAACACAAAATCTCTCTTTTCACAATTCTTCAATTCCTCTCTATTGATGTTATTTGAATTTCTTTGGATAGAATTTGGTATAAATAGGCTTACATGACAGAAATGGCTTGGAGAATTGTTTGTGTTACTTTAACTCTCAATCTGTTACCAAAGGTCCTCAAAACATAGGCATTTCTGAACTTAAAAATGAGCCATAAAAACCGTGACTGACTACTTTGGGAAGAGTATGCCTCATGCTCAAGCATGCAGGTGGTCTCCTCCCCTGTATTGTTGGAATTGCTGCCCCTTTCTCTCCCAGGCTGCCACAGTTAATGCTGTGTACAGCAGAATAACTGTCTGATCGACTGGGGAGGATACTAACCTCAGTTGTAATCCGATTTAATGTCTGAAAGAGCTCTACAGGAATCACCTTTCCTGTATACATTCTTATAGTCAGCTCTCCTTGATGTCTTCTGTAATGGAGTGATTACTACCATATAAATCTGCTTCAGCATTCTGTAATAGTTCAAGTTGTTTTTCCTCAAAATTCAGCAAGTTAAAAAGCTGTGCGTGGTGGCATATACCTGTTATCCTAGCACTTTAGGGGGCTGAGGCATAAGGATTGCAAGTTCAAATCCAGCCTGGGAAATTTAGTAAATTAGTGCCTCAAGAAAAGATAATAAAAATAAAGTAAAGCAAAACAAACAAAATAACTATCTGAGATATGGCTTAGTGTAACGGCCCTCAGTTCCTGATACCAAATTTAAAAAATTTAAGCCCAACTAGACTTTAAAAAGAAAATGCTTAAAGTATTAGGAAATAGTTTTAGAAAAGTACAGAATTATTTGAAGAAAGTTCCAGAATTTCACTGATAGAAACAAAGTTGGCATTAATGTTACCAATATTAATTTATTAATGTACTATAATTGTTGAACTCCCAAAGGAAATTCTTTTTAGATGTCTGAAAAAGTGACAATTCACCCCAAAGGATAAATTGATGAGAATACTTGAAAACTTTTTAGAGCATAAAAATTAAAATAGTTGGGAAATACTTTTCTAACCAGGTACTAATGCATGCACTAAAGCTAAAATATGTTAAATAATACAATTCTAACATAATATAGAGGAATGACACCATAAAATCAGGTAAACTGAATTACAAGACATGATTCTCAAAAAGCAAAAACAGAACAATGTCAGTAAAAAATAAGCAAAATTAAGGCAAATAGTGATTTGAATATTTTGTTTAAAAGTCAAATAATTTTATATTTAATGTGTATAGAAGTTGTATAAGGAAATAAGGACAAGAGTAATTTTTCTAAATCAAAATTGCAAATGGCTGGCCAATACAGAAGTACAAGTTTACCTGTAAACATTAATCAGCCTAGCAAACACTTGAATCATGCATCTAACCTATGACCTAAAGGTTCCATTTCTGGTAATGTACGCTTAAGAGTTAAAAAAAAAAAAAAAAGAATTCATACTTACTACATTACATTTATGTATGTATATATGTATATATATATATATATATATATATATGAGACAAGAAACATGCATATATGTGTGTGTGTGTGTGTGTGTGTGTGTGTATATATATATATATATATATATATATATATATATATATATATCTTAGTAATAAAGGTAAATTTACCATGTAGATTCCAGGATTTTTAATTATTGTCACAGAGCCTATGGTTCATAAAACCACTGTGTTTTATCATGTCTTTTTACCTCTCCTATGTGTATATAGAACTTGGTATTTAGTTAGCCCACATATTTTATGTAGACTCTTGTGCATTGTCTTGAGATCTTAACAAACTCTGTGTTTCAACTGCTATGAGTTATGTATTCTCAATTTATTATAATAATAGGTATTATTTCCTGAGGTTACTGTATGCCAATTACTATACTAAAACCTTTATAGGCACTGTTTTGTTTAATCTTTTACAATCCTTCACAATAACACCTTGCTTGTACATTTAGTCTTTACACTAACCCAACTTAGGATGTCAGTGTTTAAATTGTTCTTATTACAAATAAGAAAATGAAGTCCAAGAGAAATACTGTGAAATTACAGGTTATTAAAAAAAAAGCATATTTACACCAACATCTCTCTGACTTCAAACTTCTTGCTTTTACTTACCAGTTTGAAGCACAAGATTTCCTTCAGAATTTTTAGGGTATTAAAATGCTGTGTTATGTTAAATCATTTCTGTGGTTATTCATAAAATATTGTGGGCTATCAAATGATAAATAATAAGGTATATGAAGTTTCTGCATAGCATTGTAAATTAGAGTGTAGTGATTCAAGCTTTGCCTTTCAGACAACTTCCCTGGGAGAAAATATATCGAAGTAGCTGATAACATTTTTAATATTTACCTATGCACAAGTAAATATATTAAGAGGGGTATGGGAAGTTTTTATCATATATTTTAATGAATTATTTATAATCGTCATTCATATAAATATTTAAGATAGTTCAACATGTACCTATAGAGGATTACAGTTTGTCTTCCATAATACTGAAATCAAAAATCTATAGAAAAGCATATTTTCAGGCCCGGGGATTTAGCTCAGTGGGATAAGCACTTACCTTGCAAGTACATGGTTATGAGTTTGATTCCCAGTACCAAAAAAAAAAAAAAATCATGTTTTCATGTCTTGAATTTATCCAGAGTTTTTATTTATCTCTCAATATATGAGACATGCAGTTGAGCACAGAAATACATTTGAATTTAGAGTGCTGCCCAGATAATTGTATAATAATGAAATATATGAAATTATATAACATGACATTTACAGTGTCTCATTTGTGAAATATGAAAAAATTACCAGGTCTGATACGCATCCCATGTTTTTATAAAGAGTGATGGGATGATGTATATGTTTATATAGGCACAACATATGTAATATATACATATATATATCTAAAAACCAAATTTATTTCATTACATTATCAAAGCAAAAATTGGCTTATTCATGAGGCATTTGAGACTCTAAACAGTTTTAAATATTGAAGGAAATTTATAAAATCTGTGTGATTACAAAATTTTATTTTTTTCTTTACAGAGCAGTAAACATGACAAAATGTTTCCTCTCAGTTCAATGAAATTTTATCTTGGTGTGAAAAAGAAAATGAAGCCTCCGACAAGGTAAAGTTAGGGAGATGCTATTGAGAGAAAATTCAGAAAATGAATCTATCAAAGGCTTTAAGGGTCAGGTTCATTAGTTTTAAGTTTTTACAGAGTAAGCTTTAGACAGATTCTTCAAGTTGCTTAAACTGTGACAAAAAAAAAAAAAATCCCAAGAGTAGATAAGGAGTGATGCTCCCACTGAGACTAATCACACTCCTTGGTGATTGTTACCTGCCCTGTGATATGCAAGAAATCCTCAGAAGGCCGTGCCAGCTGAGCACAGGAGTCCTGGGCCCCACTGGGATTGGCACAGCACTTCTCAGGGCGCTTCCATGTTCCAAGCAAGTCTGCATGCCAGAAGGCAGAGCTGCCCTTCAGCCTCCCCGTCCTTGGCTTGAGGAATGTTTTGGGCCTGGCTCTACCATTTGCCCTTTTTGTTACCAAAGTTGGTACTAAACACACAGCATACAGTGTTAGAGACGGCGTGGACCTGTCGTGCTGGTGTGCTGTGGACCTCTTTAGCACTTGATCCACACCAGTATTCAGTTAGTACCAGTTTCTTATCATAAATCACTTTGATGAGCTAATTAATCTTACCACTGATACAGCACCTCTATTAGTATCGTGAAACATCATGAACTATATATGCTTCTCAAATTCTAATACTCCAAATTTCTGTACTTGGTCCTCCATACTCATACTTTTTGCCAAGTACATACATCTATTTGGTATTTTACTTACGCTTTAACTACATAAATAATCCCATTAATTTTCATAGATATTTGTCCTTAGTGTATTAGCTTTGTGTTTCCACAGTAAAATACTTAAGACAGGTTGCTTTTGGTTACTCAAAGGTGACTAATATACTAAATAGAATACATGCCTATTAAATAAGGTAAGGGCTTACATTTCTGAGGATCAGGGGCATGGCGCCTGCCGGGGCTCACCTCTGGAAAGGGCCGTCTTACGTCCAGCACAGCATGGGAGTGTGTGGCTTTGTGCACAAGTGCTAGTAATCATAGTTCCCAGAAAGCTGGAGAGAGCTAGGCAGGTTCAGGCTTTTATCGCAACCTTCTTCTTTTTTTTTTTTTTTGATCCAACTTACAACTTTACACTTACTTACCAGGAAAACGCTTAAGCTGCTGAGCTAAATCCCCAGCCTTGTCACAACCTTCTTATGAGAACTGTCAGGAGCTCTTGTGTGAAGTGCTTAAGTTTCTTACCAGGGCATACCTCAAATGACAGAGGAACCTCCCACTAGCTCCCACCTCTGAAAAATCCTCTTACTACCCAGTATCACCACAATGGAAACCAAACTCTCAAATAATAGACCTTTTGGGGGTGGGAGACAGCACCATCCAACCCAGAGCACTCCATCAGGAGTATCCTCTCCAAGACCCCACACCCATAACATTAGCTCAATAATATTGCAAGACTATTTTCTTCTATGTTCCATATAATATAAATGTGTAGCCAAATCCTTTAGCATTTACTTCTAGATACACTAAAACTGTTGAACCATCTCAGAGAAATCTGTTCCATTCTGCATTCCCAACATTAAATCGTATTTCCTTTTAGTTTTGTCAAATTACCATTTTTAACGTACTGCTTGTCTGTTTCTTCCTGTTACGCAGCTGGGGATTGACTGCATACTCAGAAAAGCATCACTGGTAAGTTTATCACTGGCAATTTTCAGATTTGACACACTGATGAGAACTTGAGTAAAACAATGACTTCAGCTAGCCATGGTGGCGCACACTTGTTATCTCAGCTCTCGGCTGGCTGAAGCAGGAGGATCACTGGGAGTTTGAGGCCAGGTTGGGCTACGTAGTAAGTTCCAGGCCAGCTTGAACTAAATAGCGAGACCCTGCTTCAAAACAAATAAAAATAAAAATAAAAATAAAAATGCATGACTTCATTATTTAGCAGACAGAAATATAGGTGGGAAAAATTATTTGCTAAATACTTATAATCTAAGAAGATGAAAATAAATTTTTACGAGGGTTCAAGTTGGTTTCAACGCCACATATCCTCTATGGCAGTGCCTCTAAAGAATAGCTAAATGTTATTCTAGAGATGTTACATGATTATGAAATCTGGGTATTAGGAGATAAGTAGGTATAATTCTGTTGTTTTTAATATATGAGAAGTAACTCAAAAAGGATTAAAAATAAAATGCATCCCAGTCTGAAATCCATTCTGTCTATATATGGACTTTTCTCATAGTGCCACCAGTATCTGACCAGTCTTCTAGAGATTTCAGTCTCCTTCCTTGGCTGTCCAGCTACTTAATCAGGCCTGATCTTCCTCTTTTTTGCCTCCTGATCCATCCATACATCTGAATCCTTCACCAGCCTTCCTGTATCTACCTGAAGTACTCCAGAAGGCTTATGTGCTCTTCATGCTCTGACTTTGCTTTAATTTGGTACCATATTCTCCATCTATCTGCCAAAGAGACTTTTCTCCAATGTTTCATGCTTCTCCCCTGCTTTAAAACTGTTCTGTGACTCCTGTCATATGAGGTACATTACAAGACTGTTATCATGGCATGCATGGTCCTTTAAATGTGACTCCATCGGCCACATTTCCCTCAGGTTTCTCTTTTGGACTTAAGGAGAGAAGATCAACTGTCTTTAATTTGCTACTTCACACCTAGGTCACAATTTGTGTGTTTACTGACCTCTCTTCTATAGTATATGCTGTTTGCTTCTGTCTGACTTTCAAACTATCCCTGATGAGCCAGTGGACTCCTCTGTCTTTCTTCAAAACAATAGCTCATACGCCCCTAAAATCTTACCACATCATTCCTGCCTTTACTCATTACTTACTTGTCTCTACAAAATTTTATTTACATATATACATACATGGGATACTTATTTTCAACAGAGTAATAAGAACACACAATAATTTTGTGAAAATTAAATGAAAACACAATTTTAGATATTTTTACCAAACAACTTATAGTTAATACAGGAATATAAGAACGTTATATTGAATGGGGCAAGGTGGTGCTGGCCTCTAATTCCAGCACTTAAGAGGCTGAAGCAAGAGAATCACTACAAGTTCAAGGTCAGCCTGGGCTGCGGAGTGAATCCAAGGTCAGCCTGAACAACATAGTGAAACCCTGTCACAAAACAAAACAAAAAGAATGAAGTTGTATCAGATGTTCTTTGTTTTACTCTGACATCAGTTACAAATTTTGCCTTTATAGAAAACAACCTCATCTCATCTCCCTTCCTCTGCACTTGCTGTTTCTTGTGTGTGTACTCAACTCTTTTTTGCCTTTTCTTATTGTGTTACAGTTTATTCATTTATAGCCCAGCTTCCCAAACAGGCTAACCAAATACTGAGGGCAAGATCTGCAGCTTAATTAGGAGTTTCAACAGAAAATTACTGAATCAGTGTTATTAGCTAGGTAGAATTTTTTAACGTAGTTTATTTTTCCTGCATCTAATGTTTGTAATCATAATGGTGGTGAGTCTATGCAGGCCTTCCTGAAAATCTGCCATTATGGGAATGTGCACATTTTTCTTTCTTGTTTGAGGGGTGGGGTTCTGAGTTTCTGAGAGGAAAAGATGTTTATTTACTGTCATGTATTTGAAAAAGTAAAATGACACTGAGCTTTCTGCCTTTCCAAAACTATGGTTCATTTTGCAGCAGTTCTCAAAGCCTTTTGTTGGGTTTGTTGAAACCAGATATTAATAGTTTCTTGGATGTTGTTCACTTAGCATAAAACTAAAACCACTTACACTGAAATGTTCCAGTTTGATTGCATTAAGCCATAAGCTACAAGAAACCTGAAGAGTTTTCTGGTTGCTAAATCACCAATAAATACAGTAGAGATTAGCCAGTTGTATTTTTGAATTATTTATTTTATTAACATTGCTTTGCAGGCACTTGTGTTGTGATAGTTCACAAACCCAGATGGAGTGGATGGCCAGTATCTTTATTGCCCAGGTATGATATCTGTTCCAGTTATCCAATGGAATATAAAACTTTGTTTATAGAAAGTGTTAAATGTGGTAGTGATTGTCCAAGAATTTATGTTTTGTTTTGGAATGAAATCAGGGCTGCCTCAGTGCTAAACAGGCACTGTACCATAGAGCTACATCACTCGCCCTTCAAAAACTTTCATTCTCACATTGCTTTTATTTAGTATATAAAAATCCAATTTACCCATTAGCCTTTTAAAGATAATTGATTCTTCCTGTCCAGTCTCTTTCTGTTTTTTCCAGCTGAGTTGGCTTGAGAGAGGTGAGTTACTTTAAGATGGCAGCATAAGAAAGAGGGATTTAGCTAAGTTTGTCATCCTGCCAAAGTCCCTAGATTGCCATAGATTGTCATTTAGAAAAGTGTCCTATTTCTTTTCTTATTCTTTCATTCTCCCCACCTCTGCCTTTCCAGAAAGAAGGAGAGGACTCTACATTTCTTTATTACCTGTCACATATTAGACAATTCATAGAAGTCAGTTCATGTATTCCTTGTAACGAGAAGTGCATAACATCCTTTGGCTTTAAAATCAAACGTTCCATTGTTTGCTTAGGATCATTCAGTTAGTGATTGTGGAAGGCCATGCAGTTAGTGATTGTCTGTAGTTGTCTAAGGCCAACCATATGCTCAGCTTTTCATTCATTCTCTTTCCTAGAGAAGGACTCACTCTTTCAGGGAAGGGTTAAATAGTCCCATTAATAGGATTGGTTTCTTTCCCAACCTTGGCTGACTGAATTCCCAATAATGCTTCTCACAGAGCATTGAAATTCATTGGTAACAATTAAGTTGCCACTCTTTATTACTGAGGAGGTACTTTCTTATTTCTCTTATAAGAAAGAAGTTAACTCACTCCAAATTCTAGTCCTTATTTGTTTTGAAAACTATTTTCTCTGTTCATTTAATTTATTAACCTTACCAGTGGTTAATAAACATGGCTCTTCTCAGCTTGTCTCTGCTGTTACTACTTGGAAACACATTTGAAGAAACAGACTAACTGCTTTTTAGACACTGTTCTGCTTTTTAAAAAATCAGATATACAAATTCTACTTAAAAAGGAAAAAAACCAATTTGAAATATTTTAATAAATTGGGACCATATAGTCAGAAGATTAAATTATCTATAACTCAACTAAACTGATATTTGCTGTTTTTATACTTGAGAACAATACACCCTATATTTGAAACTCAAAAAATGAGACTATTCCCATGACTAAGTTATTGCTCCTTGTTGATGTATCCTTCGTGTCCTAGTCCTAACAGCATGGTCTGATTATTTTTCTTGTGTTCACTCTACTTCTGAAGACTACTTAACTCCTCCCTTAAGATAAATACAGAGGACCTCCTATATTTAAGGATTTATAGCTCATCCCCATAAAAAAATAGCAAAATAGTAGCAAATGCTTCTCCATACTAACCGATAGTAAGTGTACCCAGCAAAATGTTATAATACCTATTTCCATCCTCAGCCTTACTTCACAAGTCCTCTCGATTCAGCTTAAATATCCTATGTCAGAGAAGCTTTCTGACCATTAGATCCTTAGTACCCTCTATTTCTCCATTGAAGCACCAATTAAAAATGTATTTGTAATTAGTTATTCATGTCTTCCTCTTTTACTAAGATATAATCTTCATGAGTCAGAGGTCTGATTCATTCAACTCATATGTATATCTACCTCTTGTAGCCCCTACTTTTTACAAAGTACAGACTCAATATTTCTAAAATAGAACAAGAAGATACGTAATAAAATTTCAAATAGAGATCAGTATGATGAAACAATAAGTATGATATGCTGGAAAAGAAAAGACCATGACTGTGATAAGAAAAGACACTACTGATGAAGTTCGCAGGTGGATGGTTTTCTGAGCAGGTGACAAGGGAACTGAGATCTGTCTGTAAAAAGGTGAATTGTCCATGTATCCAGGAAGGGTCGTTCTCGGGGAGGAGTCAGCAGGTCCAAGTGTGATAATCTTGGTTTATTTCATAAATACATGAAAGACTGTGTGAGGGAGGATTCAAGAGATGAGGAAGGCAGAGGACAGATCTTGTAATCCCTTTTTCAAGAATTTGAAACTAGAGAAGGATATAATCTGTAGTTCAAATACACTTGAGGTTATTTTGTTGAGATTGCACTATCAGGGTCAAAGGTGGAAGCAATAAGAGTGAGGTGGAAGGCATCAGTTCAGACTAGGGTGGTAACAGTGGATATGGTAAGACATACTCAGATTCAGGAATATTTTGAAGGTACAGCCAGTAAGATTTTTGAATTAATCAGCTGTAGCAGTTTGAGAGATGGAATAGAAATCAGGGGAGAATCCTGTTGTTTTTTTTTTATTAGAGATATCAGAGGTATTGGAGAAAATTGAGGGTTACAAGAAATTCAAGATACTTTGTAGATACACAGATAGCTATCCTGAGTTACCAAGTCACATCAAAACTCAGAATTTGAGGGTGAATCATCGATTTGGGAGGAGTCAGCATTTGGATTATATTGAAAGCTGTAGGACTCAATGGATGACAGAGGAAGAAAGGGAGGAGATAGAGCTTTCAAATTAGCCTTGGAATATTCCAAAATTTAGACACCAAGCAGACTAGAAGACAGTGAAACAAATATGGAGTGTAGAAGAGAAACCATGTGATAGTTGAGCACAGAAGCTTCTATTAGTAATTCACTCTGAGGCTAATGAGGTTATGACTAGAAAGAAACTAGATGAGGTAGGTTTGAGGTTTTAATATATGATGAAGAGAATGTATTTTGCATGTACAAGGATGGAGACAATCCAGTGGTTAGAGGACTAAATTGAGAGCAGAGGAGAGAGATTATTACACCATCAGAGATCTTGAATAGATTTGCAGTAATGTGACAAAACAGTTGTCATTACACAACAGAAAGTGGAGCACTTTGGTTTTCAAATTATTGCTTACATATTCTGGCCCACAAGGCAATTGTAAACATGTCTGCAGAAAGGTTATGTGTGATGAGAGCAAATGCTGATTGCAAAGAAGAGAAAGCTCACGTCTCTGGCTATGCACACAGGGAAATAGGCACATTTCATAGTGGAAAAATTATAAGTGATTAATAATTTGTTGAATTAAATCAGTAAGTTTCTGACTTGTGAGGCAAGGAAAACTATTAGAAATAATGAAAAATAATCAGAGTGAGGATTTAAATCGTCCTATGGTAGAATTTTAAGGAAGTGCTGACCACTCAACTTGAATTTTAAGATTAAACTTAAAATGAGAGCAATAGAATAATCTTCCCTGTTTCTCCCACCAATGAATAGGTAAAATAATGACTAACTAGTTTGGGGTTTTGCAAAAGAATGCAGGAAAAAGAAAAACCCAATGTTAAAGACAATTGACAAGGAAGTGAGTTTATTAATACATCATGAAATCTGAGCCAGGCAAGGAAGGAAAAGGCAAAATAAAAAAAGTGGAAAAAAGAATGCTGTTGGTGATAGACTAGTAATCTGAAGGAGTCAAAAAGAATATTTACACTGAATGAAATTAAGTCAGCTAGAAACATAGATCATCATTAGAGAGTAGGAGGAAAAAGTAGAGATTTTTGGTATAATCATTGTATTTAGTTTCCTCAGCCGTATGATTCCTGCGCTATCATCTTTTTTTCCACACTTCCCAATAACTATAAATATTAAATTAAAACATACCACTTAAACCTGGTGATTTCTACTTTTCCTAAAATATGACATGACATGAACCATACATCAGTGATTTGAAAGTGTAAAAAGTAATTCACAAAAATTATCTAATTCCTTTTAGCCAGTTTTCTCTCAGGTTTACATGTTAGGAACGTCACAAGTGTATCATATTATAATGTCAAATTATTTGTTGTTTGAGACCGTAACATGAAAATATCATCCTAAAGCTTGTAACCCTCTCTCGTTGAAAAGTAAAAACATTGCCATTATACATTTGCTGAATCAAAATAAATACCCCTCTACAACTCAAGAACATTATGCACGAAGTCTAATAGTAATAAGACCTAAATTTAAGATTGTTAAGGGTTAAATGAAATAAGTATATTGCGAAGCTCAAAGCCTGGCAGTATGCCACTCAATATTAAATTAGCTATTAATATGTTTTGAAAGAATTATTTGCTATAGAGATATACTTTAAAATACTAACTGAAAAAAGAATTTGCTGGTATATGTGAAAAATTGAGGAAGATATAGAGTAGAATTCAGCTACACAGTTTACCAAATGGTTTTTATTTCATTAAAATACTTGTAAATTTCTTTTCATACTTGGCATTCTATATATCTATCATAGATTGTTGTCTGAAAATCAGTTTTCTTTCCTAACTTCTAAAAAGTTAATCTACCCTGAGGAGTAGAAAAATTCCTTGAATTTTTTCTTTTATATGTGTATCTCAAGGATTAATCACTCAAAAGCTTACATTTTTTACCTCTGGACATTTATCCCTCATTGCAAAATTAACTTTTCTCCAGTCATACTATAATTGTTTATTGGAGCAGACTATGTAGTCAGTAATTTGAGAACAAATGTACCATACTCTCTGTTGTACAAAGATTTTCAGTATAAATATATATAAGAAGGTAAATTTCTTTGGAATTCAATTAGGTGAAAAGGTAACATTTTTCAAAAGGTCATAAAAGAAGGCTCATTTTTCTGATAGCCATGCCTTAGGCTGGTTTGGGATATATAAGATCAAATTATTTTTACATTAAAATCACCTTTGGTGTGAGGAGAAAATAAATGTATAGTTATTTTGATCATAAAGCCCAGAAATGTAGACAAACGCATTATTTTTCTTTCACAAAGAGATTTGCCAGTTTCCTCCAATGTTTTCCCCTGTTTGGTTTGATAAGTAGTATAGAAGGCATGTATTTGAAACTTAGAAATTGAACTGAGACTTCAAAAGCTCAGTTCACGTAAGAGTTTCACATCCTCAAGCCACGTCACTGCCAGAGTCGACATCATAATTACAGTGACATTCTCATGGAAAGCACATCATTTAATGTGGCACATAGAAAAGGAGCCAAGTTACTGCCATGGTGTACCACATAATAAAGTCACACACCAACAGTGTGAAATTGTGTTTCCACAGCATGAAAACGACATATGGCCACCAGCTGGGAAGGAACGAAAGCGTTCAATAACCAAAAATCCCAAAATTGGAGGTTTACCTCTAATTCCCATCCAGCATGAAAGAAATGCAACCCAAGCCGGGAGAAATATTGAGGTAGGTTAGGATTTTGTTTGTCTGATACTAATTTAAAGCACTTGTTTTCCTATGTTGTAATATGACTAAGAGTGTTAATCACTAACTTCAAAAACAATAATAATGATCACTTTGAAAAATTCAGTAATCCTATACATCAAGAGAACATCATGAATAACCTTACAGCATGTATTTTAGTGTCACTGCCTGTCCATTTATACATATACAATATCACTTTATTTTCTTATCTCTAAAGTAGCCAAATAATTTCAAACATTTGTATAGAACTTCTGGTGGTAAAAGTAAGTCTCAAATTAATCTTAGAAACTTACTAGAACACATTAAAGAGAGTACAGAGTGCATGGTAGAAAAATCTGGAGCCATGATAACTAGATTTTCTACAGACATATGCAAGTACTAGTGGTTTAGGAAATGATGGGGCATCTTACTTAATTTAGGGAACTACAAGGTGACCTCTGAGCATCAGTTTGCATTGTTCCTACAGGACATTATTTTTTTCTCACTATTGGGGTAGGAGCATGTGTCAGTCTTGATGTGCAGTTCAGTCTCTTGAAGAAAGTGTATAGATTTTTTTCTTCCAAAACTCATTAGCTGCTTGAGAACCAGCTCATGTCTCAGTGTCTTAATTGAGTCTCTCAAAGCACAAAGAAAGGCATTTAAAAAGTGTTACATCTTCTTTGAGCTTAAATTTGAGATTAAGCTATTTGAATCTTTTGCTTTCCAAGCAGGAAAAAAAAAAAAACTTTAGAAGACTAAAAGGCACTTTAATCTAGTAATCAGGTTTTTCAAATGCTTTTCCATGCATGGAAAGTGCCTGAACATTTATTCCCCTGAAAAACTTCATCTCTAAATACAAAGGCTTTAAAAATAATGGTCTTTGGTTCCCCTACTTGATACCGCTTCACTGGTATAATCACAGGAAAGAGTATCCCCAAGAAGTAATGACCTTGTTCCTCTGTCCATTCCACACCTACAGTTTTTGCTAATAAACCGTACTGCAAAATTTTGGGTCCATTAACTAATGTAGAATCTTAAAATTCTTGAGTCACATTCCACAGGAGCCCAGCCAGGGAACACAGGCAGAACCAATAAAGGGCGTGTAGAGAATACCAATGCCCAGGTCCTCCTGACACTGCCTTAAGATAAACTACAGAGAAAAGCAAAAGACAGATTTTTAGGCTCAAACTTCTTTAACCAGCATTCCACGTACATTATTTAAATATGCAGTAATTATTACCTGATCCCAGATTTACAACTTTAGAGTTAAATTTTTTAACATGGTTAAGATCCGGAAACTGAAGATGTCACTGCCTAGCATGGGTCCTTACTTCAGTGATAATGGAAATTAATACTGAGGTAGCAGTACAAATTTACAGGCAAAAACATTAACTAGAAAGTTAATTGGACAGGAAACAAAACTGCCTGTCCCATAGGCAAAAAGAGCCCACAAATATTATGCCAGTTCCTCCATAGATGGAGAAGTGTCCAACAGAGGATACATGTCATTTTTGTAGGATCCTTTAAAGTTTTCACAAACTATTCAAGTTTTTTCCCCAAAAGGGGCAGTGGTCTCTGGACAGGGCAGTGTTTAGCTACTGTGCAGGCATGACTGCACATAGCCAAAATGTGCCTAGAAATGTGTCATGTTCCCATCAGGTGGGCTGTTACTATAGAGATGCATTATACAGAAGGTATGGCAAACCGTAGGGTCAGTTCTGAGTCGTGTCCTTCCCCGTCTGTACTGTTCTCACTCAGTTTCTCATGTACCCTAGGCTCTTACCTGGGACGCCTGGGGCTCACTCCCTAAAATAACAGCTGGACTTCCTTTTCCCTTTTCATCCCACTGGCATTTTCTCAGGCTGCTACTTCAAAGTCTTGCCAGTAACTCCTGTGTCTCAAAATTGTTGCTTTGAGAAATTGTTAAAGGCTTTAAAACAAGTCCGTGCAAGTGTTAATTGCTGGCAAATGTATGAGTTAAAATAAGCTAAACTTTTTTTTTCTTTTTGAAATTTGGTAAGTGATTTAGTGATTTGACAAATATGGTGCTCCAGTGTTGGAAAATCATCGAAACATTTGAAAAGGCTTTGGAGCAAAATTAATAAAAGATAAATTTTTTATGTGGACTATTAAAATATTTACTGTAGAATTTAATTAATATAAATGTGTTACAAAATATGACTACCCACTTTTTGATCCTTAGTAGAAATTAACTCACAATTACTAAGGGGGATGTATTCATAAAAAAAAATCTTCATATCAAGGGATATGTTCAGGAAGAATTTTTCAGACAAGTTCTTGGCGGATTAGGAAATTTGTTGATTTGGCCTTGCTTTCATAAATTTCTTTTGGAACTCGTATGAAAGTACCTCAAAAAGCTTCCTGAAGGAAGTGACTTATAAAGTTAATTAGGTAAATTAGAAGCTGAATAAGCCAGGAAAAGTAAACTGTTGGCAGAAAAATCCCACAGGAGGCAGACAGCATACTGAAGAAAGAATGCACAAGCTAGACACCCCCTGATGGTGCTTCTCCTTCCTGTAAAGCCTTGAAAGCTGCCTCAACTTTATGTCCACAGCTGCTTTGTCTGTAAATATGTGGAGCTAGTAAAAGCCTCCACCTTATAGGGTTGTTGTGATGATTAAATAATTATACGTGGGAATATATTATAACTATACCTGACATGTCATTAACATACATTGGGACAAAATAATAACATGGAAGACAATTTACCAGCTTCAAAATTGCCTTTAATAGCTGAGTGTGGTGGCACTCACCGATACTGTCAACTCCTAGGGGGATGGAGGCAAGATCATTTGAGCTTGGGACTTAGGGGCCACACTGGGCAATGCAGTGAGATCCTCTCTCAAAAGACAAGTAGAGATGGAGCCATTTCTTTTTAAAATGACTTCTTTAAAATAATGAACAAAGAAGAGTGGTACAGTTGAGCAGAAAATAGTAGTAGTATCCCATCCCTCTGACCCTTACTATCCTGGAGCTGTTTGATGTGCTGGAAAGATGCATATGAATTTGAGAAAACCGACCTCAGCTCCCATTTCAAACTGTGTGTGTGTGTGTGTGTGTGTGTGTGTGTGTGTGTGTGTGTTTGCGTGCGCGCGCGCGTGTGCACACATGCACGCATGCACCTCCCTGTGTCTTAAAACAACAATAACTTCTGTCGTCAGGAACTCAGCCAGGGCACAGCAGAGACAGTTTTTCTCTGCTCTGTGATGACGGTTGCCAGAACTGGAAAGCTCAAAGGTTCAGGAGTTATCTGAGGGCTTCACTGGGTCTGAGGATTGGCCTTAGAGGTGGCCTACTCCCATGGCCAGCGAGTCAGTGCTGACTGTAAATAGATTTATACACACACATATCTGGAAAGATACATAAATTGCTAAGAGTTTTCTTTTGGGTACCATGGCTAAAGGAAAACTTCCTTTTTACTGGGCCAAGTTTTGTGTTTATAATCTTGCTATATTGCTTTTGCAGTGGAAGAAAAATGTGTTTATAAAGATTTGGCTAGATTTAGTAACTAAGTTGATGTCTAACATCAATATTTTACACCCTCAAAACTGCTTGGTTTGATTATCATAGTGTTGATCAGAGTTTGAATTTATTATCAGCTATTTGAAAATTCAGAGTTCACATGAAAACACATGTGGCGGTGAGTGGTATGTGCTTTGCCTTTGGCAATAAAGCCTCCACCTTTACAAGCTCATTCCTGTAGGAGTGTTTAAATTCCCAGCAGAGGCTGAAGCATATAGCATAGCCAGGACAAAGGATAAGGACCTGAGCTGCTTTTGAACATGGCAACTAGGAAGCAAAAATGCAGGTGCAGGTTGCCACCATGACACTGACCATAGAAGGAGGACTCTTCAGTCTGCCCAGTGCAGGTTGTGTGATAGCATCTTGTGTTACAATCCTCTATACAGTTGTCTTAACAAAAGATTTTCATATCTGGGGGTCAGGGATTTAGCTCAGTGGTGCAAGTGCCTGCCTGGCAAGTGCAAGGTTGTGAGTTCAATCCCCAGTGTGTGTGTTAGTGAGCAGCTCTGTGCTGAATATCTTTAAAAATAACAGTTTTATCTGCCTGGCCCTTCTAGGAGCCCTGCAAACCTCACAATCCGTGAGGCAGGCTTGCCTGGCATGGGGCTAGCCAAGGGGAGCTGGAGGCCAAACCTGAGCACCTGGGAATTTGTAATACATGCCTACCAGGGGCATGACTGTATGCCCAGCATGCTGATCTCTGCAGGTGGCTACTCCAGAAAAGTCACTGCAGCTTGAGGAGATGACCACATAGGAACAGAGCCACTACAAAGCAGTCCCCTGGAAGGCTGCAGCATTTGTAGCAGACTATGTCACAGTAGGGGTCCTAGCATCCCACTGTGGTCCTAGCCTCCTTGTCTATACATAGGTGTGCCTCCCTGGGCTTCCCTCTTCTACAATCCAGGCGAATGGTCTCTGAGCAGTGCTTGTTTCCTGCAGGTACATGGTAACAGTGTCTGCACAGGACCCTCCCCAACCTCTTACATCCTTTGCATCAGACTGGGCTCTGAAGGCAGCTAGTTCCCAGGTTCAAAAGACATGTCAGGTGTAGGTCTCAGCTCTTTGGGGCTGTGGACATCTTTATGCAAGCATGCCTTCAGACCTTCTCTCTGGCCACAGAGGGGAGAGTATTAGGCACCACGCAAGCCCAGGAGTGGGAAAGCCATGTAGAGAGTTAATTAATGCAGATATACTTGGCCACTCTTGGAGCTGACACTGGGACTCTAGCCTACCCTTTGGCTCTCTGTGCCTTCTCTGAGGCAGAGTGCACAGCACTGGATGCAGCTTCCAGTGCACCCCATGCTACCTACTCCCAGAAGGCCACGGGTAAAGTACAAAGCTGCATTCCCTGCACTGCTCATCTCCAGAAGGCCAGGGGTGGGGCTGGGAGCCAGTGCCCCCCACCCCATGGCTTCCCATTTCAAATTTTTTCTCAGGTGCCCTCAGACAGATTATTTCTTGATTTCGTGTTTCTGCACCATAAAATATAACTAAACTGTGAGTGATCATATAAAGCTTGAGGCATTGTTAGGATTAAATTTAGTGATATGATTATGTGTTTTACAACATGGAGATTATCAGCTAATGAGTGAGTTCAATAGTACAAGTACTTTAAAAGAATTTCTAATGTAATCTCTCTAAAGATATAGGTCATATTTTTCTCACCATGAGACTTGGCCTCCACCTCCAGATTTAATGGGAAGCACATGAGATCCCAGACTGAAGCCCTGTGACTGATTTACTCTAGTGGTGCATTCACTGCCCATTACTTCACTCTGACAGAAAGCGCTGTGCTCTGCAGCGGGAGCGACAGGCACCGTTTCTCTGCTGTGACACAGATCGGCATTGCCTGGAACAAGTCACCTTGTGCTCATCTGCTTTTATACTTTATCTGTCTTGCTCGTTAAATTAAAACCTTCTCATTTAAGGACAGTAGTTTTCTTGCCTCGCCTGTAGGCCTCTTCAGCTCACACTGTATTATTCACACAAAACACTCCTGGCTTCCTGTACTTTACTCTCCACCCATACTCAGTTTTAACAGATCGCTTTTACCACCCATCCTCACCTTCTCACAAGCTTTAAATCATTTAGGCTAATATTAAACTTTACAGTGTACTTAAATTTTCGGCACTGTATCCATTAATACTCAGTCCCTAAACTCTGCATCTAAGTCTTTCTGCTGAAAAGTCGTGAAAACTGTTATTGTGATACATAAGCTGTATTTTATTCTTGACAGGGTTGTGATCCCTGAGAAGTCAAACAAAAAGTCTGTACCCTAAATATTACGCAGCCTCAATTTATCCCGCACACTACTTTTAACAGTTCACCTTATTCCATCGCAGGTGTTATTTTGCAGTATACTTTTAGCACTTGCAGGTCCCGACAGTTCCCTGAATGTGAACATTAATCCACTAATACAAAAGCAGGTATTAATATATTTTCATTTTAAAAAATTTTAACATGTTCAATTTTTTTTATCTTTATTTTTAAAAAGAAAAACAGAAAAAAGGTAGAAATAATGCAGAATATATTTTCATTTAAAAAAATATTCAGGGAATCCTATGTAGAAGAAAGGTTTCTTTAGGCAGAAAACCACAGAAAAAAAAGGAGTTAAGGAGATTTCTTTGCCTTAATACTTCTCAGCATCTTTATTCTGTATTATGAATCTCAAAGAGAGGGTGGTGGTACAGAGCACTTTCCTTGCTCACATGGCCAAGCAGAGCATTTTTTTTTCCATCAGTGCTGTGAGTACTAAGGGTGAATGCACATGTAGCACACAAAAAAGCAGAAATGAGTTGGAAGAAGGAGGTTTGAATTGAGAGTCAGTCTGAATAACTAACCTGAAAGACATCTTTGAAGTGCTACGTTAAATGCATGTTAAAATGAATTTCTGTCATCTGCATTTCATTTGATTTTGCAGCTCTAACACCATTATATAAATTCAGATATGTCACTTATGTCAAAGTAAAAGCAGAACCTACATTATAGGAATAAGCTCTTGTATAGGAAGCATCAACTGTTACGTGGAATGTATTTTTTAAACATCAATTTTTGCCAAGTCTTGATTTCTCATAAAACAGTTTATTTTATTTTTAGAGTGCAAGAGCGGAACTTGAAAGGCTGCGGCTCAGTGAACAGCATGATAGAGAGACCATGGAACCCAGCTTAAAGGACCGAGCCTCCATCGTAGCCCAGTGCCTGGAGCACAAGGAGGACAAGCTTCGAAATCGAACCAGAAAACACCGGAGTTTCATCTGTCTGGAGGACACAGAGGCTGAGGTCCAACAGGGGCAACAGAAAGGCCATAAGGGTGTAAAAACATTGAGGAAGGCTGAGGACAAGAGTAACAAAGCTGCTTTGGACTCAGATCATAAATTGCCATCAAAGGTAATTGAAGAACTTAATGTGGTTCTACAGCGATCAAGAACCCTGCCTAAAGAGTTACAGGGTGAACAGATTTCGCAGAAAGAGATAAAATGAATTGATCCACAGATTATTGTTTTATAAATATTGTATACAATGTGTATAAAGTAGAAACCAAACTATAAAATAATTCATGAATTTATAAGCCAACTTGTCTATATTTAAGAAATGTGTCCATCTAAACTTAAACATTTAAAGAGCATCTTAAAATATGTATGTATATATTTATGTGTGTGTGTAATTCGGTGTAAGATAAACTGTGTTTCGCTCTGAACAAACTTGTAAAGTTCAATTGTATTAACTTTGTGCAAGAAAGCACTGGGTTACTTAAGTGGTCAGCCCTTTTAAAATAGTGGTCTGCTAAGTGGGTAACTTGTGAGCAGAAGTCTCAAACTGTACTGTATTGTATAAAATGCTGTGTTTAAATAAAGCCTATGAAACTGTATGTAACGTATTTTGCACTTTGGGAAAACTTGTATATTGTTACCATATGTTTTTAGGTTTATATAGTGTCCATAATAAGGAAAAGAAAGGGAACGAGTAGAGAAAGGGGAGAATTTATTTCAGTGGCTAACAGGTAACGTTGAGTTTTTAAGTGGAGGAAAATTAACATATGCCCTACCATCGTCTTAGGAGGTGACCTAAGATTCTTTCTAGTTCACTAAGGACCAGAGCTCAAGAAAAAAACTGCTGGCTTAAGAAAAAAGTCCAGGATGTAAGCATGCCCCAAGAAACATTCAGACAACCAACTGGAATAATGGCACTGGCCGTTCTTAATTCATGGTGTTGGTAAACACACCACAGTGTATATTCACTACACTCCAGCTGTTCGTCAGCGGCTGCTAAGAGGAAACTTACACTGCCCTGGAGGGTTGTATGCAGCGCTGGGCACAGACGTCGTTTGCATGGTTGCTGTAGCCAGGCTGGGTTTTTCAGTTCCTATTTTTGGTACGAACAAATTGCATCATTACAGGATCTTTTTGCTGCTGTTGCTCTGATGATTAATTTTTTTGTTTGATTTTTACGTGAGGTTGTAATATCTGTACTGTCAGAACTGGAAGTGCTTAACGCATGGGCATGTGGAGGTAGGGGGATAGTTTATGTCCACTACACATTTTCTGACTGGCAGTTCACATCCCATTAGGTTGTTTTGAGGATATTGTTGCTGTTTTTGTTTTAAGAAAGCATTGGTATTCTGTCTATAACTAGTATAAAGTGACCAAGCCCTCTATTTTTGTTTCCACATAACGATTACCTACAAATTGGAAATTTTTCTAAGACAAACAATATTTTATAGCTTATGTTATGGGAAGCACTTTTCAACAATTTCTTCCAAATTGTGTTAGAGTTGATGAACTTTGATATTAAAAATTATTTTCTATAACTAAACTTTATTTCTCACATTTTTTCCTACTTGTTAGATATTTTTTTGCAGGAATTTGTCTAAGAAAGTCCATACTTCAATCACTGCGATCACAGAACAATAATGTGATGTTACATTCTATGGCTTTCTTTACTATAAAATTCTAATTACATTTGGTAGGGGTGAAATAGTTTACCATGAGAAAAGGAGTATTCTTTAAATCCAAATAAATTGGAATTAAATAAAACTGCAGGGCAGTTATGATGTTGCACTCTTTGTGAAATATACTTTAAAGCAAGAAATCATCTTATTTTAGAAAAAAACTAATTTTAAACTATTATTTCTAATAAATAATGATATTTATATTTTTATGAAAAAAGATGTATGGAAATTAATATGTTTGGTGAAGCTGAGCAATGAGAAAATGTTGGGAGTTTTTCACCTGCCTTTTACCTGAATTTTTCTTGAAATTTAAGCTTAATGTTTGGTATCTTCTTTTCTCTTCCTTTTCTGATCAGTAGTCTCCATTTTTCAAGATAAGGACTAGCAATGACATCTCATGTATTTTGGGTAAAGATTAAGATTGTTTCACAGGTTCTTTTGAATGTGATTATTGTCTGTCTTCACTTTTTCAGAAGTTGAAGGTTATTGTGAAATAAATTCACTATCCATTTTTTTCTTTCATTAAAATTTGAATTTAAAGTATGCTTTAAACTGTCTGTATCATTTTTCTAAGTGCATCAGTGTGTACATTGTCTTATTTTAGAGGATAAATATATTCAGATATGACCTAAAGGCACTGACTTTCATTTCTCCCTAAAGTTAATTATTAGCCACGATTTTTAAGTATTTGATTTTTAGAAAATTGTTACTTGATGGTTCATCAAAACGGCACCAAGAAGTTAAAATTAAGCAAAAGTAATTTAAAGAAAAGTGTGATTTGTGCATTATAACTATAATAGCTGGTAATTTATATTTTTCCTATGACAATTTTTAATGCTAAAATACATAAAAACTATATTGCAGGAGGAAATAATTTTGCAAATGTATTATATTTATTTGGACATATATATGTATGTTTTTTTCAGACTTAATCACTGAAGGGAGATGATGAAAACTTGTACCATCATATAAATTTGGACAACTTATATATTATCATTCATTCATAAAAATTTTTTTTCTTAACAGAAGACAGAATTAGGTTTAAACTGAACATTTTTCTAGAACATAACACATGCACAGTTGTGTTTATCAGGAAACAGCACAGAAATGTATCTTACAAATTTTACAGTTTGGGCTGGGGATATAACTCAGTGGCATAGCCCATGATCCCCAGTACCAAAAAAAACAAAAAGCAAAACAGATTATTACAGCTCCTTTTTAAGGTGTAAATTATTTTAATTTTTTTAAAGTAAGTTGTATATGCTTATTTTCTCTGACATGACTATGATTTTTAATAATTCAGATAGCACTGAAGAATTACTTGATTAAAATTCAGGGCCCAGATAACCTCATTTAGGTAGGAGTCATAACTGTCTTGTAGATAACGATTTTTGTGATGAGTAACTTACCTATGTAAAAATTATCCACACATGTACACACACTGGCCAGGTATATGAGACAAACTATTCAGTAAACCTTAGTCATTAGTGTGTTGTTTTCTCTAGCTCTCATTGGATCTGATACTTTTCACTACTGATTTTCAAACTGCTTCTAGCAGAGTTGCTTTTTCCTCTTAAAATACATGAAGCACCAGTAAAACAATAGGACAGGTTGTTTCAGTTATCTTCCCCAGCAATTCATATGTTGAAGCCCTAACCACAAGTACTTCAGAATGTGACTATATTTGGCAATACATCCTTTAAGGCAGTCGCTGGTCTGAAAGGAAGTCATTCCTTGTGGGCCCTAAGCTATTCTGCTTGGTGTCATAAGAAGACATTAGGACATACAAAGGAGCACCCAGGATGCATCCCAACAGATAAAGGATCAGGGGAGGACATAAAAAGGTAGCCACCTGCGGGCCAAGTAGCAAGACCTTCAAAACCTGTTGACATATTAATCTTGGATTTCTGGCCTCTAGAAGTATGATAAGCTAAATTTCTGTTTAAGTCACCCAGTCTACGTTACTTTGTTGTGGCTGCCCTAGGAAATTAATACATCAGTTTTTGTTTTCATCAGTTAATACCAATGTCTGATGAGTAGAGGGTCCCCTGATTAGTAGCAAGTGTTAACCACTTTTGTTGCCCCAAATCTCAGAACACACGTATACTTTTGTATGTTGAGTGACAGTTATCATAATAATAAATGAAGGGTAAAAGACACATGGTGAGATGTGAGTATGCAGAATTCATCTGAATGATGCACTGAAATAACAGTGTAACCCAAAATTATAGCTCAGCAAATTTACATTTGGAAGCCACTTTAAAAATTCAAATTGATACCAAAAAACATGGTTGTAGCATAATAAAGATTCTCAATCCTACCCAAATTTTATCTATAATAAAATTTTACTTCTTCCAAATAATAAGACATATCCAGTTAAACAGTGGATTAGACATCTGGGAAGATAGCCAAGCAGTAAACAACAAATCAACTTCTCAGAGATTTGGAATCTAGACGTGGAATAGAACAACTTGTGGCAGAAAAGGAGGGAAGTGGATCCCCAGGACACAAGAAAGATGTGAAGGGAAAACGGGCTCACAGAGGAACTGAAGACTGACCGCAACTCAGGAAAAGAAGGTGGCAGGCTGCACTTTCTTCCAGGCTCCCAGCTCGTAGATCAAATCTGTAGAGACCTGGTGAGGGCTAGTGACTCCAGAGCCCTCCAGGGAGAGACACCAGTGGAAGGGAGCAGTGGATGTGGAGGGCTTAACAGCTATTAAGAAGCTCTGAGCCAAGCATCTGTCATGTCACCTGGAGAGGGCAACTGGCCAGATGCCATGTAAGGAAGGAGCCATCTGAATATGGAACACACAGCAGGTATGGGTTGGCTTCTCCGAGCTCCCTGTGTTGAAATTCCACAGTGCCTGGTGAGGAACAACTGCAGGAAGCAACCAAGTTCAGGGAGCTTTGGTCAGGCTGCAGTGTTCCAGGCTAAACAACCCAGGCCTGGCCACACAACCAGAGACCACTATTAGCCTGAGCTCCACCGGAGCTAAAAGCACAAAGAGCAGCACTAAGCCCCTTGTTGCGGGCGTGCTGGAATCCAGCACAGATCTGGGTTTTGTGTGCCTCTTTTGTCTTAACAGTGACAGCAAAGACTCGCCCTGAGTTGGACACAACCGCAAAACTGCAGAACCTAGAAGATAACCACAGGCTTGAAATCACACAGAATCCTGTTTTTTTCTTTTGTTTGTTTTGTTACTTTTCTTTCTTGATTTTTTAGTTTTTGGTTTTCCCTTCTGTCTTCTTCACTGGTTTCCCCAAAGCTTGGATAATCTTCCTTTATGCTTTAACATTGTGTCTGTGGTAGTCAAGGGTTGTGAGGAGGACAATTAGAATCAGGACGTGGAATTTATAATATTACTTTATGATGGTCATCCAGAGTTAACACAAGAAACTGCAGTAAATCTATTCCTAACACCAAGGACAGAATATTTAGTCAAGGGCTTGGATCCCACAGCAATGTCCTGCATGAGTCCTGATGAAGACCCAGAACTCACGACAATGTCTCCCACAAGTCCAGCTGGAGGTCTAGAGCCCATGAGAAGGACTCACGCCAGTCTCTTTTATGGATCTGTGCTGGGAAGGCCCAAAGGTCAGCGGTGGAAGCTAGAAAGTCTATGCCAGCAGGGTGAAGGAACTGCGCTGATAGGCTGAGAGTTCTACACTGGATTTGAGAAGTCGAGCTCAAAGCAGAGACCAGGGCTGTCCTGAAAAGCACCACAGCCATCCTCAGTGACATGGAGGCCCCGAGCTCCTCCAATGATAAACACAGTCCAGTACATGCCAGGAAGCCAGTGTTACGAGTTCATCCTGGAGATTAAACAGCACACACCTTCCCCTCTGGAGCCAGGAAGCAATGCTGGATTTAAGGACCAGAGCTTCTCCAGGAGAACCAATGGCTCAAACAGCAACACGTAGGAGAACCCAAAATGCCTCAATGCCTCAATGCCTCAATGCCTCTCTTCTCCACGTCTCTATTTATGCTGGCAACTTTCCTCAGGTGGAACATTTATGCTCAGCACCATGGTGATTTAATTCTGCTGGCGTTAATTTGGCCACCAGTTTTTAATCTATAACAATTTAATCTCATTTTCTTTTATTTCTCTATTTTTCCCCTTATTCCTTCTAATTTTTTCCTCTGAGGAAGGAAATTCACGCTTTTGAGGGGACATTTATTGCATATGATTTTCTGATTTGTTTTAGATTTTTTTTTAATTTTGGTTTTTGTTCATGAACTCTTTGCCTACCACTGTCTCTTCAAGGTTTCTACCTAATTTGTCTTCCAGTAGGTTGTGTTTCTGTCTTAATATTTAGGTCTTTGATCCATTTTGACTTTAGTTTAATGCATGGTGATAGGTATGGCTTTAGTTTAGGTCTTCAGCATGTAGAAAGCCATTTTTTTTCCGACACCACCACATTAAAAAGACTATTTTTCTTCCAGTGAACCAGTTTGGTCCCTTTATCAAAGATAAGGTGGCTGTGTGTGTTTGTAGTTGTGCCTGTGTCTTCTGCTCTGTTTCACTGATCCTCAGGTTTATATTTTTGTCTTGTTTTGTTTTTGGCAAGTACCATGTTAATTTTATTATAGCAGCTTTTAGTATAATTTCAAGTCTGGGATTGTGATGCCTCCTGCCTTGTCTTTGTTGCCCATGATTGGTTGCCTTTGCTATTCTAGGTTTCTTCTGTTTCCATATGAATGTTTTTTTCTAGAACTGTGAGGTATGCTAATGGTATTTTGATCGGGATTGCATTAAATTTGTATAACAGTTTTGGGAGCATAGTCATTTCACAATGTTAGTTCTTTCTGTCCATGAACAAGGGATATCTTCTGAATTCCTCTTCAGTTTATCTTTTCAGAGAACTGAAATTTTCAATGTACAAATATTTTACTTCCTTTATTAGATTGATTCCTAAGTATTCATTTTTTTAATGTTATTGTGAAGGGAAGTGTGGCTTCCCTAATTTGTCTTTCAGTGATTTTGTTGTTTGTTTACAGGAATCTATTGATTTTGGAATATTGTCTTTGTACCCAGTTATGCTGCTGAATTTGCTTATTAAGTCTAGAATCTGTTGGAGGAGTTTTTGAGGTCTTCTATGTAGACTAGCATGTCATCTGCAAATAATGATAATTTACCTTCTTCCTTTCCTATCTTTATTCCTTATCTTTATTCTTATCTAATTGCTTTGGCTAATGTTTCCAGAACTATATTGAATAAAAGTAGTGACAGTGGACAACCTTATCTTGTTACTGATTTTAGAATGAAAGCTTTCAGTTTTTGACCATTTAGTATAATGTTGGCTGTGGTTGTCCTAGATGGCTTTTATCGGATTAAGGTAAGAACAATCTATTCTGATTTTCTCTAGGGTTTTTACCATGAATGAATGTTGGACTTTATCAAAAGCTTTTTCTGCATCTATTGAGATGATCATGTGATTTTTGTCTTTTAGTCTGTATCACATTTATTGATTTGCCTATGTTGAACCAATCCTGCATTCCTAGAACAAATCCCACTTGGTCATGGTGCATAATCTTCTTGATAATTTGCTGTCTTCTGTTTGCTAGTATTTTGTTGATTTTTGTGTCTGTGCTCATTAGAGAGATTGGCCTGTAGTTTTCCTTTCTGGTAGGTCTTTTTCTGGTTTTGTTATCAGGGTAATAGTTGCCTCCAGGAATGAGTTAGGGAGAATTGGTTCCCTTTCAATTTCATTAAAGAGTTTGAGGAGTATTGGTGCTAAATCTTCTCTAAATGTCTTGTATAATTCAGCTCTGAATCCATCAAGACCTGGGCTTTTCTTTGTTGGTAAGTTTCTAATTACATTTTCAATTTCACTAACTGAAATTGGATTATTCAGAAGTTTTATTTTCTCTTGATCCAGTTTTGGTAATTTGCATTACCAAATCTGTCCATTTCTTCTGTGTTTTCCATCCAATGGGTACAGATTTTCAAAGTATTGATGATTTTCTGGATTTTCATAGGATCTGTAGTGATTTCACCCTTTATGTTTCTCATTGCGTGAATTTGAGTTTCTCTTTCCTCTTTTTGATAAGGTTTGCTAGGGGTTTATCAATTTTATTTATTCTTTCAAAGAACCAACTCTTCATTAATTATTTGTATTGTCTTCTTAGTTTCAATTAGATTAATTTCTGCTTTAATCTTTATAATTTCCTCCCTTCTTTGGGCTAGACTCACTCTTCTTTTTCTGGAAGCTTCAGGCATAGTATTAGGTTGTTTATTTGTGCTCTTTCTGTTTTCATTGCCATAAATTTCCCTCTTAGGCTGCTTTCGTTGCATCCCACAGGTTTCTGTAAGTTGTACTTTCATTTTCATTTAATTGTAGATACTGTTTATTTTGTTCTTTAATTTCATCAGTGACTTATTGGTTATCCAGAGGGTGTTACTTAATTTCCATGTGTTTATGGAGTTTTTGCAGTTTCTATTGTCATTAATTTCCACTGTGGTCATTTATTGCACTGTGGTCAGACAATATACATGGGATAATTTCAATTCTGTTGTATTTATGTAAGCATGTTTTATGGACTAATATATGGTCTATTTTAGAGATCATCCGAAGTGCAGCTGACAAGAATAGTTATTCTGAAATAGTTGGATGAAACATTCTACAAACATCTACTAAGTCCATTTTTTTCACAGCTTTGATTCAGTTATGTTCTTTCTTTGCTGATTTTTTGTTTTGTTGACCTGTCCTTTTGTGACAATGGGATATTAAAGTTCCTTGTTATAACTGTGTTTTTGCTTATATGTTTTTTCATGTCTATTAATATTTGCCTTATGTAGTTGGGTGCTTCTATATTTGGTGCATATATATTTATGATTCTTATTTCTTCCTCTTGACTTTTCCCCTAAAAATGATGTAATGACCTTCTTTATATCTTTTAACCATTCTTGGTTTGAAGTTTACGTTGTTTGAAAATAGGATAGCTACCTCTGCTTTTTTCTGGATACCTATTGCATGGAGTATTGTTTTCCATCCTTTGTCTTCAGTACAACAGCATATTGTTGGGTCTTGTTTCTTGATCTGTTTTGCCAGTCTGCTTCTTCTGATTGGTGAATTGAGACCATTTACATTTATAATAATAACTGATACATATCGGCTTGCCTTTATCATGTTATTTACCTGCTGAATGGTCCCTGCTTCTCCTCTATTTAATTGTTTGCCCTGCTTGGCAGTTTCTTTCTGTTGTTATTCTTGGAATTGTGGTCATTTTTGCCTCCATCTAGAACATCTTTCAGTATTCTTTGTGATGTTGGATTGGTGGTCATGAATTTTTTCAGTTGTTCTTTCTCCTGGAAGTATCTTATTTCTCTATTTATTTTGAAAGATAGTTTTGCAGGGTACATCATCTGGGTTGAAAGTTGTTTTCTTTCAGAACTTAAAGCACTTCCCTCCAAAGTTGTTCTAGTCTTGAGAGTTTGTGTTGAGAAGTCAGCTGTGATTCTGATGAGTTTTCCCTTATAGGTGATCTGTTTCTTTTGTCTAACAGCTTTTAATATCCTGTTCTTATGTTGAATTTCTGGGATTTGGATTATTGTATGTCTGGATGTAGATTTTTTTTATGTTAATGGGGGTTTTATATGCCTCATTTATCTGTATGTGAGATTCTTTTTCCATACTTGGGAAATTTTCTCCTATTACTTCTACAAATAGTTTTTTCTATTATTATTTAATTTGTGGTGGCTCCTGCTTTTTAATTGACACTCATTAGTCTTATATTTTTTCTTTGCATCATGTGGTAGCTGTTGATGTGTTGTTTACTAATATTTTGTTATTTTCAAGTAACCTTTCCTTTCATAGTCAATAGCTGCAATCCTGTCTTCAAGTTCTGAAAATCTGTCTTCAGTTTCATTCAAGTGGTTTGCCAGCATTCAATGAAATTTTTGATTTCCTGGATATTTGCTTGGATCTGTTTTGTGCATTCTATTTGTTTCCTTTATTGATCATTCACAATTTCCATCCCCTTCCTATCATCATCTATTTTCTTATCTATCTGTGCTCTAGAAGTACTGAGAATTTCATTTATAAATGTTGACTTTTTTTAACATGAGATATTATTTCTGATCTGATTTCCTATATAGCTCCAGTGGATTCTTTACTTTAGTTGTTATCATTTCAGAAATTTCAGACATGTGTCTCACATTTTCTTCTATGTCAGTGGCTCTTGGACTTGTTCTGGGTGGATTAGAGGTCTGCGATTGCATTTTACGTCTTCATTTTTTCATTTTCTGGGTTCATAGCGAAGGTGGAGAGGCAATGGGGATGGCTGCCAACTCAGGTGCCTTGTTTTAGATTTTGTAACCTAACTATAAATCTTGTACCTATGGTTAAAAGTGACAAATTCATGGTTATCACAGTTTGTCATTTTCTAGACTATGGAGTATCATCCTAGACAGGAGGGAAATAAAAGTCATATAACCCAACTGAACAAAGCCATGATTCTGTAAATTGTACCAACAACAGCACCCAACAGATAAAAATGATGTTTCTGATCTCTTCTTCCAGTTATTTGTTGTGTAGAATTAATCATTTATCATTTGTTTGTATAAGACTTTTAGTAAAGTTTATCTAATTTGCCACCTCCCCCCACCAACGTTCTGTCTTTTAAGCATTTTCATCCGGCCTTTTATTTCCCATTACCCTAACAGTTCCTGACAAAGCCAAAACAACCTCACTGTAAGCTCTAATGGATAGCTTTCAGTTATTATACTTGATCAGTCACCATCTTTTGCATTTCATACAATTAATCACCTCTTCTTTGTATAACTCATTCTAGTACTGCTCTACAGACAACATTGTCTTATGGATTCCTCATTGGTCAGTCTTCTTGGTTCATTCACTGGAAAGCTTAACTCCTAGAGAAACTCATTTGATTTCATAACTTTAAATATACTATATCTTCTGAATATTCTACATGCTTAACTTCAATTTCAACATACTATGTTAGTCAGTTTTATGTCATTGTGACAAAATACCTGAGATAATCAACATAAAAGGATAAAAGATTTATTTTGACTCATGTTTTTATGGACTTTGGACCTATGACAATGCAGAATATTATGGTGGGGACAATGTGATAGAATTGGTTCACCACACTATGACCAGAAAGCAGAGCATGAGATCATAGTCCCAATAATTCCTTCAAAAGCATAACCCCAGTGGCATAACTTCCTTCTATCAGGGTTACTATCTCAAGATTCCATCACCTTTCAATGGCAATATGGACTGAAAACCAAGTTCATCAACCTAGAAACCTTTAGGGTACACTGTAGACCCAACATAACTCGTACTATTGGTGACTGGGTTGTAATTCACATGTCCATGAAAATGCCACTGGCATTTCAAGTATACTATATTTAAAGCTTTTTACCTGTTACTTGGCATTGCTGTTTTCTTCCTTTTCTGTTGCCTTCCATTTCAAGGACTTAGATTAAGCAGCATTATTCAGTTATTGAGGAGCAAAACTGTGCTCCTAGTTCAAGAGCTCCTAGTTCAGGAACCTGTGTAATCTAGTTCAAGAGTTGACAATTTTCTAAGGTCCAAGAATGAGCAAGAAAAGAGTGAAGTTAATCATGTGTATTGAATTGGTAGAAACAAACAAACAAACAATAAAAACAACAACAACAACAAAAACCAAGGACACATGTTTTAATATCTAAGGCACCTACTTAAAGAAAAATAAAATGATATATGACTCTCATGGTTATTGTTATGGTTTGTGTCTAGGTGCCCCCCCAAGACTCATGCAGTCATGGAGACAGCTGACCCTAGCATTTGTGACTGGTTTGTTGTCTAGTGCTGGGATTGGCAGTGTGAGTGCTGCACCTACCCAGGGGCAGAGCCAGCATACAGTATATGGGAAGAGAGAATGCTTATTTCCTCCTCTCTTTTGCCCTTTTCATTCTTGCTGTTTGCAGCCATGATGAATGGTTACTCCTCAACCATGCCACCCTGCCTTGGAGCCAGTTGAGTATGGACTGAATCCTCCAAAAAACTGTAAGCTAAATAAACTTTTGCTTCCCTAATTTTGGGTGCCAGGTATTTTGTCTTGGAGACAAAAGTAACCAAGACAGAATTTGACATCAGTGCAAATGGGGTCATTGCTGTGACTACCTAGCCATGTGTTTCAAGAGCCTTTGGGAATGGCTTGAGGGAAGAGTTTGGAATGGTTTGGACATATCACCTGAATGCATAGAGCTGTAACAGCTTAGTCTATTCAGCATGTGAGATTCTGTCAGAGCTCAGGAGACCAGGAGTTTGATAGAAAGCCTGCTGGTAAAGACCAGGCTTGGGAAGTTTGGGAAGTTTCTGCTGGAAGAAGGATTGCATTGGTTATTGGACTCCACATGTGTGTTATAGCTTGGCAGAAAGTTTGTCTGCATTTTGCGCCTGTCCAGAGACTTTGCCTGAGGCTGAGGTTAAGGGTGGTGGGCTGATTAATCTTGTAGAAATTTCAAGGCAGTTGAATTTTGAGGTAGTGGCATGGCTATTGTTGGGGGCTTTTAGCCAGATTTATGTTGCAAAAAAGAGCAAAGAGCCCAGTGTGGTGATTTAAACTGTTGTGAATTTGGCCAGAAAGCTGTTATGATAGACTGTTATGATAGAGCTGAGATTTCAGTAGTGGAGTAGGAACAGAGAAATAGAAAAGATAGCCTAGAGGCATCACAGGAAGTGGTGGCGGGTCTCCACCCTTTGCAGCCTCAAAACTGCAAAAATGGAAGATTCTGCTTGTGGTATAGAAAGCCACAGATCACCATGTTCCAGAGTGGAGGTTCCAAAGTGGCAGCAGAAATACCAGGTTCCTGAATGGTGGTGACATAGATAATCTGCTCCCCACAATTGGGCTCAGAATGCCCAGTAGTCCAGGTACTCAACCCTTACAGCCAAAAGAAAGAAAACTCTGGCTACTGCCCAGCTTGTTGCTTGTTTTAGGCACATGGAGAATGCATGAGTTCTGAGGGCAAAAATGCTTTCACTTTGATTTTAGAAAAAGGTTAGGGAGGACAGGCTGTGTGCCCATGACAGGACAGCTGTGAGTATGAAGCTAAAGGTGCGATATAGAACCCAGAAGTTTGGAAAAGCCAGGAACATGGATCATCTAAGGAAAGCTGCAAGGATTGAGCAGAGTTGGCCTTAGAGAGAAGCTGTGGAAGCTAAAACCCCTGGAAGTGTCATAGCGGTGGAGTCACTCAAGAATTTTGGAGATCACAACCAGATGGCTTCAAATGCTGAGTGTGGAACTCTAGGGCTTAATGTTTGCCCTGCTGTATTTTTTACTTCCTTTGGTCCCAATCCTTTGTATCCCATTTGTATCCTGTGGAATGGTAATTACTTATTTTGTGCCATTATATGTTGGAAGTGTTTAACTGTGTTTTTATTTGTAAAGGAGCTTGCAGCTAAGAATTTGCCTTAGATCTTGGAGGAGACTTGGGACTTGGAATTTTCAGCAATGCTGAAACTGTTCGGACTTTGGCAACTATTGGAGATGGACTAAATATCTTTTGCATAAAAGATGTACATGAGTGTTTGGGAGTCCAGGGGTGGAATGTTATGGTTTGTGTCTAGGAGTCCCCCCAAGCCTCATGCAGTCATGGAGGTGGCTGAGTCTAGCATTTGTGATTGGTTTGTTGTCTAGATCTGGAATTGGCAGTGTGAGTGCTGCACCTACCCAGGGGCAGAGCCAGCATACAACATAAGAGAGGGAAGGAGACATGTTTCCTCTTTTTTGCTCTTTTCATTCTTGCTGTTTGTGGTCACTATGAAGAGTTGCCTCTCAGCCACACCACCCTTCCTTGGAGCCAGCTAAGTATGGAATGAAACTTCCAAAAAGGGTAAGCTAAACAAACCTTCCCTTCATTCATTTTGGGTGTCAGGTGTTTTTATCTCAGCAATGAGAGAAAAGTAACTAAGACAGTTAAAGAGAGAAAATGGAAAAATAAAGAGTAATTCAGCAGGAGAAAAATAGGAACATAAAACAGATCAAGATGTAAATTATGGTAAGATGTTAGGTATAAGACCAAACATATCAATGCTTACATTCAATGCAAAATAAATATTTCAATTAAGGACAGAAAAATGTATATACTGCTTCTCAGAAACACATTGCAAATAGACAGGTGTTGAAAATCAGGGCTTGAAGAAAACTTATACACACTCTCCAGACATGAATCCAAAGAAAATTGGTATCCCCAAACTGATACATACAAAGATGTTTGTAAAGCAAAAAGCATTACTTCCAATAAAGAGAGACATTTCTTATGAAACGGAGGTCATTCTGTCAGAGAGACATAAATGAATAAGCTCTTGATATCCCTACTACAATTGTAAGTTCCAAGGTTCACACATGCTGCAAGATGCTACAGAGAGAAATACACCCACACAAAGATCAAACTCTGCAAATATGTCTTGGTCCTAGTGTAAGTGTATAGAACCCCCACACTTTCTCCTGGTAAGCTTATACTGAATATGGTACAGTACTTACTGGAAGCAACCCATATTCTTAAGTAAATTTATGTTAATCTTGTTTCCTAATCATTGTATCCCCAGCTACTCAAACATATAATAAAAATGAACTTCCTCTAATGAAATATTTTTTTCTTTGGTACATGAATTTAGCTTTTACTCCCAAATAACACATTTAGAATTTTCTGTCATGTATATATTATTCTATCTATATACTAACTCATCTCTCTGTAAAATAACATTGTGAAATTGATACAACTAATCTGAAACAGAATTGTTGAATCCATTATTGTTCCCACTATATAGTTGCCAAGTTGAATAAGGAAATTAGGCATCTAATATTTTAGAACAAATTGGAAATTTAACACTTAACATGATAAGTCATATTTGCAGGGAAG
Source organism: Dolichotis patagonum (assembly GCA_004027295.1). Classification (NCBI taxonomy): domain Eukaryota; kingdom Metazoa; phylum Chordata; class Mammalia; order Rodentia; family Caviidae; genus Dolichotis; species Dolichotis patagonum. The sequence continues at coordinate 21,419 of PVJX010000239.1, read as the reverse complement.
TGATGTTTCTTACAGTTTTGGAAAACACACTGACCATTTTTTTTTTTTTTTTTTTTTTTTTTTTTTTTTTTTTTTTTTTTTTGGTACTGGGGATTGAACTCACGACATTGCACTTACCAGGCAAGCACTTAAGCCACTGAGCTAAATCCCCAGCCCAACACTGACCATTTTTTATGTCATCTCAGAAAATACTGTGTTGTTCACAGGCAAATAGTATGCACAGACTCTACATGAAACAATATCTATCTGAGATTTTATAATTATACAATTAATAGTATGAAAGCTACTTTACCAATCTTTATTGCAATTACTAAACCTCATTAGTGAAATATGTCACAACGAAGTCTATAGAAGGATTCAGATACTTTTGAAACATTTTAAATGCACTCATTCAACCAATAAACTGAAATACTAAACATGTTTTAATCACTTCTATTATTTCACTATTGAAATGACAACATTTAAGAGTTACTGCATGTTATTAAAACAAACAATCTACAATTACTTAAAGTCATTAAACTAGAATAGTACAATCCTGGCAATAAACAATTTAAATTAGTACAAAAAGCACACCATGGTGATATACATTGTAATCTCATCACTCTGGGGGACTAAGGCAGTGGCATCACAAGGTACAGCCCAACCTGAGCAACTTAGACACTTAGGAAAGAAAGGATGGAAGGAAGGGAGGAAGGAAGGAAAGAAGGGAAGAAGGAAGGAAGGAAGGAAAAGAAAGAAAAGAAAGAAAGAAGGAAAGAAAGAGAAAAAGAAAGAATGAAAGAAAGAAAGAAAGAAGAAAGAAAGAAAGAAAGAAAGAAAGAAAGAAAGAAAGAAAGAAAGAAAGAAAGAAAGAAAAAAGAAAGAAAGAAGAAGAAGAAAGCAAAAGGGAAGGCTGTGATTGTATCTCAGTGCAAGGGCTGTGGGTTTAATCTCCAGAAAAAAAATGCCACTGCAAGACAAACTGGAACAATCATTATAAAATACGCTATTAATAGCCTACAGGCACTAAGGAGATTTCCTACTATGCCTCAAGACAAAGTGCTTAATAACTGTTTCTTTTGTGATTGCATAAGATCTGAAAAGTCAGCAGCCCTATATTCAAGGAAAATTATTTCTGCACTTAGGGTAAATCCTTATATGGTAGACTATTGTAAAATATAATGCTTTTGTTTAATGTTATTTTGTATATTATTTTATTTTATCTTTCATTTGTTCTTTTCTGCTTTCTTAATGACTTCTAATGGAAAAATTCAGAAAATCTCACTTATTTGTTATATATAGCTAACATTTTACACCTAGAAGTCTAGATGTGGTCTAATTCTTATTAATAGTAACTTTCTTTCTTGATTTAAAGGTACATATTTCATAAATACCTCATCTCACTTCTCAAATGATTAAAATTTAATTGCTTTTGTAAGCAGTACTAGGAAATTCAGTAGGATTTTCTACTTACCAATTATAGTGAAAAAATATCCTGAAATAAAATTGCTAATTTATCCATTTGTAAAATAACTGAGCTATAACTGATGAGCAAATGCCAATGGCCTTTCACAACATTTTCCTAAGCCTCTCCAGACAAAGAGAGAACTTTGGAATGTAAAAGGTTAATCCTATGGTGGATGAGGAATCTTATTCTTGCTCTTACATTCTCAGAGATGAAAGACTTATAAAAAGTCAGAGCCTGTATATTTTGGCAGTGATGCCTTTTAGTAGTTGTAACAATGCATTGAGCTTCTATAATGTGCAAGGCATTAACAAAATATCTTTGATTTGCAAGATTTTTAAAAAAATAAAAAACAGTAAGTTATTTAAAACATACAGGTCTCTAATTAGGGAAAAAACACCTTTTACACTATGATCCCAAAAAATGAAATACTCAGGAATCAATCAAACAGAAGATGTAAAAGATCTATGTATTAAAAATTACATTACTCAGAAAAACAAGATTGAAGAAAACATCAAAAAATGGAAAGATATCCATTGCTCACGGATAGGAAGAATGAACATTGTGAAAATGGCCATACTCTCAAAACTGTTATAGAGATTTAATGCAATCCCAATTAAAATACCATTAACATGCCCCATAGATCTAGAGGAAACATTCTTAAAATTCATTTGGAAACAGAACTGACCTAGAATAGCAAAAGCAATCTTGAGCAACAAAGGCAAGGCAGAAGGCATCACAGTCCTTGCCTTGAAACTATACTATGAAGTTACTGTGATAAAATCAGCATGGTACTGGAAAAAAAAAAAAAAAAAGGAAAAACCCACAAAAACAAAAACAAAACCCTGAGAATGAGTGGAATAGATTAGAAGGTGCAGACACAACTACAAAGACACTCAGCCAGCTTGTCTTTGACAAAGAGGCCAACCACATGCACTGGATTTAAGATAAACTCCATAATAAATGGTGCCAGAAAAATTGGTTTTTCCACATGCCAAAAATTAAACTAGACAAATATCTATCACCATGCACTAAAATAAAGTAGGAATTGATCAAAAATCACAATATTACAACAGAAACACTAAATCTACTGGAAGACAAGGTAGGTAGAAATCTTGAAGACATAGGGGTAGGCAGAGGGTTCATGACCAAGCTCCAGGCTATATGGGAAGTACTTCAAAAAATCAACAGGTGGAATCTCATCTTATTAGAAAATTTTTGTACATCAAGAGAAGTTACAACAGAGTGAAAAGAAAGCTCACAGAACAGGAAAAAATTTTAGCCAACTGTCCCTCATACAAAGGACTTCTATCTAGAAAATAAAAGAACTGAAAAAAATCAAGCCCCCCTAAATTCAAAGACCCAGTCCAAAAATGGGCATCTGAGATGAATACACACTTCTCAGATGAAGAAATACAAATGACAAACAAACATATGTAAAAATGTTCAGCATCACTGGTCATTCAAGAAAGGCAAATTACAACAATGCTAATATTTCACCTCACTCTGGAAAGAATGGCTATCATCAAGAAATCAACTAATAACAAATGCTGGCAGTGATATAGGGGAATGATACTCCGAACCTACTATGTCTGGTACGAGTTTGTTTTCTCTAAAATCAAAGAATGAATTTAGGAACAATGGAGGTGAAGAGTGGAATATATTTATTGAGACAAAGAAAGCTCCTCTCTGAGAGATAGAAGAGGTCCCGAGCGGGTTGTCCAGGACTCTGTCTTTTCCAGAGACTTTTATAGAGTAAAATCATGGGTTCAAGGTGAGAGAAGACTGGGAACTCACAAAGCAGTTGGGCATGAGGTGGGACATAACTATAGTTAGCCAATACGATTAATAGTTCAGGTAAAATTGATTACATTAGGGACAAATGGGAAAGCAAGTCACGTAGGAAGCCGGCATTCTTGGAGCTATGACCTCTCCCCTAGAGGGATGGGAAAGTGACTCCAGGGTGAGTGGAAACTAATTAGAATATCAGTCCCCAGGATGTAGATGCATTTGTTTGATCCTTTGTCTTGAGGCCTGGCCCACAGCAGGAGACAGATATTTCTCCCCAGCAGTTACCAGGTGTCTGTAGTGGCTCCATTGAGGGCCTAGCCCTATCTCACACTGCCTATAATATTTCTGACTAACTCAGTTGCCTGTAACAGCAGGTCTGTGGGTAAAAAGGAACTATTCTCCATTGTTGTTGGGAATGTAGAATGGTACAACCACTGTGAAAATCAGTGCGGAGATGCCTCAAAAACTAGGGTTGGCGGTCCCATTTGATCTAGTTATTCTCTTTCTGAGTATTTTCACAGAAAAATTGACAGCATCATATCACAATGATATATGTGCATCCATGTTTATGTCAACACAATTTGTAATAGCTAACCCTTGGATACAACCCAAATGCCCATCAACCATGAAATGGATAAAAAAAAATTGTGATATTTCCATGCAATGGAATACTATTCACTCATAAAGAAGGATAAGCTCGAAGTTTTTATAGGTAAATGGGTGCAATTTGAGACTATACTCATAAGTAAAATAAATCAGACTCACACGTGCAAATATCACATTGTCCCACTAGAGTAAAAAACTGAAATTGTAAATAGGATTCATAATGTACAATGGATATTGTGAAAGTGAAAGGGGAAGAAACTGCTCAAAAGGAAATAACTGGAATGAGGAAAAGTAGAAAAGAAAGAAGAGAAAAGAGAAAATTATACTATGAAACTCTCTGTTAGTTCATTAAAAAGAACAGTTTGTGCTTTCATTGTTTGATCATTTTTTCATGTCTGTATCTTGCAACCTGAGGAAATAGTTTGAAAATAACAATGTATAATTTATTAACCATTAAATTCGGTATCACCATTTTTGTTTTTGTTATTTAAAAAAGTATAAGTCTCTTCCAGTCATAAGTCTTGAATATTTAATGAATGCTAGTTTCCTTCTCATTCATTGTATTGTTCTTTCACCCAGTTTTAAATTTCATTTAACAAACATTTGTTGTGCGGCTACTTTCAACCAATTTCACAGTTTTATCTAACCTGATAAAATTGCCAACTACTTAAAGAACAAGAAATATAGACATCCAAAAATGCAAATATCTTGTTGACACTCACAGATATGATTAGAAGTTGACTAATTCAGTCTCCAAGGAAAACAAAGCCTCTTTTAAAATAAATTATATTATATAAAGAATACTCTTTTACACAAGCATTTGAAAAGTACATAAATATTTTATGAGAACAATTTCAAACAATATATAAGAGATCATCACTAAAAAAAGCACTGTGCTGGAAAACATTTTAAGAGTAATTGTCTTGGGACCAGGCCACTGAGGGGTGAGCCAGACACCAGCCTTTTTCCATGAGTCAGTGCCATTTGCAGACTGCAGGGGAAGGGAGAAAGAAGTAAACAAGAAGGAAGCCCTTCCTGGGAATTGGTATCATGCATGGGCTGCTGTGGGAGACAGCCAGATGCTAGCCCCTTCTGGTGCATGGGCTGGGGAAAAAAGAAGAGCAAATCCTCCTGTCTCCCCACCATAAGTGAAAACTGGCTCATCTGCAGAATTACAGGCTATGAAGATGGCTACTGAGGTAAAATAGAATTTAATGCTTGTAGTGTTCAGCGTTTCACTGACTTTGCAGGTCTAAAGCCAGTAGTCTGATCAACTATTCAGAGGATAACAATACACAATGTGGATCTCCTTCTGAAGGCAGTAGCCACTGTTAATTCCCTATTATCTTGTTTTGAAGTCCTGTATCATTTTCATTGATTTGTTGGGTTGGGTTTTATTCTGTTTTGTTGTGTTTAATTTTATTATATCCAGTGGCATGGGCAGCTGTTTCAAAGATGAAAGATATATTATGGTAGCCACTTTCAATTTACTATCATCTTGTTTTGAAGTCCTTTGTGGCATTCACTATTTTGTTTTGATTGGTTTTATTCTGTTCTGTTTTGTTTAATTTTTACTAAGTCTGAAGATATGGGCAGCTATTTTGAAGGCAATTTATGGTAACTATTGTTGACTTCCTATTGCTTTGAAGTCCTGTGTCACATACACTGGTTTGTTTTTGATTGAATTTATTCTGTTTCATTTTGTTTGGTTTTATTCTCTTTAAAATAAATTAAAAAGAAAAAGAGTAATTGTCTTGGAATCCAAAGTCTTACTTCCTGCAGGCACCCATTACAGGCAAGAAGATGCAGCCAGATCCACCCCTGTGTGCCTGCTGCCAACACTAGAAGTCTTGCTTTCTTTTGGCAGCCAGCACTGGCTAAGAGAATAAGACATACACACCGCTGAGTGTCTGCTGCCATTGGTCGGGGCGGGGGGTCCCAGTGTAGACACACATCCTGAGAGAAGAAGCAGCCTCATCACCATGCACCTCAGCTACCAGGGAAGCCTCAGTGTAGCTGCACAGGTCTGAAGAAGTCCACCCCATGTCCTGCTACCTCCCTGGGAACCTGAGTTAGAGAAACCCAGGTGCCTGTCCCACCTCCCCACATTATGGAGGGGCAGCCAATATGGGAAGTGCCTGGGCCCCAACAACTGGCTTATTGGGAGGAACCCAGGAAAATGTTAAAACAAAGGAGGAAAAGTCAATCTTAAACCTCTAGCCCACACAGAATAATTCTGGGAGATACAGTCATAGAAGATAATGGAATTCACATACCTGAAATCTCCAAGAGGATAGAATCTGAAATAAAGAAACAACTTCATGAGACTGTAAAATTAATGAGATCAGAAACAATGTCTCAGGCAAAGGAAGAAATCATAAACATAATGAAATAACTGCTGAGCATATCTAAAGAAGTCATAGACAAAAAAATAGGAGTAGGAAAATGATGGAAACCTTGAATTAATAATATAGGAAGGAATTACAATGCATGAAACAGATTCAAAGAGATATCCAGGAAGTTAAAAAGTCAATCAAAAGCTAGGAGAACTGCTTGAAAGAGACTGAGGACAGGCTTTCAAATCTTGAAAATAGGATTGCAGTTGGCAATCATGACAGGAAAAATCTCTTTAAAATAACAATGAACCAAGAAATAACAATTCAACAGTTGGAAGATGACCCAAAGAAAAGTAACTTCAGAATGATAGGTATCAGTGAAGAAGCAGGCATCAACACAAATGAAATAAAAAGACTGTTCACAGAATAGCAGAAAAGTTCCCAAACATGGAAAAACATCTGGCATTCAGATAAGTAATGCATATAGAACTCCAGCTAGCGATAACCAAAGTAAATCTACACCCAGACATATAATAATCCAGATCCAGAAATTCAGCACAACTGTTGCAGGCAGCTGAGTTAGTTAGAAATATTATAGGCAGTCAGACAGGGCTGGGCCCTCATGGAGCCAGTACAGCTACATTGCAACTGTAGGGGAGACAGATACCTGCTGCTGTGGGCTAGGCCTCAAGACAAAGGATCAAACAAATGCATCCACATCCTAAGAACTGATATTCTAATTAGTTCCCTATCACCCTGAGGAAGCCTAAAGTCACCATCCCACCCCCCAAGAGTCACAGTTCTCAGAATGCCCCATACCTATGTGACTTGCTTTCCCATCTGTCCCCAATTTAATCAATTTTTCTGAACTACTAATCTTATTGGCTAGCTATACTTATGTTCCACCTTATGCCCATCTGCTTTGTGAGGTCCCAGTCTTCCCCCATCTTGAACCTGTCTCACCCCATGATTTTACTTTATAAAAGTCCCTAGAAAAGTCAGAGTCCTTGGCAACCCACTCTGCAGGACCCCTTCTGTCTCTCTCAGACAGAAGCTGTTTTAGTTACTTTTTACTCATCGCTGAGACAAAATACCTGATGCCCAAAGTTGGGAAAGGAAAGGTTTATTTCTTACAGTTTTTGGAGGTTTCAGTCCATACTCAGTTGACCCCAAGGCAGGGTGGCGCGGCGGGCTGCAGTTCATGGCGACTGCAAACAGCAAGGCGGAAACCGGCAAGAGAGAGACACCCCTTCTTCCTGCCATTACATCACATCCTGGCTCCACCCCCTAGGAGGGTGTAGCACTGACACCACCAAGCCAAGCACTAGACAATGAACCAATCACAAATGCACAATGCAAATACATGAGGCCTGGGGGCCACTGACATAAACCATGACAGAAGCTTTCTTTCCCTCAATAAATACATTCTACTCCTAACCTCTGTTGTTCCTAAAATTTATTCTTCGATTTTAGAGGACATGAACTTGCAGACATAGTAGGTCAGGATTTTCATTCCCCTATATCACAAGCACAGAATATTAAAAGCTGTTAGAGAAAAGAAACAGCTTACCTATAAAAGAAAACCAATCAGCATCATGACAGACTTGTCAACACAAATCATCAAGTCAAGAAGAATTTGGAATGAAACATTTCAAATCCTGAAAGAAAATTTCCAACCCAGATTGATGTACTTTGCAAAACTATCTTTCAAAATTGATGTAAAAATAAGACCCTTTCATGATAAAGACCCACCGAAGGAATTCATGACCACAAAACCAACCCTACAGAGTTGTGAAGGATATTCTAGAGAGAGATAAAGATGATCATGGTTCCAGGAACAGCAGCACAGGAGAATCACCAAACAGGACAGGCAATTGAATGAAGAGGCAAGTGGAGGGCCAACAGTAGGAGGATAGCACAGCAGAGACAAACCAATGCATGCCACTTGTTACCATTAATGGAGATGGCCTCAATTCACCAATAAAAAGAAACACAGGAAGAGTGGATCAAGAAACAAGATCCATCAATACACTGTATACAAGAAACACATTTATCTTGAAAGGAAATTCCTAAATTGAAAATAAAAGGAGAGACAGTAATTCTCTCACATGACAGGAGACCAGAAAAGAACAAGGAAAACTTGCCTATCAACTACAGAATGGATAAGAAAGATATGGTCTTTTCATACAATGGAAAGTTACCCAGTTATAAAGTAGGATAATATCAAGTCTCTTGTTGTAAATGGATGCAATTGGAGATCATACTCATGAGTGAAATGGTTCAGACTCATATGGGAGAACGCCAAGTTATCTCCCTAAAAAAGAAGGAGTTAGTGAGATCCTAAAAGACAATAGATGTTATGAAAGTGATAGATGAGGAAACACTTAAAAATGGAAAATTGTATCCACTGTTAATTTTCTATTATATTGTCTTGAATTCTTGTATCATTTTCATAATTTTGTTAGGTTTGGTTTTATTCTTTCTTGTTTTGTTAGATTTTACTGTGGCTGATGGTAAGGGCAGCTATTTTGAAGACAACAAGAGACCTAATGGTAGCCATTGCTGATTTCCTATCATCTTATTTTGAAGTCCTACAATGTTTTCATTCTTTTGTTTCGATTGGTTTTGTTCTATTTTGTATTGTTTTTATCTTATTATGTATGAAGGTATGCACAGCTGTTTTGAAGAAAACCAGAGACATTATGATACCCATTGTTGATTTCCTGTTGTCTTGTTTTGAAGTTCTTTATTGCTTGCATTGTTGTGTTATGATTTGCATTATTCTGTTTTGTTTTGTTTTATTCTATTTAAAATATAAAAAAGAGTAATTGTCTTGGATAGGGATGAGATTAACTGCAAAGATGCTAAGTTGAGATAGTTGTGTTTTAAAGAAATTAGATGAATTCATGGATAGAGGGAAGAATAGAAGGATGGATAGCATGATTGGATGACTATAATAAAATGATAATTTTATTTTCTGAGTAATAGATTGGGGGACATTCAACATTGCTGTATGTCCAAATGTCTGGATAATAAAATATGAGGAAGAAAAGAATGCGACACTTAGGGTATATATATTTATTCATTTTGTCTAGTAATTGTATGTCAAGAAAAGCACTCATGACTGAATCAAATTGTATTTCATTTGAAAGCTGTCTTTGAAACATATCCTCTGTTCATAATAGTGAAAAATGTTCCAGGTGTGTGTATTTTAGAACTCAATTAACATTATTTTGTCCACCACTGTAGATTATATTAGCACTAACAATTTAGAATAAATTAGTGTTTGTCCTTTATTAATAAGTGCAATAACTTACTGATTTATTTCCCTTTCCAATGTGTTCTAATAAAAAACTAATAATGTTTTTATTTCCTAGCAATTTCATTTTTGTATTTATATTCAAGTTATTGCATTACTAATGCCTATATTACCCCTAATGTCAGATTTTATTGTTTCTTATTTGTATATGAAATTGTAATGGCTACTTCAATGTTCAGCATTTAACTAAAAAAAATATTCTTGGCCTTCACAAATTTAACATACCCTATTTTTAGGCTTGAAGTATTCTCATAGCAGGCATCATAACAGTAGTCTAGAAAACAGTTAGACTCATTGAAATTGTCAGAAGAGTGAATAAGAAATGTTACCTGCAGTTCTTGTTATTTTTAGTAAACTTTATTAATTTTTTATGTATAGATTTACCAGGGCATATGCACTTGGTTTTCATCAGATCGTCACATCTCACATATTCTGTTTTAGTTTCCCAAGAAAAGATTGACAATGGCAACATGGGAGAGTTAGCTGTTAAGCTCATTGTACTATATTCACATTGAATGTTTAGAAATATTTAATAGTTTAAAATAATTTAACTCTTACATGAGTTCTAAATTAGATTTAAATTTAGATTTAGAACTCTTATAAATCTAAATAGATTTATATGGAGATTTATAACTATTACTTTTACCTCAGTTACCTCTCAAAAAAAGATATTTGGTTCAAGAGAGTGTTAAAATATCAAAATAGGAAGATGAACTTCTGAAAGAAGTGAATACTTGTAACGTGAACATATATAAATGAGAAAATTACTAATCTTTCTAATCATAGAATTATAGAACTTCATGATCTTGTTATGCATTAAACCGGTAATATTCTGAAGTAATCTACATGAAAGCCCACCTAAAGTCTTTTGAAGAAGACTATTTGAAACTACCCACTGCCATTAATGATGAAGATATCTCTAAAGCAATTTCTTCTCCTGCAATATTTGCTAATGATAGGATGAAGTCTTCATGATCAACAACAGTTTATTTTTAAGACATGGGGAAAAAAGCAAACAAATCACTGTCATTTAAAAAAAATTTTAAAAAGTTATTGTTATTCAATATTTTAACATATAAAATTTTAATAATGTAAGTGACTATAAATCTTTTTTGATTTGTAGCCACAAAAAAATTAATGGAACAAAGCCTAGTACTTTCCACAACAGAAAAAAAACATAAATGTGTGTATCTGAGGAGAAAATACTAGAAAGTGTGAACAGACAAGTGCTTTGTGGGGAGTATAGTATGTATTTAAATGAAAGCATGTAAATATGTCCCAATTGATGTTATTTTCTAGATTCCATTTCAGTAGTGAAATACATGAAAAACAACTTTTATGTAGTTGTCTAAAAATTAAGCAAGAAAATGTATTTTTTCACTAAATTCTGATATCTAAATGTTAAAACAAAAATGTTTAATCTGCACGAAGATAAGATATGTAAAACTTGATGTTTGTAGGTGTAGCCAAGCACTTTCTGAACAAAAGGACCCCTGTTGCACAGGAAATAGTTACAAGAATCAATAAATAAATCATATAAAATTCAAAAGTTTCAGCATGGCAAAGGAAACAACCAACAAAGGGCAGACACAACCTACAGATGGGGGAAAAAATTCCAGCTATTCTTCAAACAGAGAACTAATATCTAGAAAAGTACTCAGAAGTATTAGACACCTCCCAAAAAAAGACTCAATGAAAATAAATGAGTAAATGAAATGAACAGACTTCTCAAAATAAGAGTAAATGGCCAATGAATACATTGATGTTCAACATTTCTGCCCACTAGAGAAATGCAAATTACACTGAGATTCCATCTTACCCCAGAAAGAATGGCTATCAAAAAAATAAAATAACAAATGCTGGTGAGGTTACAGGGAAAAAGGAGAACTCATATCTTGTTTGTGAGCTAGTACAACCATTATGGAAATCAGTTTGCACAGTCCTCAAAAAACTAAAACTGAAAATTCTGTTTAAGTCAGCTGTTGCTGTTCTAGGTATCTTTAAAAGAGTGAAAGACATCATAATATATTGATATATGCATACTTAAGTTTACAGCAACATAATAATTTATAATAGCTAACTCTTGGAAGCAGTGTATATGTCCATTAACAGATGAAGGGGTAAAGAAAATGTGGTATTTACATAGAGTGGAGTACTCTTTTACCATAAAGAATATAAACTTAATTGTTCATAGGAAGATGTATATACCTTGAAACTATAAAGTTAAGTGAAATAAATCAGATACACAAATTTAAATATAACATGGTTTCTTTCATATGTGAAACCCAAAATACAAATAATAAACAAAATAGAAGACAGATGATAATAAATAGGGAGATAGACCCTTTTCAAATGTGAAGATCAAGAGATAGAGGGAGGTGAAGAAAAGGGTATGAAAGACAATTAAGATGTGTGATGTACATGTACCAACTGTCTATGCTGAATACAATCATTATGTACTGCATACATATATTAATCAAATAAAAGAAACAATCAATGTATACTAGAAATACTTATTTACGTATAACCGCTCATAAATGGATTTCTTTGACAAGAATAAAAAGGAAACTCCAAGAAGAGAGCACTATGCATGAATGCTATTCCCTCATCATTCAGAGACACAGATTGCTGTGTACGACTTTGTTGTAGGATTGTGTGCTTCAGCTGTAAAAGTCTTTATTTTGTGACAGAAATCTAAGGTATTTTCACAACAATTTTATCCTAATTGGCTAAACCTAAAAGTAAAATATTACCAGTTATGAGTTTCAGGTGATATGGTTTTGACATTCTGATTGTAACATATCACCCTAGCAACAGATATCATCAATCACACAGTAATGTATGTGCTCAGAATGCAAAGCAGCTGGACTAGTACATCACTGCAGGAAGATACTTCTTACTGAAGTTATAAGAGATTCCTTCCTAGCCATGAAACCAAATCTCAAATCATGTATTATGTAGCTTGCAAAACTTCTTTTTATGGAATTTTTAATGAAGTATATTCTGAGTAAATCTTTGCTAAATAAATCAATTAACAAATAACTTACAATTTCAAGTACAATCTAAATATATTATCATTTCTGTTGACTGTTTTCATAAAGCATAATTAAATCTAAAAAAAGAAATGTAACTGTAAAAAATTTTCAAAGATATACTCTACTAGGCAGGATATTTATTCACATATTTGCACTTAAAATACTAAGCATTATATCCATATCTTTGGACTTTCTTGTGATACTTTCTAGAGTGAAATGTTTTCCTTTCTCTATCAGCTTTCTTTAATCAACATTTATTATGTTCTATGTATGAGATTATATATCACTTTTGCAGGTCTTACTTTAATTGGAGATAAGCACCTAAAAATTAGGTAAAGCGAAAGCTTAAAGATTCAATTTACAATCAAGATATTCTGAAATAGGTGAATGTATGAATGCCAAAATTAAGGCATATTGAAAACAATTGCAGCAGCTCTTCAGCAATCAGCCATTGCTCATGAAAACCACATAATCAGAAAAAGCAAAGGCAGCCTATTGTTAAACACCCACAGAAATCATTTCAAAGGGACCTGAGATTCAGAGCAGGAGACCTATTTCTAAAATAAGGAGACCAGTTCTGAAAATTATTTGTTTTTTAGGGGATTTTCTTCCACAGGATATGTTTTCTTAAACAATAATTTTCTTATGTGGGGGGGCACATTTTAATTACACTCGAGTGATTTTTCTCAGTCATGGAAAATGTTAGTCAACTTGTCTTGATTAAATTTAAGATTCAATTATCACTAATAAAACAAAATATATCCCTATCCAAACCTCAAACACATTATTTAATGAAACAGTAAAAGATAATTACACAATATATGTGGAACTATAAAAGATCATCTCTAGCCAAATCAGCCATTGTACTTCTTTATTTCAAAATATGTTATGAAACTACAATAATCAAAACCACACAAAACTGTTACAAAGTCAGAAATATCAGACCAGAAGAAATGGGATAAAGCACCAAGGAATTAATCTATGCATATGCAGCCAAGTGACCAATGAATTGTGGACTTGTGATAGGTGTATGTAACACTAACTCTAATGGATTTCACTTCAGAAATTCTGATTAAAACTTGCTTTCCTAGATGTTATGTGTATCAGAGACACAAGCTTACCTACAAGAGCCTGGTGTCTGGTCACCTTTGCATATAGAGCACTGTGTGTCATTTGTTCTGGAATGCATGTTCAGGTATGTTCTGCTTAAGGAAAAGGTACACTGGCAAGTAGGGGAATAACTGAAGCCCTAGTCTCCACCTGCTAACTTGTAGCCAGACGCCAGGGAAACCTACGGGAAATGAAGACTTCACACAGAGTGAATCAGATCTGTGCTACTCACAGAGTATGAGATAACCTGTACACATCACTAAAGTCTCTTTTTTAAATAAAAAAGGAGGTTTAAAAAACACTGTTGGCAGTGACAAATCTATTACCTATAAAGTGCTAGAATGAACATATGCAATGGACAGGCTAGTTATTTCCTTCCCTACTTGGGAGTGACAACAACACAGAATTGAAGAGGAGAATCTATGGACTGCAAAGCATTAAAAAGTTTGAAGAAGTTGCATTCTAGATCTCCCACTTAATGTAAGTAGTGTAGCATGGGACAAGTTTCTTAATGCTTTGCAATTCAATTTCCTTATCTGTAAACTGTTCTGACAATTACCCTTTTCTTGCTTTATGAAATTTTTGTTATTTTTCTATGCTTTTTAATTGACAGTAATTTCATATATTTATGGAGTACAATGTGATTGTATGATTAATGTATGCACAGTGGAGTATTTAAATCAGATCGATTAACCTACCCATCGTTTTGCATTTTTAGCCTTTGTTTCTTTTTTTTTCTTTTTTTGGTACAGGAAGTCAAACTCAGGACCTTGCACTTGCCTGGCAGGCACTTATGCTGTGGGACTATATCCCCAGCTTCTTATCCTTTCTTTTGAGAACACTTATATATACATAATATATATTTTTATATTAACTTTTTATATTAACTTATATATTGAAAATAGTTACCATGGTACAAATGGAGGGCCTGTAAGTATAGTGGCACCTTGGTTCATGAACTTGATTTTTTCTTATTTTGGTGGTACTGCAGATTGAACTCATGACCTCGCACTTGCCAGGCAGGTGCTTATGCCATTGAGCTAAATTCCCAGCCATGAACTTGATTCCATAATTCTGGTCACAAATCTAGTTGAACAAACATTGAATCAAATTCAGTGGCTAGATTCAATGCTGATTTTGTAGGAAATTTTAATTTGGCATTCTCATTTAGTTTGGTTATGACCAGAATAATAAAGAGAATTGAGTTTGTGAACAAAGATACCACTTGTATGTAAGAAAATATCCAACATCTTTGGTAATTACTGAAATGCAAATCAAACAACTCTGAGTATCCATCTCACTCCAGAAATAACAGCTATCACCAGTGACTCAAAGCAAAACATTCTGGTGAGGTTGTGGGGAAAGGAATGTAAACTGATAGAGCCATTATGGAAATCAGGAAGGAGACTAAAAATAGAAATTCCATGTGGCCCACTGTGCCTCTTCTGGGTACCTTCCCCAAAAGATATGAAGACATTGTTTTACAGTGGCACATGCATAACCACACTTGTAGCAGTACAACTGATAAAAGATAAGTCTTAAAGTAGGCTATATACCCATCAAAGGATAAATGTAAAAAGAAAATGTGGCATATACCCTTAATGGAGTACTCCTTAGCCATAAAGAAGGACAAATTTGAATCATTTGTAGGAAAATGGATGCACCTTAAGATAATAATGCTAAGTGATATAAATCAGAAACAGAATGTTAAATTTCACATGATTTCTTTATATGATAAACCTAAAATATAAGTAATTTAAAGGGTAAAATAAAAGGTAGATGATAGGAAAAAGAGATACACTTTGTGGACATGGAAAAGGAATCTGTGGATAGATGAAGAGAGTGAATAGAGGAAAGCAAAAAAAATATATATATATATATGTATATATATATATATAGTGTTGCAAATACATGGAAACTAAGAGATAGGTCCAAGTGGACAGTGATCAGATCACAGAAAGCCTTGTCCTTGAAAAGGATTAAGGTATTTCTTTTGAGTGTGAATTGTTATGAAAGAGTGAGCCAGACCCCTGAGTCGCACTCTGGCTTCTTGTATCCTTATGTGATCTCTTCTGTAAGTATTTCCACCATTGTTTTGACCTCTGCCATGAGCCCTCCACCAGAATAGAGCAGAAGCCAGCTTCATGGGTCTTTCACCCCCAGAAATGTGAGTGACACATCTTTGCTTAACCATAAAGAAGGAAATGGAAGGAGGGAAGGAGGGAGAAAGAGAAGCAGAGGGGGAGGGAGGGAGAGAGACAGAGAGAGATACTGACACACAGAGACAGAGAGACAGAGTCAGAGACAGAGAGACAGACAGAAAGAAAAAGAGAAAGAAAGGAAAATAGGAAAGCAAAGGAAAGGAAAAACCATCACTATGCCATGAAATAGTGACTGGAACTTATTCCTCCTAACTGAAATTTTGCCTCCATTACCCAGCCACTTGTCTTTTTCTATTTTCCTTCCAACTGTCATTTTCTGATAACTCTGCTTCAACTCTGTATTTCTATTAGCTCAACTTTTTTAGATTTTGTGTATAAGTGATGTGATGTGGTATTTGTCTTTCTGTGCCTAGCTTGCTTCACTTAATATAATGTCTAGATTTATACATGTTGTTATAAATGATAGAATTTCCTGCTTTTAAAATGCTGAGCAGCATGCCATTCAGACTAGCTAGGTGTCACCTTTTCTTTTCCATTCACCTGTTGATGAACATGTATGCTGTTTCTGTATCTTGACTGCTGTGCATAATGCTTCAGTGAACATAGGAGTGCAGATATCTCTTCCAAACACTGATTTCAATTCCTTTGCATATAAATTTAGAGGTGAAAATTGTGGATTAAATGGTAATTGTATTTGTGCCTTTTTGAGGTGTTACCATATCCTGTTTTCCACTTGGCTATACCAATTTACATTTATACCAACAGAAAACAAGAGTTTTCTTTTCTCTAAAACATTGCCAATCCTTTTTTTTTTTTTTGGCAATACTACAGATTGAAACCAATGCCTTTGCACTGAGCTATATTCCAAGGTCTATTTTTTTGTTTGTTTGTTTGAGACAGGATTTTGCTAAGTCACTAGTACAAGCTGAGCTTGAACTTGCCCTCCCCCTGCCTCAGTCTCCCAAAGTGTTGGTATTTCAGGTGTGCACCACCACATCACCCTTACCTTTCGTCTTTTTTTATAATAACCATTAGTGCGGATGTGAGGTGAAATTTAATTATGGCTTTAATTTGCATGTCCCTGAGGATTAGGGATGTGAGTATTTTTTCAAATATCTGTTGAAAACTTGTTTGAATGTTTTATATATTTTTGGTAGTGGCCTATTCACTGTATTGATTTCCAAATGTTTTTTCCAAACCTGTGGATTTTCTCTTTAACCTATTGTTTCCTTTGCTATGTAGAAGCTTTGTAGTTTAATGCAATCCCAGTTTGTCATCTGTGGTTTTGGGGTGAAATTTCCCAGACAAATATTGTGAATTATTTTTCTATAATTTCATCTAGTGGTTTCAGACCTTATATTTAAGTTTTAACCCATTTTTATGTCAATTCTTGTATATATGGAATGAGATAACAGTTCAATTTAATTTTACTGTGTATTTAGAGTCAATTGTCCCCACACACAAATATAATCTTCCATCTTAATGAGGAAAACAGAAAATTCCCTTTCTTAATACCACATATTTCATTTGCTGTCTCTTAATTAATAGCAACTCAAAAATTGTCTTTACAGTATCTTATTTATTCATACTTTCTTTGAATTCTATTTAATCCGATTCCTATAAACAAACATCTTCTACTCAAGATTATGAATGGTTTCTACTGTCAAATAAATTGTTTAATTCTTACACTTTAGATAACTCATTTAATCAGTGGACCCTGAGTCCTATGATGATTCCCTTTTCAAGTTGTTTTTGACTTAGTACAGGGGACTCTGTATGGTAAGTAAATATAAACATAAGTCCCCAAATACTAACTTGCTTAGTCTTTTAATCTCATCTATGCCAGTATTCATTTCCTGAGTTATTTCATCTCTTTGCTTTAAATTCACTATTTTAACTATGTGTCTCAGGTAATATCGTTTTCATCTTCATCAGTTGTATGTCTCCACACTGTAAGTATGGATTCATACTTTAAATTCATAAATGGTTTCTGTTACTTGTAAAGTGAAAGTCAAAATAGGATGGCCTAATTAACTTCCTTAGAATGTTGCTCCTGATACGAGGACTAAAGATTATCACTCTACACTGAGACAAGAAAAGCAAGCTTTCAGGAGAAGATCCTGATTAGAATGTAAGTAAAATATGGGAAAAACATAATTATCTGAGTTTATCTTTTAGTTTTTATCACATTAAAAAGGTTTAGTTCATCAAATAGTAATTATTTTATTGGAATACAGAAACTCAAACTTTGGGGCAGTATCGGGGTATCATTGTAAGGTTCAGTGGAGCTACTTACACATGGGTCTGATTAGATTGCAAAACCAGGAAGAGACGCTGTCAATGCATGGCCGTCTCTAAATCATTTCAGGGAAAGGATGCACTGCAGACAATGTATTTACTGAGTCAGTGAGTAACTGAGCAGCCAGTTGACTCTAGACCAGACTTACTGTCTCATGCTGTGAAAATAGGTAGGTTTTGTGTGAACCATATTTAAAAGGCATATTTGATAGTTTTTTTTATTCCCCAGCAAGATGAAGAGTTTCAATTTATTTGGTGAAGTCTCATCAAGCATCTAAGAAATACAAAAAGTGCCAGAAAGTGATAAATTAGATGTTACAAAGCATCTGAGAATGAAAAAAATTTAAAAACAGTTACAAATAACTGATCTTTGGCAAAAATGAATACAAAAGAGAAAAGTACATTGGAACAGTCCCCAAATCATCCTAAGTTCCTAAGGTTAATGTCCAGCACATTAAGCATGTTATAATTGAACTGTCAAGAAACAAATTAAAATTTTAATGATCTCTCCCTTCTGAAGTAAATGTAGCTCCTTATTACTGATGCTACCTGAACTCATACCTCCATCTAATCAGCACCCACTCTTGCTAACTCTAATTTTATATCATTAATGTGCATGTAAAGAAGCTTATAAATGTTTTATTTTCATATACTATATGTAGGAAAAATAAAAGCAACCTACCACTAGATACTGACTTTGGAATCTCCAAGATCTTCTTCAGTAATTTTGCATAGAGATGGGAATTTGATGTGTTTTGTGTTTATATTTGTACACTAAGCTCACATCCTACACTCCCCCAGTTTGTTGGTTACTTCTTTGGAGTCATTGTGATGCAGGTGACTAGAATTGGGGCAAACTGGATTATCAACTTAGCAAAAGCATCAGAAGTTATAAAAACCCATGGTTAAGTGGTTGAGCAAGACATTTCCTAAAAGGAAAAGACTTGCATGAAACATAGGGCTCCAAATGAGTTCACTTTTATAGCTCCTGAACACCATTATGACCCCATCTAAAAAACACTATTCCTAACATTTGAATTTAGCCCTGTTTGTAGGAACGATCTGAAGACGTTATTCTTTGTACTTCCTTTTTCTGTAGGTGTAACTGATCAAAAGACAGTGCTCCTTATCTTTTATTCACATCAGGTGAGAGGCCAAGTGAGCTGTTGATAGAATAATTGTCCCAACATCGTATTTACATGAGGTGGCAACCACCTCATGTATCTCAAATACTAAAAATCCCTTTCTCTTTATCTTTTGGGCTGCGGCCTTGATCACTGGCCTGCTCTTGCCTTATAGAGTGTACATTTTTCAGCCATCAGTGTATATATATCCTTGCTGCCTTTTCTGTGTCTCTTGTCTACTTATTTTTTTAGTCCTTTTTTTAAGGACTTGGAAAAAGGTCTCCAATGACAATTGGAAGGGTTAACTAAGTAAACACAGTGAAAATTTATGCTTATAATAAAAATATCATTTAATACGAAAATGCTAAAGATTACCTATTTTTACTAAACAAAACTTTTCTTTGTTCAGAGGTAATCACAGAATTACCATCGCATGTTTTTCACTGTCTGCTTGCTCATGTAACTAGTATTCCTAGCTATGAGTCTATAAATTCTCTGAAAATGGACACCCCCTTAAACAACTTTCTCTAAACTGAGAAAGCCTATTACCACTTATCCTTCACTGTTTTCCTTTCTTCCCTGGCATTAATCTCTTAGTAAATTATACAAACTTCTCCTTCTGAGCTAATATGTGTGTCACTAAAGCCACTCCATACTTACTTACCTGCCAATCAATCTTCATGCCTTTCTTCAAGGCATGACTTCCAGCTTTGCTGATCCCTTTTTAAAAAAAAATTTTTTTTAAATTTTATTTAAAGAGAAAAAAAATCAAAACAAAACAAAACAGAATAAATGGTAGTAACAATACATAATTCCAAGGAAAAAAGGAAAACAACAAAAAACACTAAGAAATCATTACTTGATAAATTACATACTGACATCTTGGAAATAGTTGTTCAAATTACAAAATTAAAACATACAAAGTAGCCATTCAAACAGTGAGACTGTTAACAGTTCTGCTCCATGATCTAACAAAAACAGTAATATGGTCATCCATTTTACACACTTAAACATACATGCAATTATATCAAAAGGGTAAAATTAAACACAACAAAACAGAACAAAGTGGAACACAAGAAAGCAATGTAAGAGACATAAATTTCAAAGCAAGACAATTGGAGATATTCACTATCTATCATACTGACTGTTGTTTTCTTCCAATAGTTGTCCATATATTCACATACAGGGAATTCACACGAAACAACATAGGATGGAACTGACCTGAACAGGGTGAGGAAGGTGTTTTAGTTCTTCAAGACCAGACAATAGGAAAGCCAAGAATGGCTGTCATAGTGTCTCTCATTCTTTTCAAAACAGCTGTTTATACCTTCATGTATGTTGTACTTAAACAAAACAAAACAAAACAAAACAGGCTAAAATCATTCTGAACAAAGAATGATGGTATTGCTGGATTTTACATCATGATGCTATGGAATCAGCATTGGGTACAAAGTAGTTGTTCATTTCATCATGCATTATATAATTGGTTCTCATAAACTGTTTATAAGCTCTACACATGCACGAGTCTCTACATGTATATCTATCTTTTCTGTATTAAAGGGAAAAACAAAACAAAACAAGACAAAACAATTCCTAGAAAAGCATGAAGCAAAAAGTCATATAAAATTGCAATACAAGGTGATCTACAATGGTTACCATGATGTCTCAGCAGTATATAACAACATTAATAAAAATGAAGCATTTGAGACATTATAAGACTTCAAAAGCAAGTAATAATCAAACCAGAGTGGGTATCTTAGTGAATCTTGTCATCTTCAGTGTAGTTGCCTATACTCTTATACTTGATTCTATCAATCATAACAGACTTGAATAAAATCAGTCAATACAAAGTATCAATCTAACAAACTAGATTCAAATAACATCAGTCATAATAAGACAGTATAAGTTATACAGGGCTTCAGATCAGTTGATAGGAAACTAAGGGTGATTACCATAATATGTCCTCTTATTTTAGCTGACCATGTCCTCAAGTCTAGTGTAAGTAGACAAACCAGAACAGCATGTAATCCATCCAAGCATAGTGGTGAGAATAATGTAAATTTTAAAACTTGTTACCCAATTAACAATATCCTCTGCCTCCCTTTTTGAGACAATTCCTCCCCTTTCACTCCCATGGGGTTCACTGCTTGTTTTGGGTCCCACTGCCTCCCTATATAGAGCAGCTCAATGGACC